>JARFXV010000168.1:662500-862945 GCA_031761425.1 Cosmopolites sordidus | reverse complement strand
AAATTTTCTGTCGGTTTGTCCAACATAGCAGCTACTGCACTCTTTTTTGCGACTTTTGCGAACCATTTCATTGATAGACATATATTTCTCGAGAGTGCAAAATTGAAAATTTTACATACAGCGCCCAAAAGCAAAAAATTAAACATTGTAGAAGCTATTGAAATTTTTAAATCTAATGAAGATCCGTCTGGACAGCTATTAAACGATCAGACGGATCTCCGAAATTCCCACTATTTAAAATATTGTAAAAAATTAACCCCAATAAAAATATAAAATTAGTTAAAACGTAAAAATGACGTTTTACAAAACTATAGTCACACAAATTTTGTTTAAACATAAAAGTGATAGATAACAAAGTAAAATTTTGTTTTATTCCTTTTTATTATTATATTAAAGCAATCACTATATTGCATTAAAGGCTCTGTCAAATGATGAGTTAATGCTGATAAATTAGAGCCTGTTACAAAATAAAATTCCAGACTTTTGTAATAAGTAAAGAAGTTAGTCTTAAACTCTTTTTTAATCGATGTTTTTCTAACTTTAATGAGTTACAATACAGATTAAACCGATGTTGAGATTCAATAATTAAATATTTATGAAAAAGCACTCAAAAAGTACAAAAATGACTAAGCTAACATTTCAATAAGAAATAATGCGAGAAAGGTTATAAACTTGCGTAAGAATAAGCAATTTTACTCTGTATGTATAAAATAATCAAAATCGCAATCATGCAGGAAAGTGAGTTTTTAGTTGAGTATTTTTAAGTTAATAATGAATGATTATATGGTGATATTATTTGTATTAATAAAAAAAATATCTAACAATAAAAATTAGTTTTAATTATGATCCATAAAGGTAAAAAATGTTTTTCAAGTTTTCAAAAATTTAAAAATATAGTAATTATGAATACCTACTATCAAATCGCGCTCCATCACGCTGGAATCCGCTTTAAAGAATACTCGATTTTTTTGCTTATTTTTGCCTACAAACGATGCTAATAAATGTAGTATAGTTAATTTTGTTTGTAGTTTCAGTAATTATGCAGGAAAAACAATAAATATTTTTTAAGGAAGTAAATATTGATAATAATACGAAAAATAGGAATGAAATTATATGTATGTGTGTATATATATATATACACCGCATACATCCAAGCATACAGATGTATGCTTGGCATTAGGCCATATAAATCGGCCATGTCGAATGGCAATCACATGCAATTTTGCCATGCAACGGTCCCACACAGTTTGTCTGTCGCAGTCATTTACTACAGGGTGGCTGGAGTTGCATGTGATTGCAGCCGCCATTTGACATGGCCGGTTATATGGTCATGGCTTTAGTCGATCCCTTCATCCGCTCTCCAGGCGTTCAGCTTGAGCCCAGCTGATGATGGCTTTAAGCCAGAAACCGGTCCTGAGAGACGCTTGCTAGCACTTTGGATGTCGGATGGGGGAACGACAAAGCACTATATATATATATATATATATATAATATTATATATATATATATATATATATATATATATATATATATATATATATATATATATATGTTAATAGTAATATACTGCTCACAGACTTCATTTGTAATTCCAATGTTTTGTAAATCAAAATCAATTTTTTTTAAATGAGCACCAGTTGGAGATTGCTACTGCATTTTCGTGAACCCCATTTGCATTTTCGGGAGAACAAAACTTTGATACTACTTCATCTATAGTTCGATCAACTGATGATTGGGTAGCATTTATGTCGTTTGAATTTTTGTATGTGGACTGTTGATCTTCGCTGTCAAATGGATCTTCATATGGGAGGTTATTTGATTCTTTATATGTAGATGGTTGTACACCTAATAAAATTCCAAACAGGACAGGCATTTCAGCGCTTCTTTGGGGGATATGTTATATATTTAGAGTCATTATCTGTAGCAGAGCTGGGACTGTAGTCATCAGAATAATTATCCAAATGTTCCAAAAGTTCCTCATCATCTGACATTATATCATTCCAAATTTTACAAGCTATTCTTGTTCCTGTTCGTCTGTTTTTATAGGCTATTTTATTGCAATAATATATTGCATACAAGAAACAATAATTATAACATAATATTTACCAAATGCATGAATTATTTTGTTTGGGCCTGGAGATACATTTTTTTCGTTCTGGGCGATTAACGTATTAAAATAAATTGCCATGAAGTATCGGCTGCCTCAGTTAAATTAAAATAAAGATTGTTTTCTGCGAAAATTGGTTGCATTTATGATTCATTGTTTAAGGAGACTTTTTTAAAACAATGTAAATAATTGTTGATTAAATGTATGAAAGTTTTTTTCCTTGTTATATTTTATACTCTGTATATTCATATTCAACAAGCGTATTAAAAATAATTTGGTATTGAAAATGTAACGAACTGTAAAAATACAACGGAATCCGAACATCACTGAATGTTGAAACGATATTTTAAAACGTGGAACACCGATTAAAATCGAGAGTCCCGAATTCATACCGCTAGGGAAAAAATACGAGAGGGCGAGATGGTGGGTGCTGTTATGGGGTGGAATGGGAAAGCGGAATGATGTCGTCAGGGGAAATTAACAAAACACCTAATATAATTTATGATGACCATGAGTTTTATACCAAAACTTGGCCTGTATAATTAAGTGTGCAAATGGCTGAGTGTTTTTCGTTTTTTTTCGAGTCACACTTTTTATCTTCGATGTCCTTGTCTGGTTATTTATGACAGGGATCCTTACGGAACTATTAAAACTGCTTCATTATGGAAATGATGCTTTTAGATTTAATTAATTAGAAATAGTTGTCTATAACTTTACTGTTTTTATTTACATAATGAACATGTAATATTTTGATAGCTTGTTTGTGCGTGTTTAGTACATTAGAGGACATTTATTTAATATTATAATCCACCCGATTAGTGATTTTTTATGTTGAATTACTTAAAGGTGATATTTTTTGTCACCAAAAATATTACTAAAATTTTCGCAAGGTCTGTTATCGCCATGCATTTTCAATTTTTTTATATTTCCTGAGCAACAAAAAATATATTAAAGCATAATCTTAAACACATTTCATTATTTAAAGAAAATTATTTTTCTTTTTTGCATTTCATCAACAATAATTTCCATAAAAAATCTACAACTTCTTTTTTTCCTTCCATAGCATCTGCTCTGCTGGAGTTATTTTAACTTTTCATTTACTTTAGGTTCAAAATATTGTAGGACAGGTCAAATGTTATGTTTATTTTCGTTATTAGTACTAAATTGTGTATATAATTCAAAGAAAAAGATTATAAAAACTGGAAAAATACAGTAAACGTATTCCGCAGTTTCAGAAAATTAATGATTTCATGTTAATCATTACAAAGTTGTCAGGTCGAACGTCCATATTTAGATGTATGCATCTCTGTATGTCTAAAGTAATGGTCAAAGGTAATTTTTTCTTTTTTCTGTGTCTTGATAGTCCATCAAGGGCCTTGTCTTTCCATAGGGATGTCCTGGTCTGTTATTTTTTATATGGGGCCCATCTGTTTCCAGAATCTCTATAAACTCTCCTATTATAGAGAAGTACAGTGTTTTGCCTCATTGTTTTTTTCTTCTTTTATTCCAGAGGCGTACAGTCTTTTGCTTCAGTTTTTTTCCTTTTTTTCTCTTAGCCTCTTCTTTTTCAAGCTCTCGCTGTCCCTTTCCAATCTGTTATCCCCATCTTTGTAGATCCTTTTCACTCCCTCCCTCATATCTTTCTCGGTCTTCCTTGCTGTTGGTCTTTTGCTGTCTATCCTTTCCATGAGACCTCTTCAACTCAGTCGTTTGCTCCATATTTCCATAAAATATCTGAACTATTAAATTTTAGCCAATTTAAAAGATGCCATTCGGGACCAATATACCATCGTGTTTTCGGCCTTCTTTGTGGGCGTTTATGATCAAGCAGTATCCATTCCAGAACTTTCTTTAGTCCATCTATCGTCGCATCGTCTCGCTAAGTGACCTACCCACTTCCATTTCAATTCTTTTGCCTTTCCAATGATGTCACATACCTTCGTTTGTTCTCTGATCCATATGCAGGTATTTTTGTCCCGCTTTGTAATGTCAAGTATACAGCTTACCATTCCCCTGTGCAACCCGAAGCTTCTGAACTGACTGTGATATGAGTGTCCATGTTTCACTTCAGACAAAGCGGGAGTTTGCTTTTAAATACCATATTGAGCCGGCCAAATGCCTGCCAGCCACACTTAACCCGTCGTTCCACCTCCTGGGCGGTATCACCCTCCATTGAAATCCTTTGCCCAAGATATATGTAGTGGTCCACAAACTCTAAATCACTTCCTAAAATAGAAATTCTATTGACAGCAGATTTGTTAAACATAACCTGACTCTTTTTTAGGTTTATTTTCAAATCAAATAGTTCTCCCGACCTTTGCAGCACTCGTATTTGTTCTTGTAGCTCATCTGGGTCTTATGAAAGGAGAACGATATCATCCGCGAATCCAAGATGGCTTATATGCACCATTGATTTTTATTCCCTGCTGTTCCCAATCCAGATTACGAAATACTTCTTCAAGGCAGGCTGAGAAAATAACAGGCGATATTGAGTCACCATGTCGTACCCCACGTTCTACGTTGATTTTAATTTCAAAGTCATCCATGTGAACTGTAGTTGTAGCTTCCTCATACATGGACCTCAGTATGGCATGATGTATTCATTGTGCCTTTCTATGGTCTGTTGGACAACTTGAATATGGTCCATTGTACTAAATCCACTTCTGAATCATGCCTGCTCTTTTGGTTGTGCTTCATTCAGTGTTCTTAATATTCTTTTAGATATTATCTTGGTGAAACCTTTGTACATAACTGATAGGAGGCTTATATAAATTAAAAACTAAAGGAAATAAAGCAAATTTGTGGCTATATTCTTGACACGTGTGGCTTTCAGTTGAAATATCCAAAAATGAACCTATTTTAATTTTTGAAGTACTGTATTTTAGAGTGAAAATTTTATAAAAGGCGTTCTCTAAAAAATTTTGAAAAACCGTAAGTTGCCCTATCCCTGTGAAAATATGTTTCCAGATAAATGGTTGAGGAATTATCAGGATATTTGATATATAGGGGGGTTCGCTAAAACAATGCCTTGAAAAAATACGTGGTATTGAACGCCGACTAGCGTGGTTCGCTATCACGAGCGGTTTCCCAGATATTCGTAGAAAATCATTCGGAGAATGCAATTTTGGCAAACTGGCCAATTTTTGAAAAATCATACTGCGAAAACTAAAAAAGATAAAGCAAATTTGTGGCCAGATTCTTGATACGCGTGGTTTGGAATGTTAAATATGCGAAAATGAGCCGATTTTAATTTTTAAAGTTTTGCATTTTGGAGTGGAAATTGTCCAAAAGGTGTGCGTCAGCCGTCCTATCCCTGTGTCAATGCATTACCAGATAGAGAAAATTACGAGATATCCGCAGGTTTTCAGGATATCCGCAGAAAACCATCGGAAAATGTAATTTTAGCACGTTTGTGGCCAGATACGCGTGGTTTGTAATATCAAATATATAAAGAGTTGCATTTTTGATTGAAATTTTTTTGAAAAAGGGAAAACGGGAAAGAAACATTGTGGAAAACCAGAAGTCGCTCTCTTTCTGTAAAAATACGTCACCAGATAGAGAAAATTAGGGGGAATTCAACGTCGACTAGCGCGGTTCGCTATTTTGAACGGTTTCCTAAATTTCCACAGGAAATTATCGGGATTTGCAGCAAGGTTTGTTCTGATTGTTATTTAATTTTTACTTATTTTTCTTGGTATTTGCTTTTCCCAGGTATCTAACGATAATTCACCTTTCCTTGTTAGAATCCACTTTCTGACTAGTTTAATTATTGTTAAATATATTATTGTTTCTCTATTTCTCGATATTAATTTAGGTGGCAAGATGTTCTAGAAACTGACAAAAATTTGTTGTCAGCCTTAAATCTTGCTGCATAGTCATCTGACACTTCATTGGTAGTCGTAATTACCGAGCTTAGATATTTTAAACCATTAACCTTTTCAAACCGTCTTCCATTTATTACTAAGTCAATATCCATGTCTTGTTCCTTTCAATGTTTTTTTGAATTTAAAGGTAATTAAGCCTTTAAATTACTTGCGTTCTATTAGGCCTTTGACTTAGTTCTTGATCCCTCTATTTCATCCACTGAAAAACCTATTTAAATCAGAATTCTTACTTGCGACATAGTTATTTTAAAGTGCTATCTTTCAACTTCGAAACGAGGTATAATATACGAGTACATTCTGAGTATAACCTGAAAAATCAGATGTACCAGGTGTCCCATTAAGGATGGATCGCGGCCGTATCTTGAAAACTATTTATCCCACAGCTTTGGGGAAAAAAATTGTACTAAAAATAATCATGAGAAATTTACCAAAAATATTTTTAAGCTTCTAAAACGACCGCAAGAGGGCGTGACGAGCTAAACATTTTTAAAAATCATTTTTTTTGTGTATTTTCAAGTGTTAACCGAGTAAGAAAAATTCTCAGTTATAATTAGCAAACTTCTCCTACAACTTTGTTTTGTGACATTTTGTCGTAACTTCGCGAATAAAGAAGTGGGGGGGAGTTACCTATTTAGATAAAAAGTCGTCTAATGTCCGTTTGCCTAAACCGATTTTCTTCAATTTGGATTCACTTAAAAGGCAATTGCTGGGACAATCAGATAATCTGGGAGATAAATTATTTAGTTTATAAATGAAACCGCGAGGTGGCGTTACATTCAACAATAGTTTTTTTGAAGTTTTGTTGAGTTTTTTCAAATGGAATGGTATAGCTTTTATTACATAGCTAGAAAGGTAATTTAAAGAGGAATTATCCAGTGAAAACCCGAAATCGATATCTCTGACATGTCAAGAGATATTTCGATTTTTCTGAAAAAATCAGTTAGTTTTAATTTTTACCCTAATATTAAGTTAAAAATTGGTCTTAATATTTAGGTCGCAATCGCAACCGCAACAATTTTATTTAAAAAATAAAATTATCTATTCAGTATCAATCATCATAAATGTTCTAATCCTGACCTTGATAATATTTTCTAATTTAATTACATAAGCGGAAAAAATGCCTTTCCCCAATTGTTGCATTTTCTCTTTTGTGATGCTTAAATACTACTTGACAGAATATTGAAATCAGTCATTAATAAATATACCTACTCTTTCTTTTAAACTAAATGAATGGATGAATGAAATTATGCGTTTTCGGGTTTCCAAATAAACACATGCAATCCTTAGGTACATTACACAAAGAGTGTAAGAAGGGAACCATGGAAACAAACAAAAACAGTCAAATTAACTTGTCAGTTTTGAAATGCATTACATTTTCAACAATGCATTTATTGCCTTTTACGAATAACGAGGCCTATGACATGTTGGCGGTGTATTTCCAATGTTTTGAAAATGCATGTATTCCAGAGTGTAATGCAAGTCAATATCCCGAAAGAAGGCATTATTCGAAGATTTTTTCAGAAAAATCGAAATATCTCTTGACATATCAGAGATATCGATTTCGGGTTTTCACTGGATGATTCCTCTTTAAATTATCTTTTTAGCCATGTAATAAAACAAAAAAACTATTGTTGAATGTAACGCCACCTCGCGGTTTCATTTATAAACTAAATAATTTATCTCCCAGATTATCTGATTGTCCCAGCAATTGCCTTTTAAATGAATCCAAATTGAGGAAAATCGGTTTAGGCAAACGGACATTAGACGACTTTGTATCTAAATAGGTAAAACTCCCCCCCACTTCTTTATTCGCGAAGTTACGACAAAATGTCATAAAACAAAGTTGTAGGAGACAGTTTGTTAGTTATAACTGAGAATTTTTCTTACTCGGTTAGCACTTGAAAATACACAAAAAAAATGTTTTTAAAAATGTTTAGCTCGTCACGCCCTCTTGCGGTCGTTTTAGAAGCTTAAAAATATTTTTGGTGAATTTCTCATGATCATTTTTAGTACAATTTTTTTCCCCAAAGCTGTGGGATAAATAGTTTTCAAGATACGGCCGCGATCCATCCTTAATGGGATACCTGGTCTATGAGGTACCGGTGGCAAAGCTACAGTTGAGTTATTGTTTTATGTTTCTTACTGTACTTGTAGGAAGTGGCTCCAGTTATTGAATGATTTGAAACGTCTGGGATAGAAAAGTTTGGGATGAAGAATTGGAAGCCCTGCGAAAAGAAAATCTTTGTTGTATATTACTAGAGCTCATACAGGAATTCGGTGTAATACCGCAAGATATTTCTTAACATTTACGCAAGCCAAGGAAAATTTAGAATGAGAGTCGTTGGGTCCCACATGAAATCACAGCTGAAAATAACAGTACATGCTTTGATGTTGTTGTGTCACTGAACTGGGTCAACAGTTGGCTGAAAGGTAGAGAACGTGCATAAGAAGCGAACTTACTTCGATGTACTATTTTTACTACAGTTACTATACTTACGTACTATACTGTGTGTACTATAGTTACGTTTGTACTATTTTTTCGTAAGTAAATCATAAAGGTAGTTTAGCAGCAGTTTATAGCAATGAAAGCTTAATGGATCTTACATCTGTGTTTAGACTTTTCCGGTAGAGAATATTTCGTTAATATGTTTAAAAAAATTTTAATAAACACTTTTTGTTTATCAAGAAATAGAGATGATATTTCACGATAAATTGCCTGGCAAAGCGTAATTTAACTTAGATAACAAACAGCAAAGACTAGAGAACAAATGGAAATCCTTACAAATTAACGTCGTTCTATCATTTAAAGTTCCAAACTAAACAACAAACTTTCTATTTGTACTTCCGCTAAGCACACATCCAGCCAGATCGATGCAACGTTTAAATTTCGCGCATCCATTTCAGCTTTATCCACCTTCCTCACTTTGAATATTCCCGTGTTGAATATTTTACGATTGCCCTAAAATTTTTCTCTTGTTGTCGTGCAAAAATCCACAGGTTTGAATGTTTTATGGAAAATATTCACAATGCTGTTTTTCTTTATCAAACATGCATTAGTTCATTTAGATCGAGAGAGGGACAATTTAATTAGGGATTTATCGAAAATAGGTTATAAATAATTAAAATCTTTTCATCGATTTTATTTCTATATTGTAAAATTTGAATTTTATATATATATATATATATATATATATATATATATATATATATATATATATATATATATATATATATATATATATATATATATATATATATATATATATAAAACAGAAATTTTTCATCCGTACTTCCACGTACCACTGCTCGTCTCAAATCAGTCGCCGCCACCACGTCGAGACAAGTACCTCCCAGGACCGGTTTCTGGACTCACAGCCGTCGTCAGCTGGGCTCGAGCCCAACGCAGGGAAACAGCTGAATTGAAACGAACAGAGGAAGACCAAGTCAATTGGTCATATCGATGGCGAGTCGCAATCTCAATGCAACACGCGCCATCTTACGGTGAATGTTCGCGGCAGTCAAAAACTTTGCGATACATTCTTCCCACAACCTTGGATGTAGGTATAAGGTTTGCTCAAAGGATAGCGTAGTGGGGCCGTGGAGAGAGATATTTGAAAAACAGAAATTTTTCATCCGTACTTCCACGTACCACTGCTCGTCTCAAATCAGTCGCCGCCACCACCTCGAGACAAATACCTCCCAGGACCGGTTTCTGGCCTCACAGCCGTCGTCAGCTGGGCTCGAGCCTAACGCAGGGAAACAGCTGAATCGAAACGAACAGAGGAAGACCAAGTATGTATGTATGTATATCAGAAATCTTCCACCCTTTTTCTAACTGTTACCATGCGCCGTCATGTATCTCTCGGAACCGGTTTCTAGCCTTTCAGTCGTCATCAGCCGAGCTCTAGATGAACGTAAGGAAAGCAGCTGGGAGACCCGATCGGGGCCAGGCCATGTCAACTGGTCATTATATATACATTGATTTAGTCACAGGCCTGAATCTGCCTACTCCTCAGAGTTCAGAACCAGAAAAGAACGTGGACTGCGCGACCTCTGTATTAATAGGTGAGGTTGTAGGTGTGGCGCGCGGTTGAGGGGCGGGGGTGAGACGGCAGGTGGGCGTTTGACTAGAAGGGTTTCGGATGGGCAATTTGGAAATGTATTTGTATTTGGAACTGTATTTGGACCGTCGTCCCTCTTGTTCAAGCAGTCTGGACGTTTTTCGATCTCAATTGCTTCACGAATTATGCGGAGTTTGTAGGAATATATAGGTGCGATTACTTTGGCCTTGTCGAAATCTATTTTGTGACCCGTTTGAAGATGATGTTCTGCTAAAGTCGAGGAGAGATCAGATTTAGTGCCGTTTCTAATTAAGTTCTGTTTGCCTATGTTCTCTATCCGACAATCTTAGTGATCTCGTGACTAAAGTTTTGACTACCGAATTTAATTGGAATGGATGATGATGTCAGTTCGCATTTAATTAACGGTTTGTGTGGATGGGTTTACGGTAGTCAGAATATGAGAAGCTTTGGTCTGGCCTTTTTGATATTAGAACGTCAAGAAAAGGGAGAGCAGAATTGTTTTCAGTCTCCATTATAAATTGGACCTGGGGATGTATACTGTTCAAATGCGAAAGGAAGATATTTAAAGATTGTGGTCCGTGCGGCCAAATGACGAAGGTGTCATCTACATATCGGAACCAGCAAGTAGGTTTTAACGGACTGGTGTTAATGGCTTGAGTTTCAAAGTGTTCCATAAAAATATTGGCTATAACCGGAGAAAGAAGGGAGCCCATAGGAGCTTCACGAATTTGTTTAAAGAATTTATTTTTGAAAATGAAATATGTATACAATGTTCTATAAGACTAAGAATATCCGTTGATGTGTGGTGTTTGTTTTTTAGAATGTCTAGAGTTTCTGGAAGGGGAATGTTTGTAAAAAACGAGACAATATCAAAACTAACCAGAATGTCACTTTCGGATGTACTAAGCCTTGGAAGAAGCTCAATGAAATGAGGGGAATTTTTAAAGTAGGACGCTGATTTTTCCATGAGCGGCTGTTGAGTTTTCGTTAAATATCTTGCTAATTTGTGAGTTGGTGAATGACAGGCGCTGACGATGGGACGAAGAGGAATGTCAGTTTTATGGATTTTTGGGAGACCGTACATTTTTGGGATACAAGAAGGTTTTTCGCGAGGAATTATAGCCTTTTTATCATCTGAAGGAAGATTAAAATTATTGATGATAGAACGGATTTTCTCTTTTCGGGGCCGTGGAGAGAGCTGTCTCCCGATGTCGCCGGCTGATTAGAAACAATACAATCAAACAAGTGGAGTATATATATATATATATATATATATATATATATATATATATATATATATATATATATATATATATATATATATATATATATATATATATATATATATATATATATATATATATATATATATATATATTTATTTATATATATATATATATATATATATATATATATATATATATATATATATATATATATATATATATATATACCACGTTATTTGCACAACTGATCACGGGCAATAGCTTGGAGATATAAGGGGATAGGTATATAAAGAATTAGATTGAATATTAAATATTTTATATCGTCAAAATTGTTCTTTTTAATCGATATATATGGGTCGCTGAGAATCGATGATTTCTGGCTAGTAGGATTATCCAAATATATCAATTTCAGACACCAATCACGATACATCATGCATTTTTTTTGCTCGCGAGCGAAAAAGTTGTACTGAAAAATTACTGAATATTACACGTCTCGTTTGATAGTCACTCTTTTTCTTTTTCTTCTTTCCCTATGCCATATGTAACGGTTCAGGTGAAAAGTCAGTCCTCCTCGCATTCCAAATCATTCAGGGCCTTCTTGACAATGTTTGCTGTGTAAGATTGTGCATTGTCGCTGGGCAAGATATTACCTCATCTACAATTTGCAGCTGGGCGAAGCATTCCTTGTCGACCATCTTGTTCTTCTTCAATATATTTCAGTACACGAGACACTCCCATTCTCACCAAACGCAAATCATGATCTTCTTGGGATGAAGAGCTTGTTTAACTCACGGTTTTGGAGTCTCTCGTACCACCCACTCCTTCCTTTGCTTAGACGTAGAGAGTCTTTTTCTCATCTTCCGTGACGATTCTGTATAAGAATCGTTACTTGTTGCCGCGTGTTCGATGTCGGGCAAGAGTTTGAACAGCCTTGTTACAGCGATTTTCTTTGGTGTGGTCGGTTAGTTTGAGTAAGTTTTTGAGTAAAGTTTCCATAGACTGAAGCTGTCAGGAAATTGTCGTAAGGCCGCAGTCCATCTCCTCTGCCAATTCTCGGCATATTTGACTTAAAAACAGTTCCTTCTAAAACGCTGTAATTATAGCAAATTGTAATTTCTTTATTCTAGGTTAACCGCTTTCCACTCAGCCTTTTCTACAACTTAGAAAAGAAAAACAAATTGGAGTTGGGCAACCCCGGAGGATATGTGTAAACACCGCTTTGTAATGATCACTCGATCCGTCACATTGATTGTTTTCTCACGTCCAAGTGTTTGTATAGGATGTATGGTAAAAGGTGGTCAGAGCAGGATAGCGGGGACTTTGTTGACAATTTGCTCAAGAGATCACAACAGAGCTCAGCGCGGAGCGTCCCGTTTCCTGCCTGAACTACATTGAAGCTTACTCAGTAAACCACTTATGAATCCTGAAATGTAAAGGAGTAGAATCCCCGTAATGCTTTAGGTTTTGGCGATGGTTTCTTCACCAAAAACCAAGGCACAAATTAGCTTTTTTCAATAATAATTAAAACATCGAACTTGATCAAAGGCTATCAAAATAAAACTAACTGCCATGTCGAGTTGAAATTTATGTAGCACTATCTACCACAAATCTATCACCTTTACGATCGCATCGCTATCTATGAAGAAAGTATCCGCCTTTTCACTCTATCGTCGCATTAGTACTAAATGCTTTTTTTCGAACATTAGATTTCAATCCATTAATTGTTGAATCTTTCTATCCTTATTTTCGAAGTCCTCAAATCATGCTTAACGACTTACCTTTTAATTATGTCATAATGTCTTCTACCAGCACAATTGAAGCGTCGATACAGCAATCTTTGAAATGGTAATATAGTTAATACATTATTCAGACCGAAAGAGAAACAAATATTTTACAGCCCTATCGGACAATTTAACTGGATAGAACGTTCAAACTCGCCAGATTGCGAAAATTTGCGAAAATGAAATTTATCCCTAATAGTTTTATAGCTGGAACTCGACAAAATTGCATGTGACCGTATGCAGATAAAATTTCTCCCATCAGCACTGTGGTTCGAAGTTCTTAATTCATTTATCTCGTTGCAAAGTTTCGGACACACAAAAGTCTTTTGATGAACATCCATACAGTAGCACCATAAAAGCTTTGTTAGAGGCGAATAAAAGAACTGATGATGATTCTAAAAATATGTTTCACTTTTAAAAAATATTAAACAATGGTATACCTGAAAGTGATATATTGGAAAATATGCTGTTCTGTTTTTTCTTGTGTGGCAAATAACTATTGGAGTAGAGTATTTTCATTGCAATATCATCATAAAAACATATATTTCATATAAAATAAAGTTTTCCAAATAAATAAAATCTTCTAAGCTGTTTTGAAGCTATCTAAGTAAATGGTAGTCGGAGGACGCAAGGTGAAAAGAGTACGGTGAATTGTTATTCGAATCAAAAGATTTATATTCCAATGTTTATAGTAACAGCAAATAGCTATAGCCGGTCGCGTTGGTGCTTTGCCGAATCCGCGCTGGAGCGATAGCTGGTTCGATTCCAGCGCTCGGATGGTTATTTTTCTTTCTTCTGTCCGTTTATCTTTCCTAAATGTTTGTGATTATTTCTAGGCAAGAGTGTAAAATCCGACTACGAATTACCCCTCAGTCACGCCAGTTAAAGGCTGGGTAAGGCCGGATGCCTTCTGAGAAGTGTGTGTTCTACGTTGGTCACTCGCCAGTCGGTAGGTTTCCTGATAGACTTATGGGTAGGCACATAACCAAGGGTTTATAGCCCGAGGGGGGTGCTGGCCTGGGTTTGTCGGAAGCTGATGACCGTGGTTCGGAACCCACGTTAAGCTGTAGGTCCAGTCGCTAAATAGCCCAGTTGCTGATGCGCCTCTAACCCAAACACTTTAAATAGCTATAAAAAACTGTAATAATAACACAGGTCAACAAATTTAAACTTTTTTGAGGTTATATTGATGAAAGTAGGGGCATATAAAGTATTTTGTAGTCATAAATATGAAAATAATAAGCTAGTTATTGCAACACGTACAGTTTTTTGATACAGGAGGTCGTTGGTGGGAAAAAAAGAGAAGACATATTTTTACAATCTAATATTAATTTAATATAACTTAGTTACTTACAAAACACTTCCAAGCTGCCAATTCATTTTCCTGAAAACGGAAATCACCTGGAAGCTTCCTTAGCTGAGGTCCGACAAATATACCTTCTTTTAGTTTTACATAACTTAATTGAGGAAATATTTCTATTAGGTACTTGATTACCTTCGTTGTCCATGGCTTTGACCAAGTTTTTTTATTAGTCCAAACTTAATATGGAGAAGTGAAAGAAGCACTTTTTTTGGGTTAACAACTGGGGTATATTTTATGTTTCAAGACCCAGGTTTAAAAGTAGTTTTATGAGGTCAATTTTGTTTACTGTACTGTTCTTTTATTGCTCTACTGTACGATAGACAAAAAAATGAACACTACTTTGTAAAACCGCCTTGAAGTCCTAGTAATATTCGGTAAAGTGAAACACTTCGATTTTTATTTAATATGTTCCACTGTTGAAGTCTGGAACCAAGAAGTCCCGATTTTTGTTTTGACAATCCAAGGTCAAGTACCAAATTATTTAATTTATTCTGAGTTATTATGTGAGGTTCACTGGTGGTTGTTGGGTCACATCTGGTGTTTTCAGAAAGTTGTGGATTAGGTCCTGATGAAATATTATAATCACCGGGAAACATGTTATCAAGGTATAAAAGCGCATTAGGTACTACTTCCTGGCTATGACGAACTGGCCTAAGTGCAGAATTCAAATTTGGATACTGATTTTTGTCCCTGTACTTTTTTGAAATTCTGTTTTAGTGAAACAAAAATAGCAATCACATACATGGTCAGTAGTTCTCTCCACACTATAGATTGATTTCCTATTTGGCACTTGGGTTTTTTGATTTCTTAGGATATAGATCTAGCTTATGACTTTAAAATAAATCGTCCGCATATATAAGAAAATCGGAGACTAGAACTTGCCATTTTATATAAAATCGACATAAGCAATTGGACTGTACTGTAAACGAGACATAGAAAACTAAACTATAGAAAACAGCAAAACTGCCCTTTAAGGTTCATAAACTACTATGGATATACCTCCTCTACGGTCTTGTGTTAATTACTATTATATCTAATCCAAAGTCAGGGACAAATAATTTCAATTACCTCAATTACTTCTGAAAGATGTTTTAATAACTACCTAAACGAAACGCAAAAAAAGCATTCTCATCAATGCTACAAAAATCATGCCGACCTGTGTAATTGAGGCAGTTAAGGAAGACGGGACTAAGGAACTAAACGGTAGAAAACAACAAAACTGACCTTTAAGGTTCATAGAACACTGTGGAAATACCTCCTCTACGGTCATGTGTTAATTTCTATTATATCTAATCCAAAGTCAGGGAGAAATAATTTCAATTACCTCATGATATAAAGGAGAAGCAGGTACTTAGACGTGCTAGGCCATTTCTGAAAGATGTTTTAATAACTACCTAAATGAAACGCAAAAAGAACATTCTGATCAATGCTACAAAAATCATGCCGACCTGTGTAATTGAGGCAGTTAAGGAAGACGGGACTAAGGAACTAAACGGTAGAAAACAACAAAACTGACCTTTAAGGTTCATAGAACACTGTGGAAATACCTCCTCTACGGTCATGTGTTAATTCCCATTATATCTAATCCAAAGTCAGGGAGAAATAATTTCAATTACCTCATGATATAAAGGAGAAGCAGGTACTTGGACGTGCTAGGCCATTTCTGAAAGATGTTTTAATAACTACCTAAATGAAACGCAAAAAGAACATTCTCATCAATGCTACAAAAATCATGCCGACCTGTGTAATTGAGGCAGTTAAGGAAGACGGGATTAAGGAACTAAACGGTAGAAAACAACAAAACTGACCTTTAAGGTTCATAGAACACTGTGGAAATACCTCCTCTACGGTCATGTGTTAATTCCTATTATATCTAATCCAAAGTCAGGGAGAAATAATTTCAATTACCTCATGATATAAAGGAGAAGCAGGTACTTAGACGTGCTAGGCCATTTCTGAAAGATGTTTTAATAACTACCTAAATGAAACGCAAAAAGAACATTCTCATCAATGCTACAAAAATCATGCCGACCTGTGTTATTGAGGCAGTTAAGGAAGACGGGACTAAGGAACTAAACTGTAGAAAACAACAAAACTGACCTTTAAGGTTCATAGAACACTGTGGAAATACCTCCTCTACGGTCATGTGTTAATTCCTATTATATCTAATCCAAAGTCAGGGAGAAATAATTTCAATTACCTCATGATATAAAGGAGAAGCAGGTACTTAGACGTGCTAGGCCATTTCTGAAAGATGTTTTAATAACTACGTAAATGAAACGCAAAAAGAACATTCTCATCAATGCTACAAAAATCATGCCGACATGTGTAATTGAGGCAGTTAAGGAATCATTGAGGCAGAATGGAGAGGAGTTATTAAAAGCTGTACAAACTTAACTTGTTACATGTAGTACTGAAGCAACCACACTTACGGTTTGAAATAATGCCATAATTGTTATTTTGCATAAAGAAACCAATCATCTTATCATCACATATATAAATATAAATCATTCATCAAAATCTATGCTACGCAGGTATCTGTTCTGAATATGGATTATCGACCATTTACAATATATTAAAAATTTTATAGACATATCCGTCAATTATAACAAGCTACTTGTGCAAATATTAGTGGATTATAAAAGTTATATGACTCTATCAAACAAAGCGAGATGTTTAAATCGTTCGCCGACTGCGGAATAAACTGCAGATATTCTGCTATACTACTACAATCAAAAAGTAAGGGGACTTTTTTTAATTAATGCGCTTTACGTTTTAATTCTACCACATGTTTTTTAAGTTGGTATGACGGTCCTTGATATCTAAGAGAAGGTTTATAGCATTTCGCTTATTAAGTTAGAAATTATAGCGTCTTGCGTAGATTATAATATATTGTAAGCGATTTTTTAAAGCGGATAAATTTATAGAGCAAAGAATTTGCATTAAATTTCACTTTAAAACTGAAATTTCTTATGCTGATGCGTGAAAAATGTTAAGAAAGATTTGCACCGATGAAACTATGTCAAGAAGAATGTTTACAAATGGTACAAGATGAACCTTGTTCAGAAAAACTTTGCACGTCAAAAAGAACAAAGAAAATAATACCAAGATCAAAAATCTTGTACTAAGTAATCGTCGATTATGTATTCGAGATATTATAGATATTATTATCCAGATTTGTAGCAATATAATTCATACTATTTTCATTACGATAACACATCATTACCTACAACAATATTTATTCGTCCTATTAGTTAATTTTTTGGTAAAAATCAAAGAAAACCCGTTCCACAACCACCAGATTGACTAGATATAGCACCATGAGACTTTTTCTATTCCTCGATTAAAGAAACCATCTAGTGGACGCCGGTTTGACTCTATAGAAGTCATTCAAGATCGTACTTTACACTATAAAAAATCTATAAAAGTTTTTTACAAACTGTTTTCTTTTTAATCCTCATTCATTAAAGTTCCATCGCAAATATTTTAACCAATGCCATGGCCAAGAACAACGAATGTACAATCTTGCAGCAACAAAGGTACGACCAAACGAAAAGACGAATAAATTCACAGTGAAGCATAAGAATCATCTAACCCAACTGTTACCATTCTTCGAGAGAACATAAATATTTCAAATAAAATGGCGATGAATATAAACAGCGAGGATCTTAACCATATTTGATTGAAAGGTTTTCGAAACTGACAACTACTTAACAGACAGTTGATCTTCAAAAATAAACATAACCAAAATACAATTTTTGACAAAGCTGGTCCCTAGTAAAAATATAATATTTCATTTTATATCTGAACATATCTTTGACGTATTATTAAAGTTGGCAGAGACCATCAGACATGTAAAATTAATTAAATAATAAGGTTAGTTTGCGCTGCGTATGGTAAGCTCAAACATATTTCCAAGTCAGAAATCCCTGTATGCATCAACCCTAGAACCTTTGACCAATTCATTCAACCGACTTTAACTTACGATTCAGAGACTTTAACAACAAAGTCAGAGTTGCACAAAGAACCATGAAACGTTCTGTGCTGGGAATTACATACCATAAATCCGACAAAGAGTTGGGGTTACAGATGTACTAGAGCGAATGACTTATTCGGATGACAAGCGAAAAGTAGACCAAGCAGACTAAGGAATAATAAATATGGGGCCGAGGCAAGGTGCTTTTGTAAGAAAACGATGTCCTCAAAACTCGGCTTTAGATCTAGCGCCGTTTTTCATCGACTTAAAATAAAATATTACCAGATAATAAATAATAATAAGTAATAGCCAAAGTTGATTTTATTTATCACTTAAACAATTTTATATACGTGGATCCTCATTGCAAACACACATAAGCAAATTATTCTCCAGTGATAATTTCTATTTTAGTTTTTAAAACTACACACAGATATTTTTTTAAAACTACACACATTCTCAATGCTTGTCTGAAGACTGACAAGCATTGAGAATGCCAAGTATGATCTTGGCGAAACGGCTGCACGTTCCCAACAAACTGGACACAAACGATCGGATGTACTCCCAGACTAATAGTCTAGCGTATTCTACCATTCGCGAAACACTACGAACTAACATTCGGCCAGTTAATCTGGTCTAGTCCCGATCGTCTCTCCGAACTGCTTTCCTTGCGTTCGTCTAGAGCTCGGCTGATGACGGCTGAAAGGATAGAAACCGGTCCCGAGAGACACGTGAAGAAAGGGTGAAAGATTTCTGTAATATATATATATATATATATATATATATATATATATATATATATATATATATATATATATATATATATATATATATATATATATATATAACACATAAACATAACACACATAAATTAGCGTAACAACATAATAAATCATACAAATAGCTATATTTAATTAATTTTAATATTTTTTTATGGACATTGATTATATTAAACGTTAAAAAACATTTTCGGATACTTTAAAAGTGAATTAGCTACAATATATCTCTATAAGATTTAAATTAGAATTATTCTTAAAACCAAATAACAAAATCGTTTTAATTATGAAATGATAAAAAAAAGGAATTTTTGGTTTAACTGGGACACTAGCAGCGTGTATTGCTTCCTCTACAGAGGAAGCAATACACGCTGATTACAGCATTTATGCATCTAGGCATGCTTCTAATTAAATTTTGGATAAAATCTTGAGGAATTTCTTCCCATTCTGTCTGCACGTTCCTAACAAACGGGACACAAACGATCGATATATAATTTTTAGCTTATTAATTCCAAAGTCGATAAACACAAATAAAGAAAGTTTAATTTTATAAGGCTAAATATTATAAATACAGTAAATATAGAGGTGACCCACTGGCATAAAAATTACAGGTTTTAGTAGTAGTCTTATTCAAAGTAGTCTTCATACTTTCGATGACTTCACTCGATCTTTTAGGCTAGGACGAATGCTCTCGCCAAAGAAATCATCAAATAGATGATTCGTTTTTTCACGACTTGTAAGCGTGTGAAACGCTTATAGGAGTTTATAAGCCACTTAAAGATAAAAAGGATTCCTCATAAATCAGGATACTAAAAAAAGGACGAATCGTCGCCTTGTTAACTGGTCGATGTAAAACTTTGATAAACATAAAATTAACATATAGTAGTGAGGGGGCCCCAAAGTTTTTTACATAACTTTTTGGCTATTTATTGGATTACGACACTAAAAAGATTAGGAAAAGATAATCTAGATGGAAGAACGTATTAGAATTGTGCAAATGAAGTTAGAAATATTGCGAAATTTTGCAATACAATTATGTTTTCTGAAGAAGCTCATTTTCAGCTCACAGGTTATGTGAACAAACAAATTTGTAACATTTGTGGAAGTGAAAATCCTCGAGTGATTGCAGAAAATATAAAGTCAGTTTTCCATGAAAATGACGAGGGTGAAACGGCCAATATTAATGGCGAACGCTAACGCAATGCGTTTTTATGAATCCAATTCGATAATATACACCTACATAGTCTTTTCTCGAAATGTTGATATTCAGTGGACGGCAAGATCATTCGATGTAAACCCCCTTGGCTTTGTTTTATGGGGCTTTCTCAAGAATAAAGTCTATTCTAACATACCGCAGGCGATTAAAGGCCTGAAGCAAAACATGCGTCATAATGCATAAATGCGTAAATATAATTACATGCGTAAATATAATTTAGCTATGAACTGCATTTCAGCAAGATAGCGTACAAGTTATTCTAAAATTTTGTCGGCGATATTTCAATAAGTTGGTTGAGAATCTCAATAGATAATTCAGCAGCTGTAACAACATTTTTATCAAACGAATTGAGAACCCATCTTTTCGACAAATCATCGTCGCAATCTGGAATATAATTCGAAGTTAAATTGAACGCATCAAAATTGTTAAAGACAATTTTACGCAAAGAATCTCCACTTTTTTAAAAATCTCAAGCATGTAATTTTTAAAAAATTGTTCGTCTTATTTAAAAATATACTTTAGCTATGTACTGTAGTTATTTTACAGTAACTAGTAGTACAAGTTATTTTTAACTATGGTATTGATTAAAGTATTCTTGATGGAACTAATGAATGATGGTAAAAAAAAGTTAGTGTAAAAAAAACTTTTTATGGTGTAAGTGTTCTAGGGATCTATCTTTACGGTTTGGATAGTAAAAGGTTACTCCGAATAAATATGTGACCGAGAATGCACGAGACGAAAGCAAAATCGGACAAAGACATTGTCGTAGGAGGTCCGCGAATCGGAAGACTGTGGCGTAGGCGTTGGGGCTCGCGACGCCACCGTCCATGTGCACCGGCGAGTCGGTATCGACCGACTGGCATTTGTTCGCTTCCCCGCAGCGGGATCGGGCGCTGGCGTCGCACGGCGTCGCGACGCCGTGCTTCAGTCAGCGTCCGCCGTGTGCGGAGGATATGCTTTTGTTCGCAAGTGGTGCATACGATCGACCATCTAATTGGTAAGTTGATATTTGTTGCATGCTTTCGTACCTTTTCGATTTTTATATTTCTTTGGTCAAATCCTCGCGAAAATTCATTCGTTCCTTTACTTTACCTAAATTTCTTTCTGTTTTATTCAAAGAAATTGATGTTTTCCCGCGCAAATATTTTTTCCAGAAACTGAAAACCGCAAGGAATTTACCGGAAAGTAAATAATTAAAGAACAATTTGAACAGAAAAGGTTACATATGAAGCTACATATTATGTAAATCTTTTCCAGATAACTCTATAGGTAATTTTATAAAAATTTTAAATTGTTTAATTGTATTTTGTTGCATGAAATGGCTATAAGGTGTATGGAACAAAATCGGAGAGTTAAAATTTACCTTAATTTTGATTTTCTGTCGATATTCGCTCCGAGTATACGTGTTGCGCTTCTAATTTCTTATATTTAACAGAAATATAACGTGTTGAACTAAGTTTAACCTTAAGAAGCGCTAATTGTTAGAGCATAAATTTTCCAAATTATTAGTTACTGCAAAAAAATTAAATTATATAAAAATATATATTAAACGCTGATCAATAAACAAAAATTATAGAAATGAACTACTGCGAAGATGCTATTTTCCTTCAAATAGTATAAGATTTTATCAACATTTTACTTTATATATATATATATATATATATATATATATATATATATATATATATATATATATATATATATATATATATATATATATATATATATATATATAATTTTTAGCTTAATGATTCCAAAGTCGATAAACACCAATATAGAAAGTTTAATTTTATAAAGCTAAATATTATAAATGCAGTAAATAAAGAGGTGACCTACTGGCATAAAAATTATGCATATTAATACAGGTCTTAGTAATAGTTTTATTCAAAGTAGTCTTCATTTTTTCGATGACTTCACTCCATTTTTTAGACAGGAACGAATGCTCTCGCCAAAGAAACTTAATTTGTGGTTTTTAGGACCCCTTTCATTCTTTTAAATTCCCATTATCCATAGAAACGAAGGAAACTAGAATAGGTGAATAAAAGACCTGGACGTCCTCTCTACAAATGGTGCCGATATTTAATTTTGTGATACGTATTTTATTATTTAAGATATGTTTTGAATATAATCTCGAATGGACAAGAAGTTTGTTTTAAATTTCTGTATATAATATACCAAATTGTAAAGAATTAAAGAATGATTTGAATAGAAAAAGGCAAATGTAAAACTACAAAGTATGCGGTTCAATAGTATTTCAACTATGCAGTCAATACTATTTCCTGCATGAAATAGCTCTAAAGTGTATGGCACAAAACGAGAGAGTTAAAATTTCATTCTAGATTGACTTTCTACATTCGGTTGTGTTATGTTGTATCACATATGTGTTGCGCATCTAATTTCTTGTATTTAACAAACATGTAACATGCGGAACTTATTTTAACCTTTAGAACTGTGAATTGTTAACATTTAAATTGTTAACAAGTAATGACATAACTAGTTTTAATAAAATTTTATTCAACAATTAAAGATTGGCAACGAATATCAATATTCTCCATTTTATAAATACAGTAAATATAAAAGTGACCTACTAGCATGAAAATTACGTAAAATAAAGAATTTATTCGCCAAAAGTTAAATTCACATTAAATATGCAAAATAGTCTCCATTCTTTTCGATTACTTTACTCCATCTTTTAGACAATGACGAATACTATCTCCAAAGAAACTTGGCTGTTTTGACTGGATAAATTAATCCATGGGTTTTAGGACTCCTTTGACTCTTTTAAATTCTCATTATCCACGTACTCAGGGGAAACAAGAATAGGTGAATAAAAGGGCTGAGCGTCCTCTGTACAAATGATACCGATATTTTATTTTATGACATGTATTTTATTATTTAAGATATGTTTTGGATAGAATCTCGAATGCACAAGAACTTGTGATAGAATTCTGCAGCAATAATTTGGTTTAAATTTCATGAAACTGAAAACTCCATTTAATATACCAAAATTTGAAGAATTAAAGAATGATTTGAATAGATAAGGTTTTCATGAAATTACAAATTATGCAGTTATTTTGCAGAGAACTCTATAGGAGATTTAACAGAAATTTCAAATTTTCAATAGTATTTTGTTGCATGAAGTAGCTCTAATGTGTATGAGAGAGTTAAAATTTCATTCTAGATTAACTTTCTGTCGATATTCGGTTCTCTTATGTTGTGGCACTTACGTGTTGCGCTTTTAATTTCCCGTATTTAACAGACACGTAACGTGTAGCACTTATTTTAACCTTTAAAACTGTGAATTGATAAAATTGATATGTGAAAAAACATTATTAATTACTATAAAAAATTAAAATTTCTGCTTCTGAAAAAAAAATAACAGCTTAATACAATGGCTTCTTCCAAACAACACAATTTGTGTTTAATTTGCAAGGCCTACTATTACTACGTTAAGTTCTAGTTTCTGCCGACTGCAGATTATTTTAGTTGTTTTTGCTAATTAATCCAATAAGAACTTTATTTCGAATTTTAAGTTTTGTAAAATTATGTTAAAAAATACGGTGTTGCTATTTTAAAAAATATTGTTTTTATAGCTACTGAAGAAATCTGGTAAAACCAGTAAGCATTGTTTGTTAATTTTTCTTAGTCAAGTTATTTCCTACAACTTTGTATTTGAATGCATAAGTCTGTCACTTAGTTTATATCAGGTTTAAAAAAATTACACTGTATACAGCGGCGTTTCGTGGGAAAAAAAAACAGGTGGGGCACGTATAACCAAATTTTGGAATGGGGATAGGAAAATGCGTCGCAAACAATAATTTTACATTTCTTTACATTTCTTTAATATACACACTTTGCTGTGTAGAAATACGAATGTAACTGTCAGACTTCAAATTTTAAAATAGGTACCTAGATAATAAAAATTTGCTAAACTCACCATAGGACCATGACCATTAAATCTGTTTGTAGTTGAAGTCCATCCTCCTAAATTTCTGAGCAGCAAAGTGGTCGATTAATAAAATTTGAAATTGACATTATTAATTGAAAGTTATTTTTTTCAATAGATAGCATTGTTAACGTGCGTGTTTCTTAGAAATGTTTTAATTCGTTCGAGGGTAGAGAAATATCTTTCGCTTTCCACAGTCGTCATAGGGACGGTACACAAAACAGTTAGCAATTCCACAAATTCCCTAAATGTTGATGTTAAATTATTTTGGACAAACATTTGTAACAGCGGAACAGCCCCACTGTGTCTCATAAAATCATCCCGTGCGTACATTACCGAGAGTTCATTTTTTAATGTTAAGTAATTTACGTTTGCAAACAGGTTACACACAATTTTAATGTCCTCATTTGGAAAGACTGCTCGATATTCACCAAATTTTTCAGTTTCAAATACATTTGCAACAGTTAGGTATACATCGAAACTATAACATTCATCAACCTGTATGGTTAAGGTATCACAGATTTCCTTGCATATCCTGACATTCGGATTGTCAATTACCAAATTCTTGATTAATTTGTATTTCTATATTGTCTCTAATATTTTGAATGGCTCATGAAAAAATTACCAAATTCTTCTAACTTGAAGTGCATCTAGTTGCCTGCTTTGCAGTTGATCAAAGAGATTTTCGCAGTGAGGCATTATTTCATTGAGGAAAAACAACCAACATTTAAAATTATCATCTCAATATCATCCAAATAATTTATTAACCCCTGAGCTTGATTAATCGAATTATTATCCGACTCGGTGTCCATAATTTCTTCAAGGCATGTTTGTAATTCTTCTTTGTAAATATAAACAGTATTCATACATTTAGACGTAAAGTTTTATCTGGTTCCTACCAGATGGAACGGGGTAGACGCTTTTTACGACGCTATCCAGAACAGTTGTCCTTTTGGATGATCGAGAAAAGAAAGCGGGAAATGCAGGCAGATTTGCAAAAAATACATTTACACATTTTTCTGTTGTACAACACCTTTCAATAATTAGATTTAATTTGATATTTTTAATGACAATTCGATCCTCAAATATTTATGTGACATTATATTATGTATATTGCACTGAATTATATATCATTTTTTGCATTATATATCTTATATTACACTGAATTTACCTTATGAGAATGGGGCCGCACCCAATATATGACGTTATAAATGCTTTTAATCTCTGGGTTATTAACAAAAGGATACATTGCTGTCTTTGTTTTTCGCACGTGATAGTAAAGAAAGCAGTAGCGGCACAAACTTGTCTGTGCCCAAAGCATGTGTTTTTCAATCGGGGCGCTTCGGCAACCCACGACCTATTTCGTTACCGCGACTGACATTATGGATGTTAGACTATGGAAGTCGCTAGAAGCGTGATCATAGACAGAACAGAGAATAAATTAACATAAAATCTGAAATTATTTTTTCACTTCATTTTTAAATTTTTATGTAGGGCACGTGCTCACGTGCCCTTATGGACAACCGCCACTAACTGTAGAATATTCTAAGAATATTTTGTTGTATGATGATTTTTGAAAAACCCCTTTGTTTCGAAGATACAGGGTGAATAAAATTTACGACATTAACAACATTTTATTATCAAAAAGTACATGTAAAGTCAATCTACAATAAATGTTCGAAATGACTTCCTCCAGCTTTGATACAAGCATTCAATCTTCTCGTCATTGACTGCCGAATTCTTTCAAACACACCAGGGTCGTTTCTAATTAAGTTACACCCAGCAGTTATCCGATTTCACAAATCATCCAAATTTCAATGGAGTAGCGTAAACTAATGACTTCAGATATCCGCAGAAGAAATAATCCAGGGGTTTAAGTCCGGGGCTCAAACAGGCCATGCGTGTGGCTCACTTCGACCAATCCGGCGATATCCGTATGTTACTGTTAAAAAATCACGAGCAACCAAACTGAAATGTGGTGGTGCACCATGGTGCATAAACCACATTTCATGCCTTGTTGCATCCATGGTGCATAAACCACATTTCATGCCAATGGTACATCTTTCAGAAACTCAGGCAGCGTTGCTTCCAAAATGATGCGATACACCCCGCCAGTAAGTCTTTGTGATAGAAATACCGGTCCAATTAGATAGTCACCTACAGTTCCAACCCAAACATTCAACGAGAACTGATGTTGAAAACTATCTTCGCATACCTCATGCGGATTTTCATCTGCCCACACATGGTTATTATGACAATTCCTTATTGCGTTTCTTGCGAAAGTGGCTTCATCGGTGAAAAGAATTTATGTCAGGAATAGAGAGATGCGAAGTAAAGTTTACAATATCCATTGACATAATGCAATACGTGGAGGAAAATCAACAGGTAGTAGTGCCTGAACGCGTTGAATGTGGTATGGATACAAGAAATTGTCCTTAAGAATTATCCAAACTGTCCTGTGACTCACATTCAAAGTATTTGCAATTTTTCGCGTAGAACTACCAGGCTCTTCCGCTATCATGTCCAGCACATTCTGTTCCAATTGTACCGTTCTTACAGTCAGTGACCTTCCTGGCCCCTACTTACACACACAAACATATATATATATATATATATATATATATATATATATATATATATATATATATATATATATATATATATATATATATATATATATATAAATATATATGTTATATCATTCAAACTAACTTTACTTTAAAAAAAAAAATCTCTTTATGGAATACAATATTTGTAACATAAAAGAAAAATGAACAATAATAAGGATGCTGCTAATTAATATTAAGTAATGCACACAACATCATGGTGATTTTACTATTTATACGTTAAAAAGTGTCTATTAGGCACCTTCTGGGTGAGAACCATGCAGGTGGCTGCGATGCTTGAGGACTTCTTCAGTATTTTTCGTGAGAACTGACGGATTGGCCATGAAATTAAGTCATCTTGGATATTTGATACCTGTGAGACTAAGATTGCACAATGTTGTGTAATAATAATGTTTATAACGATATATAACATATATATTCAAAGTTAATCTGAAAGAAGATTGATAAGCACTCTTGTAGAAAGTATCAAAAGCATGGCTACAAGTATCAATATTCTCAACTTTATTAATGCAGTAAATATAGAGGTGACCTACTGGTATAAAAATTATGCGTGTCTATAGCAAGTTTTAAAGTTATAGCAAGTTTTTTTAAAGTTACATTCATATTAAATATTCAAAATAGTCTCCATTCTTTTCGATCATTTTACTCGAATTTTTAGACAGTGACGAATGCTATTTTGGTTGTTTTTGAGTTGATAAACTAGTATGTGATTTTTAGGACCCCTTTGACTGTTTTAAATTTCCATTTTCCAAATCCTCGAATAAAGCAAATATAGGTGAATAAAATTCCTAAGCGTCCTATCTCCAAATGATGCCTTTATTTCATTCTGTGGATTGTATTTTAACATTTAAGGTCCTTTGTATATAAACTCAAATGGACAAAAAATTGTTGATAGAGTTTTGCAGTGATAATTTATTTTAAATTCTGTATCTCGCCGCATATACCTAGTAATTTCTTTCACTTTCGCAATAGATTATCTAGTTTATATACCGCTTGAGATTGTTTTATCGTTTTTATACAGTTGATTATACGTGTGATGACTGATTAAAACTTTTTTAGTCTCTCACATATATAATGTTATGATCCGGAAAAAATCAATATATCAGAATATTTTGTTGCACTTATGAACTCTCTTCATAATTGTTCAAGTTTCCTTTTGCTGTGTCAATGCAATAATGTTCAAAGTGGATGAAGTTTCTTTTTTTCTTTTAATGAAAAAATATTTTTTAGCTATTATTTTTGATTGATTGATTTTTATATTACCACATGCAAAGCTTGAAATGATCATTTTGTTTTGTTCATTATTTACTTGTAAACATGCTGCATTTTGAACCGCTGATCTTCCGTCTTACCAAAGAAAAACTTGTTTGATTAGTTCATGGTAGGATACTGAATCAAACAAAAATAACAGTAAAGTTTATAGCAGAATGATACATTAGGGATTAAGTCACCAGGCTAACATCTGAGCTCATAACAGTATATATATATATATGTAGTATTAGATTTTCCTGGACTGCATCCAATGAGACAGCAGTAGCTGAGTGTCATCACATACCCAACCGTTGGGTTCCACAATCTCATGTGGAACACACAACAACCTGCGTCTCCGCCTAAATGAACATTTTTGTTCGTTGCTTGATCGGGAAGGAACCCCACCTATCCCTTCAACTCGATGACATATGTTTCGTCTCTCGAGGTTCAGACTCATCAGAACGCCGACATATACCATACCATCAAGAATAGGGAGACCCTATCCACAGGCAATAACCCATGTTTTCGCCGACTTTCCGTCGGATGGTGTATATATATAGTGTTAGATTTTCTTGGACTGCGTCCAATGAAACAGCAGTAACTGAGTGTCATCACACATCCAACCGTTGGGTTCCACAATCTCATGTGGAACACACACACAAGGGATAGGTGGGGCTTCTTCCCGGTCAAGCAACCAACAAAAATGTTCATTTAGGCGGAGATGCAGGTTGTTGTGTGTGTGTTCCACCTACAAGAATGTTCATATATATATATATATATATATATATATATATATATATATATATATATATATATATATATATATATATATATATATATATATATATATATATATATATATATATATATATATATATATATATATATATATATATATATATATATATATATATATATATATGTGTATAAAAGCTGGTAAAGAAATTTTTGTTTCCGTAATTTTTAGATCTGGCCACCAGTGATCATGTTTCGCGATAACCTTTCACTACAATGAACGAGAAATTATAAAGATATTCTATAGGTGGTGTTTAGGAGGAGAGAGTGAAAGGTTTTTCCGATAGATGGCGGTTCAATCATAAAAGGTGATTGTATATCTGGAAAATAGGATCTCTTAATATATAGTTATTAACATTATTAATATTAATTAATTAATTAATGTTATTAATAACATAATATATAGATAGTAACGCTACAGGAATTTCATCAAAATTGATGATATTATATTGGCCAATCTCATGATGAACACTTGAGATATCCTACATGAATATTTAAGCATGAGAAAAATCAATTCTTCTGTTGGAACCTGTGGTGTGAAACACTAAACTTGAAGAGATTTACCACTAAATACCAAAACGCTTTTGAGAGAGATGATTTAATCCAAATTAAATCATATCCTGATGATGCTAACATGGTTAGCGAAACGTGCGTCGAGCAGTTCAAAAAAGCGTTTTGGTGTTTAGTGGTAAATCTCTTCAAGTTTAGCATGAGAAAGATATCAGCGTGATGGACTATATATAAGAGACATGTATAAGAGTAACTCGAACGAGCTGCTATGGCAATTTGGGACTGCTGATAAAACTTGAATTCATCACTATACATCACATGTTAAGGAACAGTCAAAACACTTTTACATCTCGAACGTGCTCTGAAGACGGCGAAGGCGTCTTTATCGGTCATATCTACTATTTCCCGGAATTCACAATCCATTATCTTCATCGACTATTCGGATGCACATCAAATGAAGAGATCATGTCTGAACCAGACGTGTATTTTGCAAGGTTTCAAAAGTTATACATTTTGGAAGGCATAAAAATGTTGGGTGGATTATATCGAACTGAAAGGAGACTATGTTGGAAAATAAATTGATTTTAACAATTTTATTACAAGATCATATTTAAACAAGGGAGACGTCCATAGATTGGGACAGTATTATTTCTCTTTTATTTTTTCACTATCGACACCGTTGTTTTTGTAGTCAAGCTGTTTATTCATTACCGGTAAAGTTTTTATAGGAGTAAAATTTGCTAGCTCGTGTGAGAAAAGTGCATTTTTCATCGGTAGAAAATGATATAACATTTGTACCATAGTTTTATTTTCTGTTTTATAGTCCTGGATGAATTTCGAACATATCCTGCATAGGGAAAACAATTTCATGTTATTTTAAAATGACCACTATGTACTTTGAGACAGTTGAGGCAGGTAGGTTTTCTAGAAGTAGCGGCGCATTAGTGAAGTGAAGAGCTCTCAATATCAACTGCAACACAACAATCATTGCTACGTTCGTCAAGTCTTTCCTCAGTTTGTCTAGAATTGGACCAGTTAGATCGGCAACATCTGAAATAGTTCGATCACGGGCGTAAGCTAATGAAAAGCACCATTCTCACTTCACCAGAAAATATTGCAGTGCTGAAAGAAGACCGAAAGACAGTGCAAAGAAGCGACTACAATCACTACAAGAAACACCAGCCAAAAAGCGAAGTCTGGTCCTAGTCGGATGTTGATTTTTGTATGATTTGCATGAGAAATTTGCCAGCCAAATTAAATCGCGACAATTTCGTTGAATTTAACAAGTGCCAGCGACTACTATACCTGCCAAAATGGCGACTCTGACGAAGACTAGCATGGATTTGATGTTCTTTATTCTATTTTTCATGGCCTTTTAAATAAATCAATCGACTATGAGTGTTGAAGATCTTGCGTTATTGTTATTTGACTTTTTAAACCCTTTTGTGCATTTCTATAACTGTCTGAACCTAGGGACCACAATTTTTTGCCCAAAATTCACGCGTTTATAAAATTGACAAAACTTTTTTATTTTTGAAGCTATGAAATAATTTCCTTGAGCAAAAGGGTAGTCAAAAACCTTACCTTTCCAATTATATATAGAACTCCGAGAAAAATTTATGTAGTCAAATGCTATCGCCAAAAAAACAAAACCTGTCTCAATTAGTGTATTGTTATCTCTCGATATCATATAACACAGAGTATAATGAATATAAATGCCACTCGATATACCTGTTTGAACATATAGCAATATTTTTCTATCAGTGAAGAAACACATACATTTCAACAATATCAATTTTATATATATAACTAACTAAAACAAGGTGAATACCAACAATGTACATATTATTTATTATTACAAACACATGTAAATTTGGACAGGATTTAAACAATTTTGCTTATCCTGATTTATATCAATAAATCAAGATAAGATTTTGATTAATTGTTTTGGTGGGCTTTATTCATTATTATTTATTATAATACGCGATTAAGAGGCTTATATCATTTATATTCTCAATAATAATGATCAATTATATCATGAAACAGTAGTCTGCATACAAATTATATGGGAATAACAAATCTAATATGTTAGTATAACGATAATAAAAATACCATATTTATTCTAATAATACTAACGATTATTTTTCAATATATTAATATTGAAAGAGATTTTTACCGCTTGAAAAAAAGATTAACCTTAGCGTGGCTATTTTAGTTCTAACATGAGCACTAAATCGATAAACAAAAACACAATAAAGTCTAGTTAAATATTTATGTTTTATGGACAAAATGTCCACATTATTTTCTGTTCTGTTTGTTGTTTTTCCTTTTTATTTTGGCTTGAAGATTTTCATTTTGTATGATTTCAATCAATTTAGAAACATTAAATTAGATACATTTAGTTCGTTTTTAAATTTATGTATTTCTTTATTCTGTAAGAGTTTATAATGTTATTTCGTATTTAGCGTTTGTAGCAAACGCCAGTTAATGTTGGCAGGTTAGGTTAAGAAAAGAGGAAGAAGGTTAAGTGTTTAGTAGTTTGTACACGCTTTAGGAATAAAATTGTTGTTTTATTGTAAATCAGCCTTTTTTTAATTTTTGACGCCATTCTTACAACTTTAGAAGTGGGATTAATGATTCATTTAGGAGTTAACAGGGAAAAATCGTCCGTGTTTTATTATGAAAAATGAAAGTTACAATTTTGAGGTTAGAGGTCCACACTATTATTCGAAAAATGGCTTCTGAAAATGATTCCGCTCAAACGAAAGGTGTAATTAGTGAGAGAGACTTTGAAAACTTTGTAATCTCTGCTGCTAATGGTGATACCAGTGGAAATGCTCAAATTATGAATTCAGTAAGCGTGCTTTAGTAGTATACTACAAAATACACAGTTTTTTTTTCTTTATTTGGGTTTTTCGCCACGATCTAAAACTCAAAAAATATCAAAAATATCTGTTCTTAGATAAAGAATCACTAGGTAAAAAGAAAAAACCAAACGGAGACAAATTTCTCAGTGATTCTTTTTTGTGCAATAACGAACAAAAAATTTTAAAAATACAAAAATGTTTTAAAAAAATATACAAATTTTAACGTTAACGTTTCGGGAAGTATTCTCCTCCCGTTTTCAAAACAAATCTAAAAGTAAATTATATTAATTTCTGTAAATTCTGAAAAGATTGGAAGTAAACATGTTTTTTGTATATGTCAATGATACTTACAATGATAAGTATCTAGGGCTATTTATATATATATATATATATATATATATATATATATATATATATATATATATATATATATATATATATATATATATATATGTATATATGTATATCAAACCTTGACGTAGTGAAGGTGTTTGAGTAGAGCAATGAAGCCGCCTTGAGCTATGCTGTTTGAAATCTATGCTCCTGGGAGGGTCATTCCTTACGGACAGGTCAAGGCAGAAGCCTCAGACTAACATGATCCAAAACCTGCCAACCCGCATTGGACCAGCGTGGCAGATTACGGTCCATACCTTCAACATGATATTCCAATATGACAGTACAACCTCAAACATGGCCCTCATTCCCGGAGGCCAAGGGGCAACTATCTATGGCAGCAGGAAGACCTGCCCCAAGCCAGAGGGTGCTAAGCATAACCGGGTTAGATCAGGCTACCATTGGACTTATGAAAACGGAGGTTCGATTGCAAGAACTATTAATGAAACTTGACAACATACTTTGGGATGTTATTAGGCTCTGTGAAACTCGAATAAAGAGCGAATAGTTAATTAATCTGGAACCAATTGGACACGAACTCTACACCCGAGCTACGGAGAACGGACGATGTGGGGGAATTTGATTCCTCATCAACGAAAGCTGAAGGACAGTGTAGCAAAATTTGAAAATACATCTGATCGACTAGTCCAATGCGTCATTCAGCTGGATAAAAAGTTTAGGCTTCAAATCATCCAAGCTTATGCACCAACTATAAGCCATAGGGATGAGGAAATTGAAGAATTGTATGATGATGTGGTCCAGCTTTTATACAAAAGGAAATGTAGGTATAAAATCCTGATGGGTGATTGTAATACCAGAACTGGAACAACAAGAACTGGTAAAAATGCAACTGGTTCATAGGGAACTAGTGAGCGAGACAATAGAGGTGACAGATTGGTTGATTTTGCTGAAGCACAAAAACTTTATATTATGAATTCGTTCTATAAGAAAAATGTCAGCAGAAAATGGACATGGAAAAGTCCATCTGGACTCACAAGTGAAATTGATTACATCATGATCAACGATAAAACAATATTTTGCAATTGTACTGTCCTTAACAATTTTAATGTTGGAAGTGAGCATCGAACGGTACGAGCAAAAGTTAAGATAAATGGTCGAAGAAAATGGAAAAGAATGGTAAGGCCAAAGAAGGGCAAAGTTGCTGAAGAGGGGCAGTGATTTTGAGATTGCTTTGTCGAACTGCTTTGCTGTGTTACAAGATCCGGAGGAGATGGAAATATCAGTTCAATAAGAAGAAATCACCAACAAAGAGCATCAAATGGCTGATTTAATGGCATTGATTTAGTTAAGAAATGACGGACAATGAGAAATGCAGAGTCGAGTACGCTGAACTCTGCAAAACTATAAGAAAACATACCAGAGAGGACACGCGCTGGTTCAACATGCAGCTAGTGCGAAAAACCCTGGAAGAAAACAAAGGAATTAACAAGGCTAAGCAGAAGTTGATAAAGAAAAGAACGCAAATTTATGCCTTAATGCGTGAGGATGGCACAATGTGTAGGACGCGTACGCAAATGTTAGAGGTTGTAAGACAATTTTATTCTCAGTTATATAAAGATCAGAACCAATCATATACAACAATATCCACGGAAGAACAAATGCCAGATATCCTAGTGGAGAAAGTAACAAATGTTATAGAATCGATGAAAAACGGCAAGGCTCCAGGAAAGAACAGTGTAACTGTCGAAATGCTAAAAGCTGGTGGTCGGACGTTACATAAAACACTGGCAAAATTATACTCAAAATGCCTCAAAGAATAAAAAGTACCTGACTTATAGAAAAATGCAGAAGTGATCCTTTTACATAAAAGATGAGCACAGGAATATTTAAAGAACTACCATCCAATAAGCCTCCTGTCAGTATTGTACACAGTTTTCACTAGTTTTTTCTCATCGTATCTAGATTCTCTTGATAATCGTTTTAAAGTGGAAGCTCAAACGTGGAAATTTTACCCACTAATCCAGTAATTCTAATATTACTGATTCCGGAAGCTTTTCCGAATTTATATATGAGGGTGAATCAAATATAAACGGGAATTTTATAATTACTTTCCAAAGCCAGTCACGAGCGGGCTGTCAAGGTAGGTCGTTGCAGTGCAATGTATTAGGAGTGGGGGAAATGTTCGGTGAGCTGTTTCACTCAGTTCTTTTGTTAATACAGGCATGACTGAACAACACGTTTTACCGCTTGTTGCGCAACAAGTTATAATATAGTTTTAACCAAGGAGGGCGTTAAGCCATTCGAAATATTAACTCGATTGAAGGTTCACTATGGGGACGATACCCTGCCTAAGACCCAAGTGTATGGTTGGGCCAAGAAATTTAAGAGTGAACGAGAAAGTGTGGTAAATCGACGTCCCAGGTCAAGTCTCACTGCTGACAACATTGGTGCAGTTCACGACCTTAGGTTCACTATTCATGAAATCGCTTTAAGTGGGTATTAGCTTTGAAAGTGCTCAAACAATCATCAGAAGTCATCTTAGCTTCAATAAAATCTGTGTCCGATGGGGCACAGAAGTTCAAAAAAACATCCGATTGCAAACCATTAAGAGACTTCTGAATCGATTTCGGCGGGACAGAAAGACTTTTTGAAGCATATCGTGACGTGATGTGATGAAATGTGGGTGCATTATTACACTCCAGAATCAAAAATGGAAAAGGAAAGACGGACCTGCCCTGTAACCCGTCTCTCCACCAAAACGGTATTCGCGACCGTTTTTTTCTACTGGAAGTGAGCTTTGCTGATTAATTTTCTATATGATCGACGTATGGGTAGTGCTGCCTACTAGCTGCCTAAAAACTGGCGAATATGCATTGAGAAACCCTTGAACATCCTCCATACAGCCCAGATTTGTTACCCTGATTTTTTGATTATTTTGTTTGCGCCCTTGAAAGATGCACTTGGAGGGGTACGATTCGACAACGATCAAGATTGAGGAGTTCGTGTGAAATTGGCAGATGACTCAAACTACGAGCTACGAGTTTCTACGAGCAAGGAATTTGCAAGCTTTCAAATCGTTCGGAGGAGACTATATTGAAAAATGATCAATAATTTGTTGTGTTATTTTATAAATAATAAATATGTATACAACAATTTCGGTTTATATTTGGTTTACCCTCATATATATATATATATATATATATATATATATATATATATATATATATATATATATATATATATATATATACCGTGTGTCCCAGCCAAATGGAATAAATTCGTTAATAAATAAATGGGGGCGTGTTCGAAAACACGCTCGAACACGTCGATTGGTATTTTTAGATGCGCATTTTTTTTACAAAAATTTTTTATACAAGGTGTGTCATGTAACAGTGGTCAATACCAACTTTCTTATTTTAAATACAATACCCTATATATTATTTAATTTTTGGATTCTTCAATTAACTGATTTTTAAAAAAAAATTTTTGAAAATTATTTGATTACAGAAATTCGCTACAACACACAATAGAAACATGGTATTGGCCACTGTTACATGACAGTCCCGGTATAAAAAATTTTTGTTGAAAAAAATGCGCATCCAAAAATACCAATCGACGTATTCGAGCGTTTTTTCGAACACGTCCCCATTTATTTATTAACGAATTTATTCCATTTGGCTGGGACACATGGTATATCTATATATATATATATATATATATATATATATATATATATATATATATATGTTTTTTTTTCTATAAACTCACTGTTTCGTTGGGCAGTAACCTCCATCAGAAGTTCGGACATATTAAATAAATCATTCGTTAGTTCAAGTGATATTTCATTTGCCCGTTGTAATATGTTATTTGCAAGCTCTGCTTTTAATAATGATAATTAAACAAATTTGGGTTTGTTAGTTTTTTTTGTTTAATTAATAGAGTAAAAGTTATCTGACCATATTTAAACAGGTAGATTGTGCAAACACTCCCTATCATTTCATATTTCAGCGAAAAATACACAACCGTATTCGACACACCCCTTACCTTTTGTATTACGCTTTTTCCTCGCCTTCCCTCATGTTAGCATATTTTGATACACGTTACGATGGAGCATATCAAAAAGAATACATGAAATAAAAAAAAGGAAGCTCGGCAGGGGCTATTCTCCCCCAACGCGTAAGTCAAAATTGAATTTATAAAAACATATCAGCGAGGGTGTCGTATGTGGGCTACACAACATGAAGGAAAGTTTCTTAGATGTACCGCAAAATTTTAATATATCTGCAAACTTTATATTAAATAATTTCAAAAATAACCTAAAATGAAAATGGTTTACAAATCCTACTATATATTACAAACATGAATGTGTTTGGATGTTTGTCCTTCAATGACGCTCGAACAGATGAAAGGATTCTAATGAAATCTGGCATAGAAGTTGATTAAGTCGTGGAATAGGACATAGGACTTTTTAGGATACTTTTTATAACGCTATGAAGTTCCGGCGAGGATTTACATCTAAAGGTAAACATTTTATGAAATGTGTCAAAGGCAAAATATATGTTAACTGGAAACTAAACGTAGGAGTTCTCTAAGGAGGAGGGTTCATAAAAATCAACTCCCACGGGGGGTTGCGGGGGGCGTAAAAGATAAATATAAACCCGTTGTTGAACTGTAAATCCTATAGACTCGAAATCTGGTAGGAAAATTATTATTCATGCGTCGTAGAAATTCGCTAAGAAGGAGGGTTCATAAAAATCAACTCCTTAGGAGGGTTGCGGGGGTGAAAAAAAATATATTCTTCCGTTCTTGAACTTTAAATCCTATAGATTTGAAATATGAGAGGAATGTTATTCATGCATCGTAAATGTTCGCTAAGGAGGAGGATTTACAAAAATCAACCCCTAACGGGGGTGGTGGGGGCGTAAAAGACAAATATACTCCCGTTCTTGAACTTGAAATCCTATAGACTTGAAATATGACAGGAATGTTATTTATGCGTCGTTGATGTTCACTAAGGAGGAGGGTTCATAAAAATCAACTCCTAAGGGGGCTTGCAGGGGTGTAAAACAACTCTCGTTCTTGAACTTTAAATCCAATAGACTTGAAATATGATAGGTATGTTACTATTCATGCGTCGTAGATGTTCGCTAAGGAGAAAGGTTCATAAAAATCAACTCCCAAGAGGGGTTGCGGGGCCGTAAAAGATAAATATAAATATAAAATTTAAAGATTTTGAATTTCAAGTCCTATAGACGTGACATTTACCAGGAATGTTTCTCAAGCATCGCAAATGTTCGCTACGAAGGAGGATTCAAAAAAATCAACTCTTGAAGAGGGTTGAAGGGGTGTGAAAGATTAATATGCCCCCGTTTTTAAGATTTAAGTTAGAAATAAAAAACATATCATACATGGTAATAAAGTAACGTAATTTTATATAGACAAAACAAATTAATTGGTACATATAATCGCAATTATTGATTTGCCTAACAGTAAAATATTTTGATAAACTTTGAAATCAGCCGTCATCAGCCGAGCTCTAGACGAACGCAAGGAAAGCAGTTCGGAGAGGCAAGACCAGATCAACTGGCCAATATATATATATATATATATATATATATATATATATATATATATATATATATATATATATATATATATATATGTATATATATATATATATATATATATATATATATATATATATATATATATATATATATATATATATATATATATATGCCCACAAGGTAGGGTAATGGACCGTGGAGGGAAAATATTACAGAAATCTTTCACCCTTTCTCCGTGGTGCCACCGATCGCCTTCGTCGAACTGTCAACCATGCGACGTCTCTCGGGACCGGTTTCTAGCCTTTCAGCCGTCATCAGCCGAGCTCTAGACGAACGCAAGGAAAGCAGTTCGTATATATATATATATATATATATATATATATATATATATATATATATATATATATATATATATACCGGTTTCTAGCCTTTCAGCCGTCATCAGCCGAGCTCTAGACGAACGCAAGGAAAGCAGTTCGTATATATATATATATATATATATATATATATATATATATATATATATATATATATATATATATATATATATATATATATATATATATATATATATATATATTAGGTGCGTATAGACCCGGTTCGATGACGCAAAGCATTCTGACTCATTTTTGAATGTTCTTTTTGATCCTTCACATCTTTCTCATCCTTTCTCTGTGGATTCTCTTACCCTCCTCCATCCACCTTGTCCCCGATCTCCTCGAAACTTCGCTCTCTGATAAAATGTTTCACATATGTATTTTGTTTCTGTATGTTCATCTATCCGCAATCTCTGTAGGACCCATTTATGCCCTTCCCAAATCAGCTCTGACTTGTACGATCTATGGTACTGTTGACATGACTTCTTGTATTTACGTAAGAATTCTGTTGGTGAGTCTTATGTATGGGAGTCTATTGATATGTCCAGAGAATTTAAACCTTCTTTTTCTTATGTCCGCCGCTACGTTGGACATTCTCTCTGTGGTCTTTCTAGAATGTAGTCTGTATTCTTCCTCTGTCAGTTTTGGGCCGATAATTTTTCTCATATTTTAGACACCTAATTTTAAGGAGAAAGATTCGGTTTTTTGTATTGTATTCGTATAATTTTTCCATTATATCTTCGCAAAACTCAACTCTTTTTCATCAATCATTTTCACTTAATTCTTGTAGTAATTCTATTTTGTAAGAATAAAAATCTTTTCTTATTATTTTTTGGACTGAGCGTTTACACATGTTATGATTTAAAGCTAATTGTTGCACGAAAACCTTCAACCATTCAACAAATTTTCTTCATTAGCTTTTGTTTTTTGTCTTCCTAATATTGGTCGACTTTTAATACTGCCTGTATCATTGAATCTTTTCACCGTTTTCGAAACTGTTGACTTAGTGATGTTTTTATTCGGATATACTTCATTAAATACTCGACAAACTGCAGCATAAGTGCATTTTGTTACAACAATTGTTAATATTTCAATCATTTCCCTTTCAGTTAAATGCATATTAATTCCATATAAAAATTGAAAAAAATTTGAAATGTTAACAGTAAAGTGTAATCAAATAAAATATATATTTACCCTAAAACAGACCGAAACAACTTTTAGCCATTTTTTAAATCTATTTTGAAAAAAAAACCATACAATATTTACATCGTTGAATTCAGAAAAAAATGCTCTTTCCAACGATGTCAAATTCAAGAACTGTTTTAAAATATCAAGTTAACTTTGGATTTCAGAAATGCGACAAGAGAAAAAATGAAAATATACCCAAAAAGTGGCAAACATTTCCTGACGTTTGTTCTATACACAATTTTATTAAGAAAATCATTAATAAATATCAAAGCATTCTCGAGATATTTGACCGTTTTCATATATAATAGCGACCTGTAGGACCCTGACATAGGAATCTTCTATTTTAATATCATGGTTAATCGAATTTATCCAACTTTTATTAGGAATACTATCTACAACTTTCCTAATTAGTATGTATGTATTATTTAGTTGAAGAGCCGTGTGACCTTTAGCCAGAGCTATCGTCCTATCTCCCCTTTAAATCTCTTTTCTTAAATACTTTGGCTATTTTTCCTAGGCATACCCTTTTTCTTCTTTTGTTAATCCCTGCTTTTCAAATCTGTTTAAGATTTCTCTTATAAGACGCTCTTGTCTCTTATCCCATCCGTCCCTACTAACATTGTCCACCGCCGCATTTACTTTAAACCATTCCCTTATGATGTTACATGTTAACAAATATTTTGAAATATCCAGCCAAAAGCTACAAAAAAGCTCTAAAGTAAATTAAAAGTAAAAGTGAACGAGGTATGGTCTCACAATGGTATGGTCTTATTTCACACGGAAACTAGAAACTAAGAAGAATCGTGGTTACTATATATATATATATATATATATATATATATATATATATATATATATATATATATATATATATATATATATATATATATATATATATATATATATACAAACCCAAAAACGTATGAAATTTATATCATGAGACAAAAAAGCGAAGAAATTAACATAGAAAATAGCAATGAGGAATCCATTTCAAGGTGTCAATTTCTTTCATTTATCGCACCGTTCTCATTGGTTTCCAATGGAGCTACCAGAAAAAAAGAAGGGAAAGCAGAAAATCAAATGATAAAACATTAAGAGAATCTAGAATAGGTAGAGGAGTGAAACAAGAATATGTATGCATGGAATTATGTATGTATGAATGTATGTTTTTTTATTACGACGGGAGAAATGCTTTTTACGCACGCCTATTTCAAAATGGAGACTAGACAGTGTGAGACTCAGTCAAAGACTCCTACTCACTAAAACCCTACGTCTAACTCATCCCATTCCATGCGGAATCGCCATCAAGCATTACTTCGCAGGGATGAACTGCCTACTAACTCTTCTCAGATTCTAATTCACATTATAATTTTGTCTGAATCTCTCAATTTCACGGAGTTTCCTGATAATAGTTACGACATAATCTGCCACTGCATTCCAGTTGGCCTCTGATATTGTCATCAGTTGAACAATGTTTTCTGGAGTAGAGTGCTGTTCGAGTAACTAATGTAGTCTTGCTCTGTCTCCATAAAATCGTGGACAGATGAAAAATACATGTTCCGCATATTCCACGGCAGATTGACATGTCGGGCATAAATCACTATCGCTTATTCCAAACTGCATTTGGTAGGCCAGAAAGCAACCATGACCGCTGAGAAGCTGAGTCAAATAGTAATCCACCTCGCCATATCTCCTCTCTATCCATATCCTAATATTTGGCACAAGTCGATATGTCCATCTCCCAGTATTGACTGTATTCCACCTTTGCTGCCACTGGGCAATTGTTTCCGACTGCTGGACTTTCGCAACATTTCGCCGATTCGTGTTTTGATCTTCCCGTAATCTGCGATAGATCCTAGTTCTTTCGCTTGCCATTAGGTCAATAGGCGGTGTTCCCGATATGACACATACAGCGTTATACGAAACTGTGCGAAATGCACGTGCCACTCGGAGAGAAGCTCTACGATATGCAGAAGTCATATGACGTGCATATGACTCAGTCTCCATAGCATGTGACCATATTGGCGCCGCATAGATTAATATTGAGCTTATCACTCCAATTAGCAACTTTCGTCGACTCTGTTGTGGTCCTCCAATGTTAGGCATGATTTTAGCTAAGGAGTTCGTAACACGAGCCGCTTTTGCACCAGCAGTCTCTAGGTGCTCATTGAAGCGTAATCTCGCATCTATTTGGACGCCCAGATATCTAAGAGATGACTTTGGAGGTGATCTCGCAATCGCCTACTCTAAGTGTAAAATACTCCGTTCTTCCCCTGCTGCTCACGAGAACAGCCTCAGTTTTATTGTCTGCTAGTTGTAGTCCTACGGATGTGAGCCACTGTCGAATAGTTCTTATGGTTTCGTTTACAATTCTTGTAACCTCCTCGACATACTTGACGTTTTTGCTTCTTCAGACAGTGGAAGTCTCAGCAGTGCGTCATACATAATGTTCCACAAATCTGGACCGAGAATTGACCCCTGCGGAACTCCACCGGTGATCTCATGTGTCTTTTGCCCATTATCTGTATCGTACATAAGTGTACGATCATTAAAATAACTTGCGATCATCCTTTTAATATACACTGGGACCATAAAAGAACTTAGTGCGTTCATAATTTGACTCCACTGGGCAGAGTTAAATGCGTTCTTCACATCCAATGTGATTGTGGCACAGTACTTTTTAGAGCCTCGCTTCCACCTTTTACCCTCAATGGCCAATCGAGCCCATTGACCCATCGAGCTATATTCAATACCGCTTCGATGGCATCAACTGTTGATCTCCCCTTCCAGAAGCCATACTATCTATTACCAAGGCCTCTATCTCCCTCTATGTTTCCTTTAGCCGATTGCAAATAATTTTCTCCAAAACTTTGCCCAACGTGTCCAAGAGACAAATTGGCCTATAAGCTGACGGATCATTTGGTTGTTTCTTGCCCTTCGGTAGAAGAACCAGTCTCTGCTATTTCCATTGAGATGGAAACACACCCTCACGCAGGCAAGAGTTATAAACGTCCAGAAATAGTTCTGGTCTACACCCTATGGCAGTTTTAAGGGCAATATTTGGCACGCCATCAGGGCCCGAACCCTTGGAATCCCCGGTTCTATTGCAGGCACTCATCAACTCGTCCTCTGTTATCAGTGGAACAGCCCCCTGAGTATCTTCTGGGACCTCCAAATTTTTCTCAGGCTGACGCGAAAAGAGAACATTTATTATTCTGTCTAGCAGGTCCGGACAAGATGGAGATATGCGGTTGAAACTCTTCAGCTTTCCCATCACTGTTTTATATGGTCTGCCCCATGGGTCGTTATCAACCTCATCACAGAGTTATTTCCATCCACGGCGTTTGCTGTTTCTGATAGCATTTTTAAGATCACGACAGGCCTCAGAATGATCTTGTCTCAAGTCCTCATAATTTGTTCGCCCCCTCGCTCTTTGTGCTAGTCTTCTAGTTCGATGACATACTTGTCGTAGCTGTTCTATCTCCTCATTCCACCAGTAAACTGGTAAATTACAACTACTCTTGGCATGTTTTGACATAGATGCATCACATGCATTGATAATCAATAACATTAGTTGTGATGTTTTATATTCAGCTGATCCTACGAGCCCCAGATCTTCCTTCATTATAACTATGAAGGCCTCACTGTCGAACGATCTGGAGTTCCATCCTATAGGGCGACTATTCAGTAACGTTCTTTGTTCAGAGCGAACAACTTCATAAATGACAGCTTGATGATCGCTGTGAGTGTAATGGTCGCTTACCCGGTATGATGCGACGTGACGAGCCAGGAACTCACTAGTAAAAGTCAGATCTATGATCGATGTGTTGCCATCCCTTATGAAAGTTGGAGTCGATCCTCTGTTGACTAGAACTAAATCCAGTGACGCAAAGATGTCCAAAAGCAATTCAGATTAAGCATGCATTAAAATCCCCTGCAACTACAGCAGGACCCTGTCTTCGAAGTTCTCTTGCCAATAAATCGATCATAAATCCAAACTCCTCATGGCGTACACTTGGAGGAGCATAGACACTGTAGATATAAATGTCTTGTATTTTTACCCATGTAAATCCCCTATGTTGTGTGTGCGGAATCTCCTGGATAAAGTGATCTCCACAAACCCAGACTGCTGCTCTTCCAGTGACATCAGAGATCCAGTTTTGTGAACCTTGAACCTTGAATGGCGACATCTACCTTTTGCTCGCGTATAGCCTGCTTCAGCAGGTCTTGGGCAACCGCGCACTTGTTGAGGTTTAGTTGATAAAACTTTATCTCTTCTTTTTCGTGAACGCTTGAACGGCCTGTTCGTAAGCCGGGCAAAACTGCCAGTTTGGTGTTTGTTTCCGTCTTTCGCACTACACAGAAGACAACGTGGTTCTGATGCAGTGCAGTTCTTGGCAATGTGGCCTTCATTTTGTGTGGCCGTATTTGATGCAAAATTTTGATCTATCTGGGCTGCTGCAGTTTCGGGCCAAGTGACCGAATCCTAGACACCGGAAACATCGCTGTACCGTGTTTTTTTTTCTCACTCGACTGACAACCCATCCTACTTTTAATGTACCTTTACAAGTAGGCAAGGCTACAACCGCCGTTTGGGTTCCTCCATACGCTTTACGTGTTGATTTCACTACTGAAACCTGAATCCCTTTGGCTTCCTCTATTTGTTCTTGCAGGGTTATACAGATATCCATCTTTTTTGTGACTTCATCAAGATCTTTCAGTTCCAACACCATTATGTCCGTCCTACAGGTGACCTCTGCCTTTTTTCCAAGCCTTGTTTCCACAATCTCGCGCAGTTTGTGAGTATGTTGATGGGTCTTTTGGTCCAATTCAATGAGAAGATTACCAGCTGCACTTTTCCGGATCTTTGTGACAGACGTTCCAAACTCTTTTAATTTTTCTTTTATTTTTACTATTTTTCTATTTTTACTACAAGAGTATCTGGTCGTGGTGGTCTGGCTTTTGGTGATCGTTGCTTTTTTACCACTTTTTGCCAAACATCATGAGGACCACCTGAATCCAACGGTGTTGATGCTGATGTGACTAATTCCTTCGTAAGGTCAAGGGCAGAGATCTTTGTCGCTTTTTTGTTCTTTTTGTTTTTATCCCCGATGTTGGTGTCCTGTAGTGATACCTCCTTTGGGTTTTCTCCTACTAGACTATGTTCAATTGGCGATGTCTGTGTAATTACCACCATGGTCTTTGGTTCTGGATTTTTTTATGCTGGAGTTTTTGGTCTAGAGTGACAAATTCGTCAAAGATATTTTTCAAGGAGTTTGTCATCTTCTTTATTTCTCCATGTACGTTAGTTCGCCCTTTAACGTAACCTATAAGACTCGCGATCTTCTCACCCAATTTCTCCAAGACGTCATCTCTTTCTCCTTTTATTGGTTTTTCCTTGTTCTGTGTCCTCTGTCACTCGCCTTTCATCAGATATACTTTTTAACCTTCCTGGAGTTTGGAGACTTGGCGTCTGTAATTCTGCGGTTGTTTTTTCTCTTTCTTTCGGGACTTCCAACCCTTGTCCTCTATGTTCATCGAAAATTTCAGTTTCCATGAAAATTGTTTAGACAGCGCATCGTGCGTAAGGGGACGGGCCGAAATAACTGAGAACGGGTATACCCTCAGTCACACTGGACCTACCCTAGTTCCCCAGGGCTCAGCCTTCGTTTTACCAGTCCCGGAATACACGGACGGACTGGAGCTCGCCCGTTGCAACAAGGAGTCCGATCTCCTTGACCAATGCGTACTACCTGATCAGGGTCCCGAAAGGGCTGGCCACGCATCCTACGTTCGAATATGTATGTATGTATGTATGTATATATGTATGTACGTATGTATGTATGTATGTATGTATGTATGTATGTATGTATGTATGTATGCTCCACGACGATGGAGCTGATGTTTATAACGATACAGTTATTTTAGCAAAACTGGTAGACAATCTACAGTATAATACAATATAATACAGTATACAGAAGTGAAGTATATTACGTGCAGACCCCTGAGCAAAACAACAAATATGATTATATCCTTTGATGAAATCATTTCGACATGGATCACAATCTACGATTACAACAAAGGGTTTAAAAAAGTCACCAGCCAAAAAGTCATCACCATTAATCCAGAGTTCATTTAAGTTCAATCGCATATGACTACAGTAACTTAATGAAACAGATATATTTATTCATACTACTGTCTCTCGTATACTTCGAAGGTTTCTTTCTGCGAAAATGTTTTTCATTTAAAACCCACTCAAAAATTCCATGTCATTTTTCTTCTCCCACGCTGAAAACTTTTATACGATACGAATTAACATAAGAGTGTCGTAACATTACTCCTTTAGTCTGAGATCTCTTTCCTTTTCTTCGAAACTTTCTTACTTGAAAACTGAAACTAAAAAATAAATACAACCTTAAAATGTGCTTTATTGAATGAACTTTACATTAAATTATTTTTATTTAACTTCTGGATTCGTGCTTTGCTAATCATCTTAGTATCGTCAGGATAAATATGAATATATTGCAAAGTACACATAAGGTCAAAATATCATAAAAAAAACATATATACCGTGCATTCACACGGAGTTCCAACCAGAGACGATGCCCCTAGACAATTATATATCCACATCGGGATCGTCGAACCATTTCAGTGCAGTCGGCCTGGCATTATTTAGTTCACGTAGGCCACCTGGGAGACTTTTCAAAGGGCAGGAGTTAACCAGATAGTTCATTGTTTGATATGGGTCGCCACAATCATATGCAGAGGAAATCCCCATCTTCCATTTATGCAACATGTCATTGTATCTGCCATGTCCGGTTCTAAACCTGTTCTATCCATTCCAGATGCTCCTCGTGATGTTCAAACCCAGCATTTCCTTATCCCACAGACTCATAAGGCCGATATTCCTGGTAGGGTTGTTTTGAAGGACAGATATCCTCCTCCTCCTAATCTCATTAATGTCTACGCCTTTTTTCAAGCCTGCATCTATCCCGATTCGATGGCGCGATTTCAATCTATACCGTAGAAAGTTATTCAGGTCGAAACGTATGAGCAATTCTGGTATATTTGCATAGTGTATTCTGTTCCATTGTTCTTTCGATGCCTTCAACCTGAGCAGTTTGTTGATTTCACAGTGACAGATATACTACTCATGGTGACATTCAACTGGATATCCAGTTTATAAGTATGTTTACTATTATAGTAAACAGGGGCACAGTTCTTTGCTGATGAGTAAACGAGTGCTAGCGCAGATGTTCAGAGTGTGTGACCATTCGTTCCTCAGGATGATCCTGTCAACTTGTGAATAATATTGTTTCGGGCTTTAACTTTCTGTGCCACCCCGGAGATATGCTGCTGATATATATCCAGGGTGGCGCTAAGCTAAGTCGGGGTGGGATGGTGCCTCAGCTTCTTTTCCCCAAAATCTTTACCACGACCAGTTTAGCATATGCTTGTCTCATCGAGAGATGGGAAGCCACTTGCCACTTCTTATATTATGACTCGAGGACGGCCGGGCCACTTGTAAGCTATTTGCTACGTGAGTTAGGATCCTTATGTTGTACATTCAGGGTCATATCATTATCATCATCATTCAGCCATTATCAATCCACTGCAGGATGAAGGCATCCCCAGCATGCTTCCAATTCACACGGTCCTGAGCTTTCCTCTGCCATTCGGGTCCAATATACTTGATGATGTCATCCGTCCATCGTGTGATCGGCCTTGTTCGAGGGGGTTTATGATCAAGCGGCATACATCTTATCGGCATATCAGCATACACCTTACCATTTCCCTCTATACAACCCGAAGCTTTTGAACTGATTGTGATGTGAGTGTCCATGTTTCACTTCCATACGTCAAAACAGGCAGCACGCACTGATTAAAAACCTTCCTCTTCAAACAAAGTGGGAGTTTGCTCTTAAATACTATATTGAGCCGGCCAAATACCCGACAGCCACACTTAACCCGCCGTTCCACGTCCGGGCGGTATTACTCTCCATTGAAATCCTTTGCCCAATATATATGTAGTGGTCCACAATCTCTAAATCACTTCCTAGAATAAAAATTCTTCTGTTGACAGCAAATTTGTTAAACATAACCTGACTCTTTTTTAGGTTTATTTTCAAACCAAATGGTTCTCCCGCCCTTTGCAGCTCTCGTGTTGTGTTTTTGTAGCTCATCTGGGTCTTGTGAAAGGAGAACGATATCATCCGCGAATCTAAGATGGCTTAGATATGCAGCTTTGATTTTTATTCCCTGTTCTTCCCAATCCAGATTACGAAATACCTCTTCAAGGCAGGCTGAGAAAAGAACAGGCGATATTGAGTCACCACGAGTCACCACGTTCACCACGTTCTACGTTGATTTTAACTTCAAAGTCATCCATGTGAACTGTAGCTGTTGCGTCCTCATACATCTCAGATCTCAGTAGGTTCACATAGGCTCTGTCTATCCCTTGGTTAAGCAATGAGCCATCCATTATGGCCTGCGTTGATACTGAATCAAATGCCTTTTCATAGTCAATAAAAGCCAAGCACAGTGGCATGGTGTATTTATTTTCTATGGTTCTTTCTATGGTCTGTTGGACAACCTGGATATGGTGCATTGCACTGAATCCTCTTCTGAATCCTGCCTGCTCTCTTGGTTGTGCGTTATACAGTGTTCTTAATATTCTTTTAGATATTATCTATAAAACTTTGTACATAACTGATAGGAGGCTTATTGGGCGGTAGTTTCTGAAATCTTCCTGTGCTCCTTTCTTATGAAAAAGAATATATATAGGTGGACTGTGATCATTCGATTGCTTATTATGTTTTGGATCAGCTGGCAGATTTTTGCGAATGGGATCATTTCTTGTACTTTGAAGACAAGTGCTTTCTTCCATTCGGTATTATAGGCTGATGTAGGCGTCGCCAGACCTAACACTTGATCGCTACAGTTTCGTCCCCGTTCTGAAACTAGCCTGTTCTGGTATCAGCTCAAAATCTCCATTTCTGAAACGACCAAACCACTCATAGTATTTTCGAAATACTAGGCTAATCTACTACATTTTGAAGTTTTATCCTTTATGTCAATATATGTGAAGTTTCAAGCCGATCTGTCAATTCATTCGTACAAAAACAACAACTTAAATTAACGTTTTAGTGTTCTTTCTTAAAACGGAAAATATTCTTTGTAAAAAACATTTAAAGGCATGGAAATTCATAGTGAAATGGTCAATGTGTTAGGGGAGTCTGCTCCTTCAAAAACAATGGTTTGTAAGTGGGTAGGTGAGTTTCAACGTGATCGTACCAGCTTGGACAATGATACTCATTCTGGATGGTTATGGATGATAGACAATTGACTTTGTGATAGTACTTTGTGATAGTTCATTTTTTAAATCGAATAAAACAATTTTATATTTTGTTATCTATCACTCTTATTTATAAATATGTATTTATTTTTTATTAATAATTATTTATTTATAATATATAATTTTATTAATAATAATTTTATTTTAATATTTTTTAATAATAATTAATTATTATTAATTATTTAAATTTTTATTAATAATAATTAATATTTATTAATAATAATTAATATTTATTAATAATAATTAATATTTATTAATAATTATTTATAAATAAATAAAAGTGATAGATACCAAGTATAAAATTGTTTTATTCGATCTGAGTGAAATTGTTAAGGCCATGAACATCTCAACTGAATGGGTGTTACATATTTTGAAAAAGAAATTTGGTTTGAGAAAGTCATGTGCAAGATGGTTGCCCAAACAACTTTCAGTAAAACTTTCTAACCAACATTCGGATCTATTTCGATAGAATAAAATATATTTTAAACGTCGTTTTTTAACTATTGTTGATACTTGCGTTTACCACTTGATCCTGAACTGCGACAACAAACCGCAGAGTGGACTGAACCCGATTATTCAACTCAGCCGCCAAAGTGGTCAAAATTGACCAAAAAGATTATGGCATCAATTTTTTTGGGATATAAAAGGTGTTTTGTTAATTGATTACCTTTAAACCGGTAAAACAATACCAGGACAGTATCACTTAAACCTTTTGGATCAATTGAATGCAAAAATTCGTGAGGAAAAACCTGGAGGAAAATCCATCATATTTGCCAGATCTGGCCCCTTTGACTTTCATCTTTTCCCAAACTTCAAAAAAATTCCCACGTGGCAAGCGTTTTTCATCAAATGAAGAAGTTATTGCAGCCGTAGATAAGTACTTTGTAGGACTCTGAAGGACCATCATTTCAGAGATGGAATAAATAAATCGGAGAATCGCTGAAAAAATGTATTGAGCTTAAAGGAGAACATACGAAAGTCATTTCTTCAATTATAAACTTGTTTTATCATTTCCGCTTAGCGAAATTTTCAATTAGCCCAGTAAAAAGGCATAATGTCACGCAAATGCAAGTAATCGATCGACATTTTCAGTTTGTATCAACTTGATTAACTGCAAATACCACAGGAATTAAACATATATAAATAAACATTATTAATCCGTTACCAATTTTTGTTAACCAGCGTTAAAAAAGCGATTCTTAAGCTAAGAATATGTAAACAGACCGCTGGAGCACCTATGCTTTATTGGCTAGACCTTTCAAATTACGCTTTCTTGGTGATACATCCTTCAGGATAAACAACTAACCAAGCGCCGTACGGCAATTTAGTATCGACCCATCACTGCAGCGAATTTTTTTATCTGTTTTCCCAATGCGTATTTCTATAGGGCTCCCGGGTACAATAATGCCGAAGACTCCCACAAATCTCCAGACAATCCAATAAATGGTGTCCACCATGAATTCTACTATTGTATCTCTTAATACAACAACGAAACCTAATAGAAATTAATTCCGATCTTTATAGAATTACCTTAAATGAGCTTGATTTTGACGTTATTGAGCTTAAATGTAGCTTGACCGGCGGTAAATCAAAATCGGAAGTAGAATATCTAAATTTTGCCTAACGAGCTTGTTGAATATATTCCCTATATAACCATCTACATGGTTAAGATGTTATTTTTATTTTGTTATGCCGTCAACTTAATCGTCAGTCTTTTGTTGACTTATTTATATAGAAAAATACAAATTTAATTTCCGAAGTAATTTCCCTCACTTTCTGTACACTTTTGCTACCTGTCGCTAACTGACGAATTCCTGATCAAAAAAAAACTTGTTGGTTTTGATGTATTAATGTCATTGAGGCTTGTTTCAACTTCCTTAAGAGATATGGATCGAAAGAGATGAAAATCCGATGGGATCATGTCTGGGGAATAAGGCGGATACAGTATCTTCCAGCACAACTGGGTGATCGTCTTCAGAGATTTTATTGCAGCATGTGACCGTACGTTATTTTGATGGCTTCCATTATTTTATCAGTCAATTTAAGACCTGTTTTCCGCGAGAACGTCATTAATACGCATCAATTACTGCTGATAAAGATCAGTAGCGACCGTTTGACCAAATTGGAATAACTTATAATGCTGCAGTTCCAGCTGATCTCATTATATACACAGCAGCACTTTTTTGACATTGATATTTGGATTTGAGTTCCTTATTGAAGGAACACTTCATAAATTATGGGTTCAATAACTCGGGTTCTCAAAATACCGCATGTTAAATCCAAAACGATGTTGATGTCTCGATGTTCGAATACGATTTTCATTTTATTTTGACCAATAATGAAAAATAACTTTCGTGCCTCCAGAGAACATTATTAGGAAAATGATGATTTTCATAGCATTGCCTAGTAAACCATTCGCAAAAAGTCATTCTGCGCTCGTAATCACCAGGAAGCAAAGTCCAAAATCCTTCTTGACTAAGTATTCTTTGTGCGACTGGTTTAGGAATAGCATGTTACTTTTCAATACTATGAAGCCCTACACTATTGATATAACAGCAAATCATATTAATTTTTTCTTCGTAAGAATAATATTCCATTATTTCAAGTATAATAATCAACAAATTTAAAACTGACAGACTGTCAAATGTCACATCTAAACAAATTATTGAAATAATTACAAACTAATTCAATGCAAATGTCATCACTTAATCGACAATTATTGTTATTATTGTTATTCCTTAATCGGAAACGTATGATAAATATTAAATGTGACATCTCGTTGGATTCAGACTTTACTAAACATAAAATAAAACTGTTTGAATATGTAAAATAATAAGTTGATCAAACTTGAAATCAAAGTCGAGAAAAGCCGAAATCGAGTCGAGAAAAACTGAAGAATAACAGGACATCCGGTGAAGATGGTATCACCGCGGAACTATTGAAAAACCTCGGACCAAACTCACTGCGGGAACTCACGCAAATTATCACGAACATCTGGCAAACAGAAAAATTACCAGATGAATGAAATTGTGCTCTTATACACCCGCTGCACAAGAAAGGAGACAGAACAGATGTGAGAACAACTACAGAGGAATCTCCTTACTACAAGTCATTTAAAAAATCTTCTCAGCATGCCTTCTCCAGAGAACACAGGAACAATTAGAACACAAAATTGGCGAGTACCAGGCAGGCTTTCGCACTGGTCACTCATGCACTCAACAAATCTTTAACTTAAAAACAATACCGAAATACAAAGCTATCAGGAACGTCCCAGTCATCTGCACGTTCGTTGACTTCAAGAAAGCATATGACCGCATTGACCGAAAATCTCTGTTTAACATCCTAGAAAAACAAGGACTCGGCCCCAAAACACTACGATTGATTAAGCAGACACTGGTCGACACAATCTCTAAAGTGAAATTTATCGGAGAAAGTTCCGAACCATTTCTGATTAAAACCGGGGTACGCCAGGGAGATGGGTTATCCCCACTCCTCTTCAACCTAGTCCTGGACAAAGTCATTGGGGAATGGGAAAAGGAACTAAAAAATCAAGGACACTGGAAACCACTACGACTCGGACGAACCAAAAACAACATAGAAATACCTTGCCTAGCCTTCGCAGACGACCTAGTCATACTCACAGACAATAAAAAAAGGGCAATCAAACAGATCGAAGTCCTCAAGGAATGTGCAAAGAAAGTTGGCCTACAAATATCCTTTCAAACAATCGAATTCTTCTGCTCAAAATTAAATGGTCAAAATTTGAACACCAAATACGGCAAAATAAATAGGGTCACTCACTTTAAATACCTGGGTGAGATCCTCGAACCCACAGGAGGAAAGAAAATAGCACAGAAGACTCGATTACAGAAGATGAAGAGGGCATACTGCAAGACACACAATATCTACAATAAGAAATGCATATTCACACACACAAAAATAAGACAATTCAACACAGTAATCAAACCAGAGGTACAAAAAGCGGCAAAGAAAACATACTAAAAGAAGAACGCAAAATTATGAGGAAAATTCTCGGCCCAAGACTGATAGAGTAAGGATGCAGACTACATTCTAGAAAGACCACAAAGAGAATGTCCAACGTAGCGGAGGACATAAGAAAAAGAAGGTTGAAATTCTATGGACATATCAGTAGACTCCCACCGACAAGACTCACCAACAGAATTCTTACGTACATACAAGGAGTCAAGTCAACAGTACCATGGATCGCATAAGTCAGAGCTGATCTGGGAAAGGCACAAATGGGTCCGACAGAGATCGAGGATAGAAGAACGTACAGACACAAAATACATATGTGGAACGTTGCATCACAGAACGAAGCTGCATATTCTGCTTTCGAGGAGATCAGAAACAAATCAGAAACAAAGTGGACGGAGGAGAGAAAGATAATCCACGGAGAAAGGATAAGAGAAATGTGGAGGATCACAAAGAACACTCGAATATATAAATCGATTTTTTAGCCCACTATCTACTAACTACCCACTTTAGCCTACAGTTTAGCCCACTATACGCACCTAATAATATATATATATATATATATATATATATATATATATATATATATATATATATATATATATATATATATCTATTTTTTAGCCCACTTGAGACTAATATAATCTCATCGCTAAAAGCAAAAAACCATTGTTCATAGGAGAACCGTTTTCATAGTCAAGTTGAAAAATGTATACTTGCTATTCTGTGCTACACGACGCTATTTTTACAAATGGAAACAATTTACTTTTTCAAATGTCTAGGCGAGAAATATATAGCTATCATTATAGGCTACATTAGCTCCAAAAAAAAACGCCTTTCTAAAAGATCGAAGATATGTTTTAACACTTTTCCTGCAATTGTATTATTCCTCTTGATTGATTCCTTTGTTATATAGTTGTTCAAATTTACCAGGTAGTGTAATCAAGTAGAAGTTTCTCAGTGAAAGCCCGATTGTATGCAATCGGAAAGTTTACAGAAACTATTAGTTCAGAAATAACTAAACCTAATTTTCGCGAGGGAAGTTTAATTATTGTAAACTTACCCTATTATGGATTTTTTGAAGCTCTCGGTGGCTTTCTGATGACGGGATCATTTTAACCATGCTAAATATGAAAATTTGACTTGCAAATTATGAAAAAAACGGATCTCTTTTTCGCGATAAGAAAATGAATAATTAAATTTATCAGCCGTTCCCTTTTGCGTTTCCCCACGTCTGTACAGCTTAGTCTAGGTGAGAAATACGTAGTTAAAATTACAGGCATGAAAAAATGCTCCCCTTTATCATGTTATCAAAATTACTTGAACTTTGTCCATAGGCTATGACTCAGATGTCTTTATTCGATGTCTTATGCGGCCTTCCCTTTTTCTTCATACCCTCTTGGTTTTGTATGCCTTGGTCCATTCAGATTAGACTGTTAACCCACCTCAGTTTTCCCTTTTCTATTTTTAAGCTGAGTGGTGGTATTTCCAGGTTGTCTCTGACTATGTTATTTCTGTCTTTGTATATTCGTTTTATTCTCTGTACATTACGGAGTCACCTCATTGCCGCTGCTTGAACTCTACTCTTTTGTCGCTCATTCAGTATCCTGTTTTCGCATTTATATGTTAGTACACAAATATACATCATTTTGTATATTATTAATTTCGTTTTTTTTTCAGATATTCTTTGTTTTTTGAATCCTAAGTGATCGGAGTAATCTTCCTGCTTTCTCTAGTTTGTTCGACGTCTTGGTTTTCCTGTTGTTATTAATACCACCCAATTACTTACATTTTTCAGTTTGTTTAATTTCCATGTTGTTTAAGGTTATGGTTATTTGTTAAGGTTATTGGTTAAGGCTTTTTATATACATCGAAGCCCTATTTTTCTGGCTGTATCGTTCCAGTTCTTATATTGAATTTTAATTTTTTCTCAAATTTTGCCATAAGAACAAAATCGTTAGCAAATTTCCGAGATTAAACGCTTTCACCCTCGACCATCTCACATAGTATTTCTTAAATTTATTCTTATATATTTTCTCTATATCTTTATAAATAGTAGCGGGGACTTCCTCCTTGTCTCACTCGTTCTATTGTGGTAAACGGAGCAGATAATCTATTGGTTTGGTAAAAGATTCTAGATATGGTTTAACAGTTTTCCCTCAATTAGATTCTTCCTCTAGATACAGCAAATTTGTTCAAATTTGTCAGGTAATGTAATCCAGCAGAAGTTTTTCAGTGTAAGACTGACAACTAAGAATGTTTGCTATAGAGAATTTTACCGAATTCATTAGTTTAGAAACAACAAAACCTAATTCACATAAAAAAGTCTAATTATTATAAATGTTCTTTATTATGGATTATTTTTAAGTTGCCAGTGACTTTTTAACGAAGGGATCGTTTTATACTTGGTAAAATTTGACAATTTGACTTGCAAATCATGAAAAAAACGGATCCCTTTTTCGCGTTAACAAAATTAATAATTAAATTTATCAACCTTCTAGTCCCCCCATATTTCCTTTTTTGTTTCCCCACTTCTGTGCTGCCTACCTGAAAGCCTACCCTTGTTTTCATCGATCGCCATAAGAGAGAACTGTTTCGTTCGTTTCATTATGGTAATGTATGAATGCGGAAAATGTATAACAACGTTTTTACATGATGGGGAAAAGCGTTCCAAACTAAATAACCATTACGTCTACTATTATAATAGATATGTTGTTCTTTAAAAAAACGTGATAAAAAAAGACATTTGAACAAATTACGCGTGTTTTAATGATATATCAAGATCGATTCTGATTTGTTTTTATGGTCTACGACTTATTTTGAAATCGTTATGAGTGATCTTTCTTACTGTTAGTTATTTAAAAGAATTACCTGAACCATATAAGAATGGAAGAGCAAAGTGTGGATATATTTATATACATTTTACATTACGTAGGTCTGTTGCAGAATGCTAGAAAATTGATGGTGTTGTAAAAACCGATAACAGCGATTCTCCCACAGGGCATATTAACTGTGGAGTTCCACAAGGCTCAGTTCTTGGGCCTCTACTTTTCGGTATCAGTACATGTGACATTTCTAAAAACCTAAAGTGTTCTACTCCATATATATATATATATATATATATATATATATATATATATATATATATATATATATATATATATATATATATATATATATATATATATATATATATATATATATATGGAGTGGATACCGCTTGATCGCAAAAGTCCGCGAAGAAGACCGAAAGCACGATGGACTGATGACATCGTTAAGTATATTGGACCCGAGTGGCAGAGGAAAGCCCAGGACCGTGAAGGTTGGAAGCATGCTGAAGAGGCCTTCATCCTGCAGTGGATCGATACGGGCTGATGATGATGATGATATATATATATATATATATATATATATATATATATATATATATATATATATATATATATATATATATACATATATATATATATACTATACTATATACTATATACTATATATATATATATATATATATATATATATATATATATATATATATATATATATATATATATATATATACTAATGATACACAGTTACTTTATTCCTTTCCTTCTTATGACTTTCATAATGCTAATGCCTTGATTAACGAAGATATTGCAGAGCTAACAACATTCTCGGACAGACATGCAAATTATTATAACGGTTGGTAATACTGTATTGCAGAATGTGCACAGTACTTGGAGTCTCTGAATGAAAATAGACATTGACTTAAATTTTCGGTAATTTTATAACATCTATACTCAAAATAGCCTATAATGGTTTGAAGAAATTATTTTCACACAGATATGTCCTTACTGCCAATTTGACACCGAGACTGTCGGAAGTAACTGTTGTAAGTCATATAAATGATGTGCTTTGTGAACCATTTTTAAACACAGTTGATGCTAAAGATTGAGCGATTGCAGAAATATTGTTTGAGGTACATAAATGGAATTATACTTCACGCGAGCTATTTATTTCATTCTATATGAGAGTACAAAAGTCCTTCATACCTCTATAAAAAAATTAAATTTCGATAGGATATACACAGTTTGAATATTAGATTCAGTAGTCGATTATCGCCATCGATGTTTTACTTTGCGCAATTTAAAAAGTGGTTATATATATATATATATATATATATATATATATATATATATATATATATATATATATATATATATATATATATATATATATGTTTATTTGTTAAAAAGTGGTCATCAGCCGAGCTCTAGACGAACGCAAGGAAAGCAGTTCGGAGAGACGATCGGGGCCAGACCAGATTAACTGGCCATTTTAATGACGGGTCGTGATCGCACACAACTCACGCCATCATACGGCGAATGCTCGTAATAATGAAACAAATTATTAACACAAAAAACGTTTTTCCATTCCAACTTCTTGAGATATACCAAATTTCACGACTTTGGCATAAACTGTTTCGAAAAACCATTTTTAGAGTTCCCCTCTAAGGGGCTTTAGCCCCTTTAAGAAGCTATCTATACTACCCATTATAGCTGGGCAAGCGACTAACATGCGACACCACTGCGGGAGCTTTAATAAATATTAAACGGTTTCGATAAACAATTTTTTTTTGAATATATTGATGAAAAAAAAACGAAAATAAAAATGAGACCACGACATTATTCGGAATACGTTTCATTAATATGGCGAGCCAGAGAGAAGGAAAAATAATTAATTCGAAGTTATCGTGTTCTGATGCGATCTTTTCCCGTTTTGCGTTTCCAACTTTGCCAGTGGAACGTCGTTTTATAGCTAATTAGATATTTGGTGGGGAGCGTTTTCGTTGCGGGAGACGGGTAGTGACAAATCAAGAGAGACCAAGAAAATGACCTTTTAAAAATATTTTATTGTCTTTGTTCGTTGTGCTTTTTGCTGTTTCGATTCACTTTGCTTAGTGATTCCAATCTATTATCCTTGATCAGTTGTGCAAAGGACTTGGTATATAATATACATTATTATTAGGTGCGTATAGACTAGGTTGGATCACGCAAAGCATTCCGACTCATTTTTGAGTATTCTTTCTGATCTCCCACACCTCTCTCATCCTCCCTCCGTGGACCCTCTTTCTCTTCTCTGTCCACCTTGTCCCGGAACTCCTTGAAACTTCACTCTATGATGCGACGTTCCACATATGTATTTTGTTTCTGTACTTGCTTCTGTCCTCAATCTCTGTCGAATCCATTTGTGCCCTTCCCAGATCAGTTCTGTCTTGTGCGATCCATCGTACTGTTGACTTGACCGCTTGTATGTATGTAAGAATTTTGTTGGTGAGTCTTGTCGGTGGGAGTCTACTGATATGTCCATAGAATTTCAACCTTCTTTTTCTTATGTCCGCCGCATTATGTTAGACATTCTCTATGTGGTCTTCCTGGAATATAGTCTGTATCTTTCGTCTGTCAGTTTTGGGCCGAGAATTTTCCTCATAATTTTGCGTTCTTTTAGTATGTTTTCTATGCCGCTTTTTGTATGAAGTGTAAGTGTCTCGCTTGCGTATAATACCTCTGGTTTGATTACTGTGTTGTAGTGTCTTATTTTTGTGTTTGTAGATATGCATTTCTTATTGTAGATATTGTGTGTCTTGCCGTATGCTCTCTTCATCTTCTGCAATCGAGTTTTCTGTACTATCTTCTTTCCTCCTGTGGGTTCGAGTATCTCGCCCAGGTATTTGAAATGTGCGATCCATTTTATCTTACCGAATTTGGTGTTCAAATTTTGGACATCTAATTTTGAGCAAAAGAATTCGGTTTTTTGAAAGGAAAATTTTAGGCCAACTTTCTCTGCACATTCCTTGAGGACTTTTGTCTGTTTGGTTGCCCTTGTTTTATTGTCTGCGAGTATGGCTAGGTCATCCGCGAAGGCTAGGCATGAGATTTCTATATTGTTTTTGGTTCGTCCGAGTCGTATTGGCTTCCAGTGTCCTTAATTTTTCAGTTCCTTTTCCCATTCCCTTATGACTTTGTCCAGGACCAAGTTGAAGAGGAGTGGGGATAACCCACCTTCTTGGCGTACTCCGGTTTTAATCAGGAAGGATTCGGAAATTTCTCCAATAAATTCCGCTTTAGAGACTGTATCGGTCAGTGTCTGCTTGATCAATCGTAGTGTTTTGGGGTCGAGTCCTTGTTCTTCTAAGATGCTGAATAGAGATTTTCGTATGGTTTTTTGAAGTCCACGTACATGCAGGTGATATATTGCAGGTATATTTGCATATACATATATATATATATATATATATATATATATATATATATATATATATATATATATAAATCATCATCATCATTAACCCGTATCAATCCAATGCAGGATGAAGGCCTCTTCAGCATGCTTCCAACTCTCGTGGTCCTGAGCTTTCCTTTGCCATTCGGGTCCAATATACTTAATAATATCATCAGTCCATCGTGTTTTTGGTCTTCTCCGTGGACGTTTGCGATCAAGCGGTATCCAGTCCAGGGCCGCACTGGTCCATTTTCGTCCCATCGCCTCGCTACATGGCCTGCCCACTTCCATTTCAATTGCTTTATTCTTCCAATGATGTCATTCACTTCCGTTTGTTCTCTGATCCATATGCAGGTCTTTCTCTCCCGTCTAGTAATGCCAAGCATAGATCATATATATATATATATATATATATATATATATATATATATATATATATATATATATATATATATATATATATATATATATATATATATATATATATATATATGCATATATTATAGAACAAATCATTAAAAAAAAACATCCCTTTATTGGTTATTTCAGTGGCCATCAAGAATGTCGATTTTATCTGCTGAAATGAATTTCTAACTTTATAGCCTTCATCAGGCAGTTTTGGGAGATGCCCTTTATATCCTAGTGGTGGCTGAAGGAATCCATAGGGAGCCTACCTAATACTAATACCTAATTTCCTTCATGCGCCCAACATACATAAATTAATCAGGTTTTCTATTATACATCCAACGGTATGATGATGTCTTGAGCTTTTTCGGTCTGCTTCCCGAACGTTTATGCTCAGCCGTATTCATCCCAGAATTGCCTTGGTCCATCTGTTATCATATCGCCTCTCTTTATAGCCTGTCCACCTCCATTTCCGTTACTCTTGCAATGATGTCGAATATTTTCGTTTGTTTACTGATTCACGTGCAGCTTTTTCTATTCCTCTTTGTAATGCCAAGCATACACCCTTCCATTCGTCTCTGTACTACTCGAAGCTTTTGAGCTGATTGTGATGTGAGCATCCATGTTTCACTTCCACATGTCAAAATGGGCAGAACGCACTAATCAAAAACTTTTCTCTTCAGACACAGTGCACATTTCCAAAAAAACGAATTCCATTATTACTCTTCCATTCACGAAATATACGAACTAACATAACTAACTAGTATGCCAGGCTGAAATCGTTTGTTTTTAAGCAAACCCTTTATGAGCATTCCCAGCATTCCCAGGAAGATGGTGCCATATCGCATATATCTCGACTTGATATATGCTTTTTCAACAAATACTTCCAGATTACGTTATATCTTTAAGGAGGTGATTTTGGATAATTCGCTTAATTTGAAGCCTTGAAATGTTTTCTGTATAGATGTGGGGGTATTTAAAATCACAAGTATACCAACATCGCCTATGATATTTCGAAGATATTACTGCAGCAATATTGTCCCAATTTACCAGGAAATTGTCTCAATTTCGCAGGGTAATGGCGAAGTCTGAAGAAAGAATTGAAAAAAAGTTTTTGTCTGTATCTTGTTTGGTTTGATTTTTATTGACGTCAAAAATTGGTGCAGCTTTCAAAAATTTCAAAATTTGCCGCACCCTGTATTTTTTCGTTAAATGACGATAAAGATTGGCCAACGAGATCCTGCCATATAAAACCGTTGAATTGAATCCCTTGGGGGCATGTTAAAGAAAATATTTTATCGGTGAGATAAATTTACAAATATGCTAAAAAGTTCTAATTTTAATAAAAATATAATATTTTTTAAAACATAAATATTATTGAATTAATAAAAAAATAAGATAAACATTCCCTTTTATATAAAATTAAAAAGCTCCCTTTTCAAAACCCTGTATAAAGGGACCGAATTACTTTATACATCCAATATATCCTTGTTAGTTTTGAAGTAAAGCCTGTATTTATACTTTTTTTACTAAAACAACTTTTTGCGATGAGCATCATCAATCATAATTCACCTACAAAAAAGTGGTTTGCTCGGTCCTAAAAGCGAGAACAACAAAATTTATGGACCAATGCTGACAACGTATTTTATAAATAATGAACTGGATGGTAAATGCTAAAAGCAACTGGTAAATATTAGAAGAGTACGTGCCTGAGCTCCCCGCGTTCTTGCTTGAACGGTAGTGAACAGTATGACAGTGTGGAACCATAAATAATTGCGCGTTTTCCTTTAAATAATTTTCTGGTTTTTGTTAAATTAATTTTTGAAGGTGTTTCGATTTTATTTTATATAATACATTAATTTTTATGGGATATACAAAGGTTATCCGTAAAGTAAGATTTCCAACTTTTTTCACAAAGGGAATCACTATTATTTACAATCGATGGAAAACCTGGACTTCTACTATTTTTCTATATGGCCCCCGTTGTGATCAATGCATTTGTTCATGCGGTGTTACATTTTTCGTATTATCGCAGTATCCAGTCCAGGACCGCCTTGACTCGCTACATGGCCTGCCCACTTCCATTTTAATTCCTTTGTTCTTGCAATAACGTCACTCACTTTCGTTTATTCCCTGATCCATGTGCTGGGCTTTCTGCCTCCTCTTGTAATATCGAGCATATATCTTTTCTTTCCCCTCTGTGCTACATGAAGTTTGACTGCGATGTGAGTGTGCAGGTTTCACTTTCGTATATCATAATGGACAAGACATACTGACCAAGGACTTTTCTTTTCAGGCAAAGAGGTAGTTTGTTCCTAAACACTATGTTGAGCCTGCTAAATTCCTGCCAGATTCGTTTAACAGATCGTTCCACCTCCCGGACGGTATTCGCTTCCATTAAAATTATCTGTGCAAGATAAATATAGTGATCCAAAACATCCAAATACTTTACTAAAATAGAAATACATATATCCTCAGCAAATTTATTTGAAGATTACCTGACTGTTCTTCTGGTTTATTTTCAAGTCAAATGGTTCTCCAGCTGTTTGTAGCTCTTGTACGTATCTTTGCAGCTCCTGTGAGTTTTGTGAAAGAAGAATGGCATCATCTGCGAATCTAAGATGATTTAAGTATGCATCATTAATCCTTATTCCATCCTGCTCCCAGTCCAGATTACGGAAGACTTCTCCCAGGCAAACTGTGGAAAGAAGAAACGATATTGCGTCACCCTGTCGTTCTATATTTATTCCAACCTTAAGATTATTAAGGTGGATTATCGCTGTAGCTTTCTCATATATTGATCCTAGTAGATTATCCTAGAAGGCTTCCGTCAACATATCCCTTCTTTTGTTTTGAATTGAATGGTGATTGTTCTTCAACATATGATAGTAGCGATCAGCATTTATTGTTGTCCCGGTAGACATGAACTCGCTCAATATTATCCTCATCCTATGATCAAACACCGCCATTACTTTGCCAGCAGTTCTGACCTGCTTTCCATAGAAATGGTTAAATTTTAGATAGTTTTTTTTAAAACTATATTAAGTATCGTTGGTTAAATTTACGAAAGTTATTGTTCTTACACCCTCTATATCATTCGTCCCACAATACCACAGGAAATATATAGTTACAATAAAACTATATTAAACACTTTATAAATTTAATGAAAAAACATGAACCCCCTCACCAGAAAATATATATCAGACAGTATTTATAGTAAATTATCTTCAGGTGCAACGTGGCAAAAAGGTTAGAGTGCCACGACTGTACCGATGCGTGAGAAGACGCTACAAAATTTGACAAATCGCTCCTTCGTTCCACATTACGAACGATGAAGAGCAGGTGTTTTCAAAGAAAATAACCTTGTTGCTTTCATTATCTCATCCTACAATTCCCCGGTGAGTTACTAAAGTGTTTTTCTTACTATTTTTTGCTATACTATAAAAGACGTTGAGTTGGCACGGATACTAGGCAAACATATTTGATGTTAGGTCATTACTAACACAAATAGTTTCTTTTTGTTAGGCTTGATAGCGAAATAAATAAAACTCTTTCAATTTTCTATTAACGTAAACAGTTTTCTTTGAAAAGGAAATAATAAGACTTTATTAGGGTGTAGATAGAAAAAAACATTCTTTTCGGACATAAAGGAAACAAATGATCAAAGATTAATATATAAAATTTCCACTATATTTAAAATTGTATGTACAACAATTGTTTCGACACAGAGTGCCTTTTTCAAATACGAACTATGTTAAACTAACAACAAGGAAAGTCATTACAACCTAAACTGTCCATCGACCTAGTAATACCATAAAATATGACAGTGGGGAAATCAATTTTTTCGACATATAGGTGGGGAATATAAGTTAAATAACGGTGAACTTTTTCGTTTTATTAATTTCTAGGTTCTCGAAAAGATTTAATTTTTTGGATTTATTCTCATTATGTAGCATTAGAAAATTATTATTGAAAGTATGATTTTGTAATATGAGAATCATTTTGTCGTTTAGTGTAACTTTTTTTATGTACATTGAGCCTAGTAGAGAAAGACCTTCTTGTTTCTGCAACATAGACTTTTGGAAAAGACCCGCACTCGATTAAATAAATTCCTGATTTATAGAGTTTCTTTATTCGACTTTTATTGTTCCCCTCCCACTTTAAAAACCCACGAGCGGCCACTGGTTCTTATGTAAAGAATTTATGTAAGTAAAAAATTGACTTAATTGTCCATCAGAACCTGTAAAACAAATTAGAATGTCATCAACATATATGTACCAGTAAACTGATGATTTAAATCACTGATGTTCATTTATCTTATTTTCTAAGTGCATTACAAAACGAGTTTGCATTCTACTCCAAGATATTATCTAATAAGTTCATTATCTTTGGGCTTTAAGTTATAATGGAAAACTTTATAACCTAACTTAGATTCTTCACTAGTGAAATTGCAACTTGTTAAGTTTGACGAATCTCTTGAAAAATTGATCAAGACAGGGATCAATTCGACAAATGGATGTACTTCCGAAAAAAGCTAATATATACATCGCCAAAATCTTATTTTACTACTACTACTACTAGTACAGTACAGTACAGTACAGTACAGTTGGACTCTTCACTCGAAGTGTACAACATTTGAAAATCGCAAATGAGATTTTGGAGAAACTAAATTTAAAATATATTTTTTTTACTTGTGTTTACTTCAAGGTCTGACAACATTTTATTTTAGTTGCGATCAATTTTTAACTGTCGAATAAGATAGAGAAGGGTTCTCGTTAATTTGTAGAAACGTGATAAGAATTTTTATGTGATCTAAAACTTTTCTTTTTTGTTGGCCAATTTTCCTTTAGTTATATATATATATATATATATATATATATATATATATATATATATATATATATATATATATATATATATATATATATATATATATATAGATATATATATATATATATATATATATATATATATATATATATATATATATATATATATATAATATATATATATATATATATATATATATATATATATATATATATATATATATATATATATATAATGTAAATTTATCAAAACATGGCATAGGATAACTTTTTTGCTTAAAGTGAGTGATAGACTGGTACTTCCAAATACAAAGTTGTACAATATAACTTGACTAAGAACCGGAAAACAATGCTTTTCCGGAGTTGCCAGATTTATTCAGTAGCTACTAAAACAATAATTTTAATGGCAATACATTAGCTGTGGTGTCTAAGGCGTCAGCCTTACGTTAAGGCAGTTAATGTGGAGCGGGTTCGAATCCCGTACTAGGCATAAAAGTCTTTCTAAAAATTCATGTGAATGTTTCTAGGTAAGAGTGTAAAATCTGACAAGGAATCACCCCTAACAATAATTTTAATGGCAATACATTAGCTGTGGTGTCTAAGGCGTCAGCCTTACGTTACGGCAGTTAATGTGAAGCGGGTTCGAATCCCGTACTAGGCATAAAAGTCTTCCTCAGTCTCTCTCCCTCAGTCACGCCAGTTCGAGGCTGGGTAAGGCCGGATGCCTTCTGAGAGGTTTTCTACGTTAGTCACTCGCCAGTCGGTAGATACTTTCGGTTAAGCACAAAACTAAGGGTTGATAGCCCGAGGGGGACGCTGTCCGCGGTTTTTGGTAGCTGATGACCGTGGTTCGAAACCCATGTTAAGCTGTAGGTCCAGTCGCTACATAGCCTTTTCAGTTGCTGATGCGTCTCTAACCGCAAAACTTTACTTTACTTTAATGGCAACACCGCATTTTTTTAACATAATTCGACAAATCTTAACATTCGAAATAAAAAATATTGTCACATTTCTTTGACATTAATTGACATTGTGCTTGTTAAGTTAAATAATATTAAAGAGTCTTTTGCAATTGTTAAAAACTAAATTGTTGTTTTTTAAATGGATATGTAGTAAATTGTATCTAAAAAACGAAACTTCTTATACTGATGCATTAAATATGTGTTAAGGTCAATGAAGCTATGTAAAAGAATTATTTGTAAGGATATAAGGTGCAAGGATTTTAGTGCTGGTAGGTAGTAGTTGAAGATGAACCTCATTCACAAAAGACCTTCCATATTAAAATCAAGAATTGAGATAGAAAGTGAGTTATACCTCATTAAATATTAGAGATTGTGAGATGTTAGTATTGGGTATTGTGTGAAAAATAAACCAGAACCGAAAAAGCCATATCAAAACAGGTTAAAAATTAAAGTTATGTTAACTAAACCAGAGGTGTGCGATGAGGATTGATACGGCACCTTCCTACTTTACTTTGCAAGTTTTACGATCGCGGTCAGTTGCTTTAAAGCCTTTTTTTAAAATAATATTTTAAAATTGGCTTAATTTCGCAACTTATTTCACTCATTTTAAAGTTTTTTTGTTCAAAACTGTCAACTGAATATTTCGCCATGTAATTACCTTAATTTTGAATAGTGAAATATAATCCTTTATTTATAAGCAAAGGAAAAAATACAAATATTTTTGTTACATCTTAGTATAAGGCCAGGTCTTCGTAAATCGTTTAATTCTTAAAAAAGTTTTTATCAAAACAACAATATCTCGAATAAAAATATAATGTGGTTTATATTACAAAAAAAGCAACAAATGTTTCAAAACAAAGAAAGAAAATGACAACGAACAGAAACAGGGTAATTTAAAAATTGAATTGGTTAGTGAAAGCACGACGCATGGAAATAAAAATGAAAATAAAATAAAGCTCGAGAAATAATATACTAATTTATTCGTATTTTATATCCAACAGGAAGCATTTCGGATAATATTATCTTCGTTTTTTTCATTTCTTTTGTTCGGCAATCGATGTTATCGAAACAACAAAAACAGTTCTAAAACTTGTGTTCAATTTAATTTTATTTTACAGTGGAATATCGGAAAATGTTAATAAAACGGTCCTGATAATACATATATGGTTGAATAGCAGTTACTAAATTATCTTCAGGTAAAATACGATATGATATGCGGAACATATATAAAATAGCAAGAACAAATTGAACAGCAAGATATACTTTAATATATTAGTCAAAATTGTTCCATTATTTTCCATGATCCCCAAAAAGTAACACGAAAAGTTTTTTCTTCAAAAGTTTTAATCAAAAATTTGTTTCGAAAATTCTGCTTGTGAACATAGCGGCTTTTCATTTAGTTCACGCAAAATTTAATCATGCACTATCACTAAAACAATTTTCAGTATCTAAATCGCTGTTCAAGTAAATTATTAAGGAATTATCTTCTAATCTATCAAATACTCTTTTCCGATTCCACCATCTTTCAATCAATTTTCAATTTTTTTCTATTAACGTAAACAGTTTTCTTTGAAAAGGAACTAATAAGACTTTATTAGGGTGTAGATAGAAAAAAACATTCTTTTCAGGCATAAAGGAAACAAATGATCAAAGATTAATATATAAAATTTCCACTATATTTAAAATTGTAGGTACAACAATAGTTTCGACCCACAGTGCCTTTTTCAAATACGAACTATGTTAAACTGACAACAAGAAAAGTTATTACAACCTAAACTGTCCATCGACCTAATAATACCATAAAATATGATAGTGGGGAAATCAATTTTTTCGGTGGTTAATATAAGTTAAATAACGGTGAACTATTCAAGTATAGCTAGTCATTTAGTAAAATATCCAAATTTCTCGTTTTATTAATTTCTATGTTCTCGAAAAGATTTAATTTTTTGGATTTATTCTCATTATGTAACATTAGAAAATTATTATTGAATGTATGATTTTCTAATATGAAGTGATTAGCATAATCGGGTAATATTAACTTCGTTTTTTTCATTTCTTTTGTTCGGTAATCGATGTTATCGAAACGACAAAAACAGTTCTAAAACTTGTGTTCAATTTAATTTTATTTTACAATGGAATATCGGAAAATGTTAATAAAACGGTCCTGATAATACATATATGGTTGAATAGCAGTTACTAAATTATCTTCAGGTAAATTACGATATGATATGCGGAACATATATAAAATAGCAAGAACAAATTGAACAGCAAGATATACTTTAATATATTAGTCAAAATTGTTCCATTATTTTCCATGATCCCCAAAAAGTAACACGAAAAGTTTTTTCTTCAAAAGTTTTAATCAAAAACCTGTTTCGAAAATTCTGCTTGTGAACATAGCGGCTTTTCATTTAGTTCACGCAAAATTTAATCATGCACTATCACTAAAACAATTTTCAGTATCTAAATCGCTGTTCAAGTAAATTATTAAGGAATTATCTTCTAATCTATCAAATACTCTTTCCCGATTCCACCATCTTTCAATCAATTTTCAATTTTTTTCTATTAACGTAAACAGTTTTCTTTGAAAACGAAATAATAAGACTTTATTAGGGTGTAGATAGAAAAAAACATTCTTTTCAGACATAAAGGAAACAAATGATCAAAGATTAATATATAAAATTTCCACTATATTTAAAATTGTATGTACAACAATAGTTTCGACACACAGTGCCTTTTTCAAATACGAACTATGTTAAACTGACAACAAGAAAAGTCATTACAACCTAAACTGTCCATCGACCTAATAATACCATAAAATATGATAGTGGGGAAATCAATTTTTTCGGTGGTTAATATAAGTTAAATAACCGTGAACTATTCAAGTATAGCTAGTCATTTAGTATAATATCCAAATTTCTCGTTTTATTAATTTCTATGTTCTCGAAAGGATTTAATTTTTTGGATTTATTCTCATTATGTAACATTAGAAAATTATTATTGAATGTATGATTTTCTAATATGAAGTGATTAGCATAATCGGGTAATATTACCTTCGTTTTTTCATTTCTTTTGTTCGGTAATCGATGTTATCGAAACGACAAAAACAGTTCGAAAACTTGTGTTCAATTTAATTTTATTTTACAATGGAATATCGAAAAATATTAATAAAACGGTCCTGATAGTACATATATGGTTGAATAGCAGTTACTAAATTATCTTCAGGTAAAATACGATATGATATGCGGAAGAAATATAAAATAGCAAGAACAAATTGAACAGCAAGATATACTTTAATATATAAGTCAAAATTGTTCCATTATTTTCCATGATCCCCAAAAAGTAACACGAAAAGTTTTTTCTTCAAAAGTTTTAATCAAAAATCTGTTTCGAAAATTCTGCTTGTGAACATAGCGGCTTTTCATTTAGTTCGCACAAAATTTAATCATGCACTATCACTAAAACAATTTTCAGTATCTAAATCGCTGTTCAAGTAAATTATTAAGGAATTATCTTCTAATCTATCAAATACTCTTTCCCGATTCCACCATCTTTCAATCAATTTTCAATTTTTTTCTATTAACGTAAACAGTTTTCTTTGAAAAGGAAATAATAAGACTTTATTAGGGTGTAGATAGAAAAAAACATTCTTTTCAGGCATAAAGGAAACAAATGATCAAAGATTAATATATAAAATTTCCACTATATTTAAAATTGTATGTACAACAATTGTTTCGACACACAGTGCCTTTTTCAAATACGAACTATGTTAAACTGACAACAAGAAAAGTCATTACAACCTAAACTGTCCATCGACCTAATAATACCATAAAATATGATAGTGGGGAAATCAATTTTTTCGGTGGTTAATATAAGTTAAATAACGGTGAACTATTCAAGTATAGCTAGTCATTTAGTAAAATATCCAAATTTCTCGTTTTATTAATTTCTATGTTCTCGAAAAGATTTAATTTTTTGGATTTATTCTCATTATGTAACATTAGAAAATTATTATTGAATGTATGATTTTTTAATATGAAGTGATTAGCATAATCGGGTAATATTAACTTCGTTTTTTTCATTTCTTTTGTTCGGTAATCGATGTTATCGAAACGACAAAAACAGTTCTAAAACTTGTGTTCAATTTAATTTTATTTTACAATGGAATATCGAAAAATGTTAATAAAACCGTCCTGATAATACATATATGGTTGAATAGCAGTTACTAAATTATCATCAGGTAAAATACGATATGATATGCGGAACATATATAAAATAGCAAGAACAAATTGAACAGCAAGATATACTTTAATATATTAGTCAAAATTGTTCCATTATTTTCCATGATCCCCAAAAAGTAACACGAAAAGTTTTTTCTTCAAAAGTTTTAATCAAAAATCTGTTTCGAAAATTCTGCTTGTGAACATAGCGGCTTTTCATTTCACTAAAACAATTTTCAGTATCTAAATCGCTGTTCAAGTAAATTAATGAAAGTAAATTTACAGTAGCGGAAATATGGTAATGTTTGCTGATGATAGCTGCTATTTAACAGGAAATAGAAACATGCAGGGAGCCATTGAAACGGTACAGGGAATGCTCAATAAATTTTATAGTTGGTTTACGAATAATAAGTTATCCCTTAACGTGGACAAAACCAGTTTTATTGCTTTTACTCCTCGAACACACACTATAACGGAGTCATATTTACTAAAAATTAACGGTAAATCTATACAGCAAACATCCTGTACTAGATTTCTGGGTGTTCATCTCGATAACAGACTTTGCTGGGATGAACACATAGCTGAACTATGCAAGAAATTAGCTGCTGTCTCATATGCTGTTTATAGGTTGAGACGGGTTGGTACCACGGATATTGTGCATTCATATTACCATGCAGAGTTTTACAGTCGCGCTAGGTACGGTTTGATATTTTTTTGTGGGTCGCCTCATCTGATGCGTGTTTTCAAAATACAAAAAAAGATAATTCGAATGAGGGGTGGGGTGTCACTATTGGCAACATGTCGACCAATTTTTAAACAATGCGGGATTTTGACTCTACCATCACTATATTTTTTGGAGATTATCATTTTTGTTCGGCGAAATTTTGTAGCATTCGTAAAAAATAGTGATTTTCATCACTATGACACACGAGGCTCTGATGAACTTGTTTTACCAATACATTCATGTAAGATAGTTGACATAATGTTTACTATAGGGGTGTCAAGCTGTATAATAAGTTGCCACAACGATTTAAGCATGTTCAGTATGACAACGAATTTAAAAAATTAGTCCGCGAATTTCTATAGTCAAAGTTTTTATAGTTTAGAAGAATATATGTCGTATCAATAATTAGATTCAATGCTTATTTATGTATACAGTGTTTATTTGTGCAAGATTATCATTTCATGAATTATTTCTGAGATCGTGTCACTGAACATTCTGTCAATTCTGTCAATCCGACTTAATCATGGATATTTTTATTGTTGTGGGAATTGAATAAATACTTTATTAAATTGGACAGAAACTAAACCAGAAAATAGCTAACACAGCAAAGAATACAGTAAAAATAATTCAATACCTTTGAAAAGACAACTCAAAAACGATCAGAACATAAAAATGACAAATTCGACTAAGAAAGTTGTGTTAGGCCGGCAACACTGTCCAGAACTACAAACGCAAACGTCATCTTGACAGCGAATTCACAGAATGTAATTCAACGGGGCACCGTATTTTTACTCTATTCTAATAGGATTAGAGGAAGGAGGAAAGAGAGTGCTTCGAAATTTAAATTATTTTTTCTTTCTTATGGATTTAAATTGACAATAGATTTCGCTAGATTGATGATGTACAACCATTATTTCCCTGAATGAATATATCTTAAGTGTGATTGACATGAGTGTTTTTTGCACATTTTTTGAACCCCAGTATAAAAAAATCAGCACCAATTATTTATCATAAATAATAGACATTTTTATTCTAGTTATAAAAAAAAAGAAAAAGACGTTCAGGAGACGTTTATATGTTGAGTACGCTTCTCATCCTATGAATATTGTTAAATATTTAAAAACCACACTTGGGTCACAATTTACTGCCTTTTTATTTAATTTATTTTTATTCGGGGAGATTGTTCCTCTAAAGGATGGGAAGAGTCATAAATCTTGAAATAAAACAGAAATTACTGTGGAGAGCATGGTTTATATCTGATGGTAGATCGTTAAATTTTGTTATAGAGAGAAAATACATTTTTTCTCAGGGAGGATTAAAAATTAATGTTCACTGATTCATTATTTATATGTACTTCAGAAAAAGGATAAATAACAATTACAAAAAATTCTTTGTATCTCCTTTGTGATTGTTATATGATATGATATGGTTTGATTTGATGGCTGTCAATTGGATAGAGTATGATCTCATCCATGGTTATTAGTGTCTTATATAATTATGGGTTCTACGCTGACCCAAATAACCCAGATTACATCAGCATGGTTTTCTTCATGCTGGGCATTTACGGTCAGGAAATCATACATAATTTATATACGCGACCCAGTTTGTTTGGCTTTTCGCGCCTGTTTTAGGTTGCTAATTTTTCTAGCGTCATTAGGATCTATCGTTTGTCGCCTCTTCACATTCAGAAATGCCAAACTTAGTTATTTTTAGAGACGATTTTTAATGCTTTTATATCTAAATAAATAAGCAAAGATTAATATCTAAACATTTTTATACTATATTTAAAATTGTATGTATGATAATTGTTTCGACACACAGTGCCTTTTTCAAATACAAACTAAGTCCATCGTCAGAAAAAGTGTCCATCGACCCACTAAAAATAATAAAACATGATAGTGAGGAAATCCATTTTTTTTTGTCAACGTCTAGGAGGGCAATATAAGTTTAATAACGGTGAAGCATTCAAGTCTAGCTGGTCATTTAGCAAAATATCCGAATTGTTTTTTTTATTCATTTTTAGGTTATCTAAATGATTTAATATTTTGGGTTTATTCTTATTATGTAACATTTTAAAATTACCATTGAAACTATGCTTTTCTAACACTCAATATTCCAATTTCAACGCACTCAATTAAATAAACTCTTGATTTATACAGTTTATTTGTTTGATTTCTATGGTTTTTAATGAGGCGTCTTTGACTATTGTTTGTTTAAAAGCAATATTTATATTGTTTGTTTTGGATAAATGTCTCGATACTAATTTAGTAACTTTTCCCGAATATGTAATAGTTTTGTACGCTGCATTTTTGATATCATTGACCAGATATATTATATTAATGGTTTTATTATAACTCTTTTTATTAATTATTTTATTTATAACATTTGAGTCGTATCCGTTATTTACTGCGATCTGTTTGATGGCAGTCAATTCTTTATTATAATTATGTATTGACATGGGGATATTTAATAATCTATGTATAAAAGAGTTAAATTCTGCCATCTTTTGTGAATAAGGATGACAAGATTTATCGTGTATAACTAAATCTGTATGTGATGGTTTATGAAAAATTGGCATACATACAATTATAAATATAGAGGAAATAAATAAGCAAAGATTAATATCTAAACATTTTTATACTATATTTAAAATTGTATGTATGATAATTGTTTCGACACACAGTGCCTTTTTCAAATACAAACTATATAGTATCTCAAAATAATTCGTTTAGACCTACAGTTTTAAAGATTTTTTAAAAGATAAACAGTTTTATGCAATACTTGCAATAGATTTGGTAGACTGTTTTATTTGTGACTCTCAAAAAATTAAAAAATATGAATCTAAGAAGGAATTTAACTGAGTAGTGCGAGCATCAGTTTTATTGGACGAGGGATATTGTCAGAGTTATGTTGCTAATTTGTTAGGCAAACATCGTTCCACAATAAGTCGTATGGTAAGATGTTTGACTGAAGTAGGAACTTACTCTAGAAAGCCAGAGCAAAGGCAAAAACGATGCACTAACGACCGAGATGAACGTTTTCTTAGACAATATACTTTAAGAAACAGGACTGCCACTAGTTCAATAATGAGAAACGAATTCGAAGCTATCCACAATGTCGCATTTTCTTTTAGAACAGTTAGAAGATGGTTAAACGAAGCTGGATTAGGCAGTAGGAGACTAGTCACTGCGCTCTTGCTTACTAGAGAGAACAGAGTTGCCAGGTTACATTTTGCTCGAAACCATCAAAATTGATATGTGAATGATGTGAAGTTTTCTTCATAGATGAAACTAGGGTTAGCCTAAAACATCCAGATGGTCGTGAGCGAGTATGACGAAGACCAGGAGAGAGGTTTGCTACTTGCAATATCTCTGCGAGGATTCCATTTGGCGGTGGCTCTGTTATGTTCTGGGTGGCATCTGCTTTGATGCTCGTACAGAATTAGTTCCTGTGTGTACGAGATCCATGAATGGTGATTACTATTTTGAGAATATTGTAGTAGAACATGTGATGCCTTTCGACCATTTTTTGGGACCCAATTTCTTGTTTATGCAAGACAACGCGCGACCTCACGTGGCTAGGGAGGCACTCGATTATCTTAATCAAGTTGATATACCAATTATGCAATGGCCACCAAAAAGCCCGGATCTGAATCCGATCGAACATGTATGGGATTAACTCAAAAGAAATATGAAAAGTCATCACAGAATGGGAACAAATTCCTCAAGATTTTACACAAAATTTAATTAGAAGCATGCCTAGATGCATAAATGCTGTAATCCGAAGTAGAGGAAGCAATACACGCTGCTAGTGTCCCAGTTAAACCAATAATTTCTTTCTTTTGTCATTTCACAATTAAAACGATTTTGTTATTTGGTTTTAAGAATAATTTTAATTTAAATCTTATAGAGATATATTGTAGCTAATTCACTTTTAAAGTATCCGAAAATGTTTTTTAACGTTTAATGTAATCAATGTCCATAAAAAATTATTAAAATTAATTAAATATAGCGATTTGTATGATTTATTATGTTGTTACGGTAATTTATGTGTCCAAGAGTGTATAAATATATATATATATATATATATATATATATATATATATATATATATATATATATATATGTCAACAAGGTAGCGTAACGGAACCGTGGAACCTTCGCCCAACTGTCTGCCATGAAACGTCACGTGTCTCTCGGGACCGATTTCTAGCCTTTCAGCCGTCATCAGCCGAGCTCCAGACGAATGCAAGGCTCCACGTGGAGAAAAGGTGAAATATTTCTGTAATATTTCCCTCCACGGTTCCGTTACGTTACCTTGTGGACATACCTGGTACTATACCCCAGGTCCGAGGCAGAATGTTACTAGTGGTCCTGACTGCTACGAGCATTCGCTGTATGATGGCGTGAGCTGTGTGCGATCATCACCCGTCATTAAAATGGCCGGTTGACCTGGCCTGACCCCGATCGTCTCTTCCTCCCAACTGCTTTCCTTGCGTTCGTCTGGAGCTTTGGGCTCGTCTAGGCTGATGATGGCTGAAGGGCTACAAACCGGTCCCGAGAGACACGTGACGTCGCATGGTGGACAGTTGGGCGCAGGCGATCGGTGGCACAACGTGGAGAAAGGGTGAAAGATATAAATATATATATATATATATATATATATATATATATATATATATATATATATATATATATATATATATATATATATATATATATATATATAATAGGAATATTTCATCCATACTCCACATATTTATGCACGTTTCAAATCAGCCGTCGCCATCGCGTCGAGACAAATATCTCCCAGGAGCGGTTCCTAGCCTCACAGCCGTGGTCAGCTAGGCCCCGAGTGTAACCCAAAGAGACATGCGATGAGGAACGATCAGAACAGGCCATGTTGATGGCAGGTCGCAATCTCAATGCAACTCGCGCCATCTTGGTGAATGTTCGCACCAGTCGAAACTATGCGATACATTCTTCCCACAACCTTGAATGGAGTTATCAGCTATGTTCAAAAGACTGCTGCGAACATTCACCATAGGATGGCGCGAGTTGCATTGAGATTGCGACCCGCTATCAACATGGCCAGCTGACTTGGCCTATTCTGATCATTCCTTGTTCGAGTAGTAGACCAATCACAACAATATCACCTGTCTCTTTGTCTTTATTTTGAGTCTTTTCTGTATTTTTTTTGTTCATTAATTAGAACCGAAGGTATCACTGTAAGTCCAGCACTATGTTTACTATGTAAACCTTCTTTGTTTTTGATTTGGCTTTAAGTCGTGTCAGATTGAATAAACCTCCATGCATTCTATATGATATTTCAACTGAAAACACCCTCTGACAAGATACAGTGTAAGGGTAACAAACACCGAGAAAAGCGTCGGTGCGATCACAAATCCCTGTTTAACACCGGCCTTAATCTTAAAAGCCTCATTTTCGCTCATGTGTGTCAGAACGTTTACATTTATGCCATTGTGTTATAGTTGTATTGTTATGTATATTACATATTCAGTCTACGATTGTATTTACGGTTTGAGTTTGTGGATTCACTATTCGTGACAAAAACTTTTGAGTCCTCCTTGTATTCGTGGTAGAACATCAAATAGTTGTCTTGTTTGAACGTGAGGAGTCGTTTGTACATTCGCCCTTTGAGACAAATGGTGGGTCGATAGGTAGTCACGGCGATACATGCATGCGATCTTACTAAGCCTTTAGTTTATTTTGTTATTTGTTTCTACATCTCATTTCATTCAATTCACTTCGTGCCTTTGAGACAAGAATATATACAAGTGCAAATTTAAGAGAATAGACCACCACTTTTCAGATAGATGGCGATGCGATCGTAAAAGTAATTACGTTTTTGAAAAGTAGCTCCCTATGTAGTATTGCTCCATGAATTTTAAGCCGATATGATATCTAGCTTTGTTTTGGTAGCCTCAAAAGCAAATAAGTTCCATACATTTTGTGTCGAAAAACCATCACGTAAACTGGAGAAAAGTTGAAAAAATATTATGGGCACTCATCTCTTTTAGATTTCATGGTTCATCAGTAGTTTGCTGAGTTGCAATGTTTTGGAATCATCACAGGTGAGTCTCCGTGTTCAGGATGCCCCATTAAGATCACTACTGAGATGTGTTTGACGAAATCCATGATATGATATTATCCTATCACAGGTTAAAGACTATAGAGACAGCTGAGTTGATAAAGATCTCGGATAAATCACTGGTATAAATGTAATTAGAAGGATTTTCAGCTGCGATTTATGACTGTTAATGAAATTTTTGGATTTATCACAACATACCAGGAGAATGTTCTCCGAAGAAGGTGAAGACGCTTTCATAGAGTGGAAACGTTATGAGCACTGTTTTCTAGAATTCGCAGGGCATTATAGTATGTGTCATAAGAAAGCAATTGTAAGCAATTTCTTTAAAAGTACAAATGATATTTATTTCTAATTTTTTTACATGAAAGTACGTCACAATTGACGTGGTATAATTCTTTAATAAGCCGTGTAACCACGGCTTCAATCATCATTATTCTCGAGTATAACAGTCACACCTTTTGGGCATAGTCCGACTAGTTTTTTCGCGTAATCGTCGGGCAGAGCGCGCCAAATTTTCCGAATATTCGGCTGCTTTAAACCGATGTCCAGCTGCTTCAAATCGTATACATTTTCAATGTGCAACTTGCATTGATTTCATATTTTCGAAATTGGAGTTGTAATCAATATAAAAAACAAAAATTGAGCATTAAATAAACCATTAAATACTCCATAATATATATATATATATATATATATATATATATATATATATATATATATATATATATATATATATATATATATATATATATATATATATATATATATATATATATATATATATATATATATATATATATATATATATATCTATATATATATATATATATATATATATATATATATATATATCTATATATATATATATATCTATATATATATATATATATATATATCTATATATATATAGACCTTGACGTGGTAAAGGGGTTTGAGTAGGGCAATGAAGCTTTGAGCTATGCCGTCTGGAGTCTATGCTCCTGGGAGGGTCACCCCTGGCGGACGGGTCAAGGCGGAGGCCTCAGACTAACATGATCCAAAATCTGCCAACCCGCATTGGACCAGCGTGGCAGATTACGGTCCATACCTTCAACATGGTATTTCAATATGTTGAAAAACAGTACAACCTCAAACACGGCCCTCATTCCCCGGAGGCCAAGGGGCAACTACCTACGGCAGCGGGAAGACCTGCCCCAAGGCAGAGAGTGCTAAGAATCACCGGGTTAGATCAGGCTGCCATTGGACTTTTGACATTGCAACGTTAAATATACGGACTATGAAAACGGAAGCCCGATTGCAAGAACTGTTAATCGAACTTGACAACATACATTGGGATATTATTAGGCTCTGTGAAACACGAAGAAAGGGTGAAGAATTAATCAAACTGGAACCAACTGGACACGTACTCTACACTCGAGGTACGGCAAATGGCCGATGTGGCGGAATTGGATTCCTCGTCAATCGAAAGCTGAAGGACAGTGTAGTAAAATTTGAAAGTACATCCGACCGATTAGCCCAATGCGTCATTCAGCTGAATAAAAAGTTTAGGCTTCAAATCGTTCAAGCTTATGCACCAACTATAAGCCATAAAGATGAGGAAATTGAGGAATTTTATGATGATGTGGCCCAGCTTTTATACAAGGAGAAATGTAGGTACAAAATTCTGATGGGTGATTTTAATGCCAGAATTGGAACAACAAGAACAGACGAAAATGCAACTGGTCCATATAGAACTGGTGAGCGAGACAATAGAGGTGACAGATTAGTTGATTTTGCTGAAGGACAAGAACTATATATTATGAATTCATTCTATAAAAAAAATATCAGCAGAAAATGGACATGGAAAAGTCCATCTGGGCTCACAAGCGAAATTGACCACATCATGACCAACGATAAAATAATTTTTACCAATTGTACCGTCCTTAATAATTTTAATGTTGAAAGTGACCACCGAATGGTACGAGCAAGGGTTCGGATTGACTGTCGAAAAGAGCGCGAAAGAATGATAAGATCAAGGAAGGGCAAGGTGGATTCTGGAAGACTGCTGGAGAGAGGATGCGATTTTGAGATTGCTTTGTCAAACCGGTTTGCTGCGTTACAAGATCCAGAGGAGGTGGAAACATCAGTTCAATATGAAGAAATCGCCAACAATGTACTTCAAACGGCTGCTTCAATAGCACCAGAAGAAAAATGTCTCAAACAAACAAAAATCTCCAGTGAGACAATTGATTTAATGAAGAAACGGCGAGCAATGAGAAATGCAGGTAGTCCTTTTGGAAGGGTCGAGTACACTGAGCTCTGCAAAACTATAAGAAAACGTATCAGAGAGGACACGCGCCGATTCAATATGCAGCTAGTGCAAAAAACCCTGGAAGAAAACAAAGGAATTAACAAAGCTAAACAGAAGCTGAGAAACAAAAGAAAGCAAATATATGCTTTAAAGCGTGAGGATGGCACAGTGTGCAGGGCACGTACCCAAATGTTAGAGATTGTCAGAAGGTTTTATTCCCAGTTATATGAAGATCAGAGCCAGCCAAGGACAGCAATACCCGCGGAAGAACAATATATAATGCCAGATATCCTAGTGGAGGAAGTAACAAATGCTATAGAATTGTTGAAGAACGGCAAGGCTCCAGGAAAGGATAGTGTAACTGTCGAAATGGTAAAAGCTGGTGGTCGGACGTTACATAAAACACTGGCAAAATTATACTCAAAATGCCTCAAAGAACAAAAAGTACCTGACTTATGGAAAAATGCAGAAGTGATCCTTTTACACAAAAAAGCCTCCTATCCAATCCAATAAGCCTCCTATCAGTGATGTACAAAGTTTTCACTAAGATAATTTCTAAAAGAATATTAAAAAATTGAATGTCGCACAACCAAGAGAACAAGCAGGATTCAGAAGTGGATTCAGTACAATGGATCACATCCAGGTTGTACAGCAGCTCATAGAAAGGCACAACGAATACACCATGCCACTGTGCTTGGCTTTTATCGACTATGAAAAATCATTTGATTCCATCTCAAAGCATGCGATAATGGATGCACTGCTTAGCCAAGGTGTAGAGAGAGCCTATGTAAACCTATTAGAATCGATATATGATGGAGCTACAGCCATAATTCACCTTGATGATCTTGAAGTGGGAACTAATATAGAACGAGGTGTATGGCAGGGTGACGCAATATCGCCTATTTTTTTCTCGGCTGGCCTTGAAGAAGTATTCCGTAAACTGGATTGGGAACAGGATGGTGTAAAGATCAATGGTGTAAACTTAAACCATCTTAGATTTGCAGATGATATTATTCTCATTTCACAAGACCCAGAGGAGCTGCAAAGACGCATACAAGAACTGCAAAAGGCTGGCGAACCATTTGGCTTGAAAATAAACCTGAAAAAGAGTCAGGTTATGTTCAATAACTTCGCTAAGGACAGAAGAATTTCAGTTGTAGGAAGGGCTTTAGAGATTGTGGATAGCTTTATATATCTTGGGCAGAGAATTTCAATGGAGGGGAATACCGCCCGGGAGGTGAAACGGCGTGTTAAATGTGGCTGGCAGGCATTTGGTAGGCTCAATATAGTGTTTAAGAGCAGACTCCCACTTTGCCTGAAAAGAAAAGTATTCGATCAGTGCGTTCTACCCGTTATGACATACGGAAGTGAAACCTGGACACTCACATCGCAATCAATTCAAAAACTTCGGGTAGCAGAGAGGGGAATGGAGGGCACACATTACAAGACGAGACAGAAAGTCCTGCGCATGGATCAGGGAACAAACAAAAGTCTGTGACATCATTGGAAGAGTAAAACAATTGAAATGCAGATGGGCAGGCCATATAGCGAGGCGATGGGATGACAGATGGACCAAGGCAATCCTGGAGTGGATACCGCTTGTTCGCAAACGTCCGCGAAGAAGACCGAAAGCACGATGGATTGATGACATCGTTAAGTATATTGGACCCGAGTAGCAGAGGAAAGCCCAGGACCGTGAAGGTTGGAAGCATGCTGAAGAGGCCTTCATCCTGCAGTGGATCGATACGGGCTGATGATGATGATGATGATATATATATATATATATATATATATATATATATATATATATATATATATATATATATATATATATATATATATATTATGAACAACTACTAATCTGTCCTGAGCCCTTAAATGGATTACCAACACTAGACCCTAAACAAACAAACCCAGATTCATTACCACAAAATGAAGATGAAATAATTAGACAAACTGCTGAACTTTTGAAATCCGTTGGTTCAGGTACTATCAAGGAAATAACCAAAATTCTACAAGAAGTTTGGCGAACCGAACGGATTCCGGAAGATTGGAAAGATGCTCTAATATATCCGCACCATAAGAAAGGAGATAGAACGGAGGTAAACAACTACAGATAAATCATCTTCCAGTTTATTACAAGATTCCATCACAGTGTTTACTAAGTAGAGCACAGGGACACTCAGAACATAAAATTGGTGAATATCAAGCAGGTTTTGGACCGGGCAGATGCTGCCCGGAACAGATACTGAATCTAAAGTTGATCCTAAGACATCAAAAATGGTACAATAAAAATCTCGTCTGTACATTTGTAGATTTTAAAAAAACATATGATTCTATTAACCGCGAATCTTTATTCCAAATCTTGAAAGAACAATTATTGGCAATTATTAAATTGACAATTATTAAAGCAACACTCACTAACACAAGATTAAAAGTTAAACTCATGGGTGACATCTCAGAGCCCTTTGAAATTAAAACTGTAGTGAGACAAGGGAATGGACTCTCGCCACTCTTATTTAACTGTGTTCTAGAAAAAGTAATACAGAAATGGCGTATAAATAAATCGGCCCTGTATATTGACCAGTCCATTAAACTGGGGAGAACCAACATCGAAATAGATTGTCTGGCGTTTGTTGATCTAGCAATTTAAGCTGAATATATATTAACGACACAAAAACAGATTAAAATCCTAAAAGAAACAGCAGAAAAGGTAGGACTCCGAATTTTCTTTGAAAAGACACAATACATGACCTGCAACAGACTAAGAACACCATTTCTAAAAACAGAATATGGTTACATCAGACAAGTCTGTCAATTTAAATATTTGAGTGAAATAATTATGAAATGTCTATATGGCGCAGAAGCGCTAATTCTGAATAGAAATAAAGACATCGAGGAGACTGAATAGAAAGAAAGGAAAATCATAAGAAAAATCTTAGGCCCCAAACAAATAAATAACACAACATACCGAGTTCGAGAAAACCAAGAAATCAAACAATACACAAATATACATAGCGATATAAGAAGAAGAAGATTTATGCTTTACGTACATGTTTCGTTTGTTGGTGGTAAGACTCATCACCTCAGAACCCAGCGGTTGGGGGTGTATAACTCCCGACTTCTGTTGTCTCATAGAATGCAGTCCAAAGAAATCAAAATCACATCCCGCAATCACATCGCGAAAAAGACACAGAGAAAGCTCTTGTACTTTCGAAAAAACATGTACATTATCGTCTGATGCCAACTGTTATGTTCATCGACTATTTGGAGAAGCAAAATATGGTAGTAGTAAAGTATTATGCTGTATTACTGGTGAAGAAACAAGTACTGTTTCACTAAGACCATGTATCCGTCTCCTCGTCCACCGTTGCAATGGCGAAATAGGTCGGTTTGGGCAACAAATTTACACCTCATCCACTCTATTTTCCGGACTTGGCATCCAGCGACTATTTTTCCTTTTAAATAATGAAAAAATATTTGGTGGAAAAAAAATTCACGTCAAATAAACAGATCATAACCGAGACAGAGGATTATTTTTCGGAGTTCGATAAGTCGTACTTTTTGGAAGGCATCAAAAAGTTTTAAAATCGTCTATCGCGCTAAAAGGAGACCGCATTGAAAACTAAATCTATTTTAGAATAAAAATAATCAATATTTTACTTAAAAATTAATATATCTTTGAACATAGATATAGAGAAACTAAATATCAGTCAGATGAAATTAACTTAAAATTAATTATAAAGAAAATCTCACGTACATTAGGTATTATTTACCATCAACTTACAGCATCGAAGTTCTCAAAGTTTGAACAAATTCAATTGCACGAAATATTACTACGAACTTACCAATGAAAAGTTTCCCTAATCCGCCAAAGTTTATTTCGACTTGCTCAAAGTTAAATTAGATGGTAAATTAAAGGAAGAAAAATTAAATATTAGAGAAATGTCGGGCGTAAAAGTTGAAACTTTTAAGTTTATCTTGATGTCGGATCAATTTCGAATCGATTGTAAATTTTCCTTGAAAGTTTTCTGCCAATTCAATGTATAAACTTAACAAACAAATTTGTTCGGCTTTTTAAGTGTAATGATATATAGTTTGATATCTACAGTATGTTCAAAAAAATAACTAACATTATATTTAAAATTGTATGTAGGACAATTGTTTCGACACACAGTGCCTTTTTCAAATACAAACTATACTAAACTAATAGTGAGAACTAACAGGGAAAACTAGTATAGTTATTCAATATATATATATATATATATATATATATATATATATATATATATATATATATATATATATATAAACCCTGGAAGAAAACAAAGGAATTAACAAAGCTAAACAGAAGCTGAGAAACAAAAGAACGCAAATATATGCTTTAAAGCGTGAGGATGGCACAGTGTGCAGGACGCGTACCCAAATGTTAGAGTTGTCAGAAGGTTTTATTCCCAGTTATATGAAGATCAGAGCCAGTCAGGGACAGCAATACCCACGGAAGAACAATATATAATACCAGATATCCTAGTGGAGGAAGTAACAAATGCTATAGAATTGATGAAGAAAGGCAAGGCTCCAGGAAAGGATAGTGTAACTGTCGAAATGCTAAAAGCTGGTGGTCGGACGTTACATAAAACACTGGCAAAATTATACTCAAAATGCCTCAAAGAACAAAAAGTACCTGACTTATGGAAAAATGCAGAAGTGATCCTTTTACATAAAAAATGAGCACAGGAAGATTTAAAGAACTACCGTCCAATAAGCCTCCTATCAGTGATGTACAAAGCTTTCACTAAGATAATTTCTAAAAGAATATTAAAAAAACTGAATGACGCACAACCAAGAGAACAAGTAGGATTCAGAAGTGGATTCAGTACAATGGATCACATCCAGGTTGTACAGCAGGTCATAGAAAGGCACAACGAATACACCATGCCACTGTGCTTGGCTTTTATCGACTACGAAAAAGCATTTGATTCCATCTCAAAGCATGCGATAATGGATGCACTGCTTAGCCAAGGTGTAGAGAGAGCCTATGTAAACCTATTGGAATCGATATATGATGGAGCTACAGCCACAATTCACCTTGATGATCTTGAAGTGGGAATTAATATAGAACGAGGTGTACGGCAGGGTGACGCAATATCGCCTATTCTTTTCTCGGCTGGTCTTGAAGAAGTATTCCGTAAACTGGATTGGGAACAGGATGGGGTAAAGATCAATGGTGCAAACTTAAACCATCTTAGATTTGCAGATGATATTATTCTCATTTCACAAGACCCAGAGGAGCTGCAAAGACGCATACAAGAACTGCAAAGGGCTGGCGAACCATTTGGCTTGAAAATAAACCTGAAAAAGAGTCAGGTTATGTTCAATAACTTCGTTCAGGACAGAAGAATTTCAGTTTTAGGAAGGGATTTAGAGATTGTGGACAGCTTTGTATATCCTGGGCAGAGGATTTCCATGGAGGGGAATACCGCCCGGGAGGTGGAACGGCGTGTTAAATGTGGCTGGCAGGCATTTGGTAGGCTCAATATAGTGTTTAAGAGCAGACTCCCACTTTGCCTGAAAAGAAAAGTATTCGATCAGTGCGTTCTACCCGTTATGACATACGGAAGTGAAACCTGGACACTCACATCGCAATCAATTCAAAAACTTCGGGTGGCACAGAGGGGAATGGAAAGATGTATGCTTGGCATTACAAGACGAGACAGAAAGTCCTGCGCATGTATCAGGGAACAAACAAAAGTCTGTGACATCATTGGAAGAGTAAAACAGTTGAAATGGAGATGGGCAGGCCATATAGCGAGGCGATGGGACGACAGATGGACCAAGGCAATCCTGGAGTGGATACCGCTTGATCGCAAACGTCCGCGAAGAAGACCGAAAGCACGATGGACTGATGACATCGTTAAGTATATTGGACCCGAGTGGCAGAGGAAAGCCCAGGACCGTGAAGGTTGGAAGCATGCTGAAGAGGCCTTCATCCTGCAGTGGATCGATACGGGCTGATGATGATGATGATGATGATATATATATATATATATATATATATATATATATATATATATATATATATATATATATATATATATATATATATATATATATATACCCAACCAGGAACAATTCCTGGTTGGGCCCGTATCGTTCAAGAACGTTATTTAGATACACATGTTTTAAACCATAGTTATTAATTAGTCTCCTGATGAAGTCATCAAAACAATGACGAAATATTGAGACGATTAAACACTTGTTTTACTGCTGACCGCAAGCCCGAAAACAACCTGTTTCCCCAAGAAACAAACTATAAATTGCATGGTCGAGAAACATATCAAATCATATATATATATCATCATGAGCCCGTATCGATCCACTGCAGGATGAAGGCCTCTTCAGCATGCTTCCAACCTTCACGGTCCTGGGCTTTCCTCTGCCACTCGGGTCCAATATACTTAACGATCTCATCAGTCCATCGTGCTTTCGGTCTTCTTCGCGGACGTTTGCGATCAAGCGGTATCCACTCCAGGATTGCCTTGGTCCATCTGTCGTCCCATCGCCTCGCTATATGGCCTGCCCATCTCCATTTCAGCTGTTTTACTCTTCCAATGATGTCACAGACTTTTGTTTGTTCCCTGATCCATGCGCAGGACTTTCTGTCTCGTCTTGTAATGCCAAGCATACATCTTTCCATTCCCCTCTGTGCCACCCGAAGTTTTTGAATTGATTGCGATGTGAGTGTCCAGGTTTCACTTCCGTATGTCATAACGGGTAGAACGCACTGATCGAATACTTTTCTTTTCAGGCAAAGTGGGAGTCTGCTCTTAAACACTATGTTGAGCCTACCAAATGCCTGCCAGCCACATTTAACACGCCGTTCCACCTCCCGGGCGGTATTCCCCTCCATGGAAGTCCTCTGTCCAAGATATACAAAGCTGTCCACAATCTCTAAATCCCTTCCTAAAACTGAAATTCTTCTATCCTGAGCGAAGTTATTGAACATAACCTGACTCTTTTTCAGGTTTATTTTCAAGCCAAATGGTTCGCCAGCCCTTTGCAGTTCTTGTATGCGTCTTTGCAGCTCCTCTGGGTCTTGTGAATATATATATATATATATATATATATATATATATATATATATATATATATATATATATATATATATATATATATATATATATCTTCCTAAAATAGATATTCTTCTGTTTTCAGCAATTTTGTTGAACATATTCTGACTCTTTCAAACCATGTTTATTTTCAAGCCAAATGGTCTTCCCGTTCTTTACAGCTCTCGTTTGTGTTTTCGTAGTTTATCTGGATCTTGTGACAGGAAAACGATATCTTCTGCAAATTTAAGGTGGCTTATGTACCATTTAGTATGCATCATTTATAATATATACATATATATATATATATATATATATGAGCATCGGTTAGTTGCTTGTCCGAGAGGAAGCCCCACCCATCCCTTACCTTGGAGGGAACATATTTCGTCTCTTGGTGGTTAAACTCATCAGGGTACCGACATATGCTCTCTCGCCAAGAATAGGGAGTCCCTCTCCACAATTACATAATACAACCCATATTTTCGACATTATACAACAGTATTCAGGAGTTATACACTCCCGACCGTTGGGTTCCACAATCTCATGTGGAACGCACAACAACCTGCGTCTCCGCCATAATGAGCATCGGTTAGTTGCTTGACCGGGAGGAAGTGGACTGTTGTCTTATTGGACGCAGTCCAAAGAAGTCAGAAAACTCCATGTATAAGCCATCCGACGAGAAGTCGGCCTAAATATGAGTTGTTTGATTGTGGAGAGGGACTCCCTATTCTTGGCGAGAGAGCATATGTTGGTACCCTGATGAATCTAACCACCAACAGACGAAACATGTGCCTCCAATGTACGGGATGGGTGGGGCTTCCTCCCGGCCAAGCAACTAACCCATGTTCATTATGGCGTAGACGCATATTCAAATTATGTTTTTCCGAATATAACATTTTCACTTAGGCGAAGATTCAACTAGCCAATTTTTCCATTGGACATACTGTTTAGATATTAAAATACGTCAAATGTGTATGTTATTAAAACAAAAGAAATAGCCACTCTATATTTACAGAAATTGCATTTTTAATTCCGATGATCGTAAACAAAAATATTTGGATTATTTTGAAGTGACCTAGAAAAGTCTATAAAATTAATAAATGGTTCTAGAGAGAATAAAATTAAAATCCAAATATTTGCGTCGGATCAACACAAACAAAACTTTGTTTGAAATTGTATTTTTTCAAACGATACCAAAAGCTAGTAATGAAATAACCCGTAAAATCAACAATGTAATAACTGTTTATTTTACAGTATAGTTATATAAAGATATAATTAATCTTTATATTATTATTTTTGTTTTGTTGTCATATTATTTTTGTTTGCTTGAAAATGGTAGATAGTGTTATATTTAAAATGTAAGTCATTTTCTATTAGATCGGACGTATCAGTCAGTCGTATCTCCTTCGGTTTTAGCAAATACGATAACGGTTAAAGATTCGACTGTTTAGAACTTTTCTGCTCTTCTGAGAAATATCTGATGATCTTGAAATACAAAATGAAAATATCAAAAAGCGCAGTAGATAAGGATGGATACCGCTTGATCATAAGCGTCCACGAAGAAGATCTAAATACGATGGATCGATGACATCATCAAGTATATTGAACTAATAGTTAGAGCTAAGAGAACTTGCTTGAAAACTTACTAAAAAGTTGCTGAAATCCTAAAAAGATCATTATGCTTCTATCAAAGTAACTGGTATTTATAAATTCATGGTACATCTTATATTATTTGGTTTGAGGTGTTTATGCAATATCTGGTTCCGATGTGCCAGGAACTGACGAGTTTACTTGCTTCGATGTTCTAGGAATCGACCTTATATTTTGCACTGCATTAGTAGCAGCAGCTGAAATAGATTCCTCACTATCTTAAACTGCAATAGACTCAGATTGGACAATTTCTGCGGTAACAAAATCTTCTTCTGAAAACACTAATTTATTTTCTGTTCTTTTGGATTTATTGGGAAAATACCAGTTGCTCTAAATCCAGATTCTCCCTTTCTATTAGAGACAACATTATTAAATACTTTCCTCATCGAGGAGGCTACGCCACGAGTGGTTATTTTTTGCGTGAGATGGCTTTTTATAAATAAGTCATTCTTTTTTGTAACCTGTTTTTAGTGGCCCAAAGAAAGAAACATCCAGGGACTGCATTTTATGAGACGTGTGTGGTAGCAAAGATAGCTTCTGGATATCACTGCGCTTACAATATTCAATCTGTATCTTTCTAGTTCATCGTCGAACAGCGTCACTATCTATCTTACTTTATCATCTGCCCATCTCACTTAAAATTGGTAAAGCCCATTTTTGAACACACAAAAGTATTTTTTAACATGGTATGAGTTGAAATGTGGTCCTGTTGTGGGACCAAAGAGTGACAGACACTGAAACTGTCTGTCACTCCTATTGGACAACTCTTCTTCTCGTCTGTCGTTTATTGAAGATCCCAAAATTTTTAAAGACACTTTTTTAAGTGCGTCTTCTGTATTGTTTGTATTCCTTAAATTCCTGCTTGTTTTTTGTTTATACAGTGCACATCGTCATAGGTCTTTATTAATTTTACTAGGAGCATTTCATGGTGTTATTTACTTGTTTATAAAAGTTCGGAGCAGTCGAATCTTTAACCGCTTTCATATTTGCTAAAACCGAAGGAGATACCACTGACTGATACTTCCGATCTAATAGAATATGACTGACATTTTAAATAAAACACGCATATTATAAAGATTAATTATACTTTATTTATACTGTAAAATAAACAGTTATTACATTGTTGTTGATTTTACCGTTGATTTTAATTTTATTTTCTTTAGAAGTTCATTTTTGAGCACATTAGTATTTAAAACTGAGCACACAGTATTTTAAATGTGGCCCTTTTGCAATAATATTTTTTGTGGAAAGGAACATGTTAATTCTTGTATCATTTTGAAATCTTGACTAAATGGGCCATCTTCTGAAATAACTTGCACAGGGTAGTTTAATACATTTTTTTAAGATAAAGTGTGAAAGTTAGATGACACTTATTTAGGATCACGTTATAAAAAATAACACTGAAAAATTGGTAAATTTGTGATAACAGTACCTAAAGATATAACCTAGGGCGTCGAATTTAAAGATTTTCAAAAATATACTTATTATCACTTAACACGGTGACATTAATTTTTATGCTTATTTTTGCCAAAATTGGTATAACCTGGTCTTTCGCTCGGCACTCGCTTAACTTTGAGTTTCAGGACACATAACTTCATCAAAGCTAACAGGTGTGTAGGAGCCTGAACCATCTAATAAGATCGAAATTTATATCCAGAAATACCACATTACAATTGTATAAAAAAGTATTGAGACCAACTGCATTGTATGGATGTGAGATATGTGTACTAAACAAGAACTAAGAACAGAAACTGTTAAGATAAGAACGTAGAATAATCAGAAGGATAACTGGAGGAAGAAAAGTCGATGGCTTGTATACAAGTACAAATGAGGAAATTTATGATATTTTCAAGGATCCAAGGATAAAAACGATAGTAAAATCGAGAAGACTGCTATGGCTGGGCTATATAGAGAGAATGAGAGAAAGTAGAGTTGGGAAGACCACAAGGTGAAAGAAGGCAATGAAGACCAAGAAAGCGATGGCGAGAGGCTGTCATAGAAGATCTGAAAGAAAAGAGATAAACGACTGGAAGACGACGACCAGAGATAGAACAACATGGAGAAGAATCACAAAGCTGTAACGCCGTAAAGGCAACACAGACATGCACACACACCTTATATATATATATATATATATATATATATATATATATATATATATATATATATATATATATATATATATATATTTGTATGTATATGTAAATCTGTAGATAATTTGTAAAATATAAGATTTCATGCCAGCATGAAGACTTCCAGGTCGATCAATTATAGTTCGAGCAAAGAAAACTTCCCAAAAGTTGCTAAAATCCTAAAATAGATAATTATACTTCTATCTCATCACAGTGGTCACTGATATCTCTAAATTAGTTGTACATCTTATATTAATGTCTGTCAAGGTTGAGGACAAAAGTGTACATGATTTTTTAGGTAAAAAGCAATATTGTGTTCGACCTTACCTCACATTCGCCTGATTCGGTTTTATCAAACTATTAGCCCAATTGGGGCAAACAAATGGCCAAATTGTAGTTATCGATGGAAGGAGAAAGCGACAAAAATTAGTATGGACAATACTGAAAACATTTTAAGGTTATTTCTAGCTTCTATTAACTCAAACTAAATATAATTAAAACTATTAAAAATAATGTTTCGTACTTTATTTCGCATTATTTATATATTCTTTTGTATATACCCTGCATGTATTAAAAATAACTATTAAAAATAATGTTTCGTACTTTATTTCGCATTATTTATCTATTCCTTTGTATATACCCTGCATGTCACATATAGTTGTTCAAACTATTACGGAGAGCTTTAGACTACATTGGCTTAAAAGTAATTCAAAGTTACTGTCCCAACAGGATAACAGTGATTTACCTCAAATGAGAGTTTATTTCAAGTTGAAATTTGCCCCATTGAGTTTGCAAGCATAATAAAAATGTAACCAGATATTTTAAAATACGTGTATTTTATACACGGAAAACAAAACTTTTTCAAAAAAAAAACACAAATATTTATTTTTTAGGCAAAAATCATTACTTTTATTCAAAACAGTCTCCTTGCGCCTCAATATAATTTTGCACGGTCAATTAGGTTGACGAATAAATTTTTGAGCTCGGCCAAAAATATGTCCTTCAGGCTGGCGATGGGCGCCTTTTCAATGGCTTCAATGTCGGCATAACGCTGTCTTTTTGTAAAATTTAGAAAATATAAAGTCAGAAAATGATTAAACAAAAGAAAAGACTTAGAATCGAGAAAATTGTACACCAGACAAACAATTATTACCACAGGAAAGAAATAAGGAATTTTTACTGAGAGGTGAAGAAAGGCAAAGGAAAACGAGATGAAACAAAATATATTAAAGATAAAGAGATCAATCTGATAGGAGATGAAAAAACGAAGAAAAGATGGAAAGACTATTTTGAGCTAAATGGAAATGTTCATCAGGAAAATAAAGAACTAGTTACAGAAGAAAACGCTTAAATAGCAGAACCTACAAAAGAAGTAGTAGAAGAAATTATAAAGCAACTTAAAAATGGTAAGACTTCTAGAATAAATGGAATAGCGACAGAAAATATAATATTTGCAGGAAATGAGCGAAAACAAAAAGTGTTAGAAGTGATCATTACAATATGGAGAGAAGAAAGAATGCCAGCCAGTTGAGACAATGTCATCATTATATCTATCCTAAAAAACTGGAGATCAAACAAATTGTAATCATTATAGAGGCATTTCTTTGTTGAATACTTGTCATAAGATAGTAGCGATATTAATCAAAAAGAGGTTAGAAGGAATAATTGATCCACACATAGGGGAATACCACGCACCTTTTAGGAAGGGCAGGGGCCCAACCGACCAGGTTTTTGTCATGAAAGAAGCACTAACAACGCGTTACGAATATAAAGTTCCAGCAATGGTACTGTTTATACATTTTAGTGATTTTCTATGATCCAGTAAAGAGATCCAGAATGATAAAAGCCAGGGAAGAATTTAAACTACCCTGTAAAATAGTGAGATTAGTGAGCATGATAGTGGAGATCAGTCAATGTAGGTGTAAAAGGAAGAACGACTGAAGATTTTCTGATCAAGGTAGGCTTAAGGCAAGGGAACCCGCTATCGACACTATTATTCAACATGATTTTGGAAATTAGGTAGGGTCACATGAACAGATAATGACACATTCTTTACCATCTTTACCATTTGGGTTATGCGGACGATAAAGCAATAATTGCGAGAAATGAAAAAGAATTGAAAGAAGTGACAAAAAGGCTAGTGGAAGCAGCATACAAATTTGGCTTAAAAATCAATTCAAAGAAAAGCAAACTAACGATAGTAGAAGGTACAAAAGAAAAGGTCTCGAAAGTGAAAGTGGATACAGAACTAGGACGAAAGACTTTTGAAAGCATGGAAGAATTTGTCTACTGAGCCGTAAGGATGACAAACAAGTGTGAAGAAGAGAAGGAGATAATCCTAAGATTGATCAAAGCTAACAGTTGTGTAGGAGCCTGAACCATCTAATAAGATCGAAATTTATATCTATCCAGAAATACCAAATTATATTTGTATAAAAAAGTATTGAGACTAACTGCATTGCATGGATGTGAGATATGTGTACTAAACAAGAACGAAGAAGAGAAACTATTAAGATATGAGAAGTACAAATGAGGAAATATGATATTTTTAAGGATCCAAGGATAAAAACTATAGCAAAATCGAGAAGACTGCTGAACTACTAAACTGTCCTTACCCTTCAAACAGATTACCAACACTAAACCCTAAACAAACAAACCCAGATTCATTATTACCGAATAAAGATGAAATAATAAGGCAAATCAAAAGACTTAAAAATAACAAAGCTTCTGGTGAACATGGACTCAATGCTGAACTTTTGAAATCCGCTGATCCAGGTACAATCAAGGAAATAACTAAAATTTTACAAGAAGTTTGGCGAACCAAACGGATTCCGGAAGATTGTAAAGATGCTCTAATCCATCCACTACACAACAAAGGAGATAGAACGGATGTAAACAACTACAGAGGGATATCTCTTCTCCCAGTTTGTTACAAAATTCAATCTTAATCTCTACTAGACAGAGCACAAGGATAGTTAGAACTTAAAATTGGTGAATATCAAGTAGGTTTTCGACCGGGCAGATCATGCGCGGAACAGACCGAATCCAAAGTTGATCCTAAGACATCAAAAACTATATAAAAAAACTCTCATCTGTATATTGGTGGATTTTGAAAAAGCCTGTGATTTTTTGCGAATCTTTATTCCAAATCTTGAAAGAACAAGGACTAGATCTAAAAACGCTGTCAATTATTAAAGCAAGCTAACTGGCACAAGGTCAAAAGTTAAATTTATGGGTGACATCTCAGAGCTTTTCAAAATTAAAACTGGAGTGAGACAGGTGGATGGACTCTCGCCACTCTTATTTAACTGTGTTCTAGAAAAAGTAATACAGGAGTGGCGTGTAAAAAATTGGCCCTGAATATTGACCAGCCCATTAAATTGGGACGAACCAATATCAAAAATAGATTGTCTGGCGTTTGCTGATGATCTAGCAATTTTAGCTCAAGTCATATAACGGCACAAAAACAGATTGAAATCCTAAAAGAAACAGCAGAAATAATAGGACCTCAAATTTCCTTTGAAAAGACACAACACCATTTCTAAAAACAGAATATGGTAACATCAGAGTTTCTCAATTTAAATATTTGGGTAAAATAATCATGGAAAACAGGTTGGAAAAAGCGACCAATAAGATAGGTAGATGTCAAAAAATGGAAACTGCATTGAGACTTACACAAAATATTTACAACAAAAATGCATATCTAAAAACACAAAACTGAGACATTGCTACGCAGTTATTAAGTTAGAAAGTCTATGTGGCGCAGAAACGCTCATTTTGAATAGAAAGAAAAATATCGAGGAGATTGAAAAGTAGGAAAGAAAAATCTTCGGCCCCAAGCAAGTAAATAGCACAACATACTAACTGCCAGAAAACTCAGAAATCAAATACACAGATATAAATAGTGATATGAGAAAAAAAAGACTTAAGTTTTACGGACACATAAAACGCATGAATCCGAATAGATTAACTAAACAAAGTCTAACTAAGCTAACTTAGACAATAGTCGAATTTTACGAAAATAGGAGTAGAGCTAAAGTAGAAATAACTAGATGGATTGTTGCAATTAAAGAGGATCTAAGATCAGCAAATATTACACAAAGTGAAATTCAAGATAGAAACTGTTTTAAACACAAGGTTAACGTAACTTGCCCTGACGAAAGGAAAAAAACTCATTGTTATATAAATATATATATATATATATATATATATATATATATATATATATATATATATATATATATATATATATATATATATATATATATATATATATATATATATATATATATATATATATATATATATATAAATGTTTGGATAATGGTGCATTCCAAAACTAGAGCATGATTGCTAACTCTCGACTGTAGTTTTGGAAATATTAGCCAATTCCCATAATGGTTCTCTGAGTCTCTACTAATTAAGCCGCCCTTAGGTAAGACTAATCAATATACATCATAAATTCATACAGCAATAATTCTGGACTAAATAATTCATACTGGAACATTTCCTTATTTTTAATTGTCGTAAGTTATGATAAGTTCTGTTAGTTATAAGTTAGTTATGATAAGTTATATAAGTTATGTTATGTTTCGTAAATTATGTTAAGTATGGATAAGTGAAAATTATAGAGCCGTGAAGAAATAAAGTCGATTCATTTATAATTGGTATATTATTTGATATTTCTGGTAAAGTCGATTACATTTTTTACAATACTCTTTTAAAAACCAATAAAAATTAACTCCAACAAAAACCGATTATAATGTGAAAAAGATTGCGAAAGGTGAATTAACTTGGGCTGTAATGAATTACCAGTAATTTCCATTCTAATTGCCCGAAGGTTTTCGCTAATCCACTTCAGTAATTTGTCTTACTTAAAGTTTTAGGATGGATAATCTTTTGGGCTTAGACCGCTACTATATCCATTAAGATGTTACAAACAATTACGTTAAGATCGCTTTGAGAACAAAACAGAAAAATACTCCACAATTTGTTGAATTATACTTCCCTTTTATTATAAAGATTATTATCTTAAAATTTTATTCAGGATATAGTTATTCCTTGTCATAAAATGACAACAAACTGACTTGGTTTGTGAGGTATCTTCTTAATTGGAAAAAAAGTGGAAGGAATATGAATTCTACGTGACTAAAACATCAATTAGCTAGACCTAATTTGATTTGAAAGGGCACAGTGCCACCGAAAATACATTTTTAATGTTGATACCTTCGATTTTATTTGTCAAAAACATTTACTAAACTTTTTTGACGGAAATTGATATGCTGCGATATGCATATTTTATGTCACGAACGTAGAATATGCTAAATGGCAGTGGAACTGCTGTTTACAAGTGACGTACATTTACCTTCAAATTCGAAATATTCCTAAAGTAGTTTTGTTTTATTTTTGTGTCTGTTGTTTATTTCTACTGTATGTAAACAAATTCGAAATAGAGGGCGTTAATTACATGAATAATTGAAATCATTAGGTATAATATTTTGAATATTTTTTATATAGCTATATTAGAGGGCTAGAGCCAAGATATACATAACCTAAATTGGATATTTATGAATATATACTTGTGATTGTATTGATTTTGTAATTTTATAATTGTTTTTAACTTCTGCAAGCATCTCTCAAGACCGGTTTCTGGCATTAAACCGTCATCAGTCTAGTTCAAACACCCACGTAGAGTACGGATGCATTTTCTTTGCTTTTTATTATTCTTCTCCACGGGCCCACCATATAACTTTTTGTGCATACCTTGTACCTACCCGAGGCTAGATGGATTAAGAACGGTCTCAGGATTGGGCAGAGTTTACCGCAGGATGACGTGAGTTGATAGTGAGATTTTCTCTCTCTCTCCCTCTCTCTTTCTCTCTCTCTCTCTCTCTCTCTCTATATATATATATATATATATATATATATATATATATATATATATATATATATATATAAATCAGAGTAGTAACGAACATCTTGATTTCCAGGTCTTTCCAACTGATATTACCAGATACACGAAACAACACGAAACAAACACGAAAAACAATAGAGGATCACTAACCAAATACACTAAAGGTCCTGCTACCATACGTTAAAGGAATCACTGATAGGATAGGCAGACTACTAAGAAAACATAAGATAAGAACAGCCTACAAACCGCACAAAACTCACACCGATCAATACCTCAATGTTAAATCCCATCATCATCATTCTCAAATCCAAGCAGTAGCGAACAGCTTGATTTCCAGATCCTTCCGACTGACACTACCAGATACACGAAGTGAGGAGCTACCAAAAATTTCCACAGTCTTTAGACAAAATGGATATTCAGAAAATTGTATCAGGAAGGCGAGTTACCGTCAGAAAACTCAATGGCGAAGAGCAATATCATAGATCACGAACCAAATACACCAAAAGTCTTGCTACCATACGTAAAAAACCATACGTAAAAAACCCCAAGGACAAAGTTAGACTGGAAAATCATGGGGTATATAGCATATCTTCTTCCGACTGCAACTGAACGTACATATGATAAACAAACAGACGAATCTCAGCCAGAATACAAGAATATAAAAACAACTTAAAAACAAACAAATCACTTTCGCTCTGTTCCAGCACCATCTACAAACAAGACATAAAATCAATTTTGTGGGAGCCAGGGGAATAGCAAATATTGAAAACTACAAGGTCCGAACAATCAGGGAAGCCCTTGAAATTGAACAAAGGAGTGAGTTAAATACGCGAAACGACGTCCGTAACATTCCAAAAGTATGAAAATCGCTTCTGAAAAAAAGAAGAAACACGGTAACGTGGCGACGAGGAAGAAAAATCAATAAACGAATAGTCCCGAACTACCCCGATACAACCTGCGCAGTCGCCGGCCGCCTATAAGAGCGAGCGCAACGACCCGTGCACGCCAATTGGAGTCTTCAGTTGAACCGGACAACACTTGAAAATGCCAAATGAGATTTTGGCGAAACATCTTCACAGAATGAACGGATCGACATCTGGAATGATTTAGAAACATTATCTACCATCCGTAAAAATATTAGATATGACATAGTTAAACTACATTTTGTAATTTTAAAAATACCACTATTTACTTCTAAATATTTACCAGCTCTCTTATGAATAGCTTGGTTTGCTCTGTGAATGGATTCGAGTACGTTCCTTATAAGTAATGTTTGAATGATTGTGGCGTGTTCATATATTTTTTCTCCTTTATTTGGGTTTTTCGCCACTGTCTAAAACTCAAAAAATATCAAAAATACCTGTTCTTATTTAAAGAAAGAATCACTGGGTAAAAACAAAAAGCCAAACGGAGACAAATTTCTCAGTGGTTCTTTTTTGTAATAAATTTGCCTAACGAACAAAATTTTAAAGATATAAAAATGTTATAAAAAATGTACAAACTTTTAACGTTAATGTTTCGGAGGGTAATCTCCCCCCGTTTTCAAAACTGAACTAAAAAATAAATTATATTAATTTGTAATATATAAAGTAACGAGTGAAAGTAAATATATTTTTTTGTATGTCAACGATACTTACATTGACTCAATGTAATTAATTCAATGTAAGTATCGTTGACATACAAAAAAATATATTTACTTTCACTCGTTACTTTATATATTACAAAATAATATAATTTATTTTTTAGTTCAGTTTTGAAAACGGGGGGAGATTACCCTCCGAAACGTTAACGTTAAAAGTTTGTAAATTTTTTATAACATTTTTATATCTTTAAAATTTTGTTCGTTAGGCATATTTATTACAAAAAAGAACCACTGAGAAATTTGTCTCCGTTTGGTTTTTTGTTTTTACCCAGTGATTTTTTCTTTAAATAAGAACAGGTATTTTTGATATTTTTTGAGTTTTAGACAGTGGCGAAAACCCCAAATAAAGGAGAAAAAATATACGTTCCTTATAACTGCTGCTTCATTTACTATCCGGTCGAATAATGCATCTCTAACGTTTACTTTAGTTACATATACCAAAAATTTAACCCACCCCTAAAGACAATCATCCAGAGGATTAAGGTCTGGTGATCTAGCTGGTCAATTGTGCGGACCATCTCGTCCAATACACCGGTTTGGGAAGTTCTTGTTTAAGGAATTTCTCACTTGTAAGCTGTAGTGTGTAGGGGCTCCATCATGTAGTAAGTACATGTTTTGTTGTACATTAAGTGGAACATTTTATAACAGGTTTTTGCAAATGATTCTGTAGAACATTTAGGTAAACTTCCCCTGTGATATTACCATCAATTATGAATGGACGGATTAATTAATTTTTTAGCATACCACACAACACATTAATGCTAAATCGATGTTAAAAAGTATGTTTAGCCATACGGTGAGGGTTTTCATTGGACCATCAATGTTCATTATCAAGATTATTTGTGCAATCCGAGTGAACTGCGTACAGTACCTACTTGTATAATCTCCGATTTGAATTTATCTAGTTAAACAACTACATACTTAATGCAAAATTACCATTCTGCAAATGTTGCACCGGTTATAAATGATATGATATAGATATAAACAGTTCATGTGAAGCAGACGATTGTATCACTTAGCAAATATCTGCAATCGGCCTTGTACTTACTCTTGGATCATTTTCAACGATCTTATGGATTGCCTCTTCTTATTCAGGATCAAGTTTCAATTGCCGTTCAGATACAATTATCGCACTTGGAAACATACCAGATGCTCCAGCAGATAAAACTTATTCAAGAGCCCTTCTATCTGGCAGTCTCCGATTCCGGAAACGACGCTGATTTTCGGACACTGCGCGATTTGAACTATCGTTACAAAAGCCATAAAAAATAATATATCAGTATATTCACGATGAGAGCTATGAGATGATAACATGGTTAGTGAAACGTGTGTCGAGAAGTTTCAAAAAGTGATTCGGTGCTTAGAGGTAAATTTATTCGAGTTTAACATTTGCCATCCATAAATATTTTCACCCCTCTCTCTGTAACAGTTCAGAATAGTACTCATGTTTATAGAAACTTTTGCAAGTGTCTCCCGAGACCGGCTTCTGGCTTAATCGACATCATCAATCGCGCTCGATCTGAATGATTGGAAAGCGTTTGAAGGAATGATCATAGCTATGACTATATAAGCACACGTGGGACGTAACCGAGATTTTCGGAACGCACTAGAAACACCACGTTTTCGAAACTTTAAGGAGTTCAAACTTGCACTGAATATGCATCAGATGCTGGCCTCCTTCCCATCTAAGGGAGAAACCAACAGTGTTGCCAGATCGAACGATGCGCGGCTTGTTTCATTACTGTGTTTACACATCTCGTATATACGAGGGTGAATGAAATATAAACCGGAATTTTACAATGATTTTCCGCAACCAATCACGAGTGGGCTGTCAGTGTAGGTTATTGCAGCGCAATATATTAGGAGGGGGGAAACGCTTGGTAAGTTGTTTCACTCAGTTCTTTTGTCAGTACAGCTATGAGTGCGCAACAGGTTCCACCGTCCGTTGTTCAACGGGTTATAATAAAGTTTCTAACCAAGGAAAGCATTAAACCATCCGAAATATTAACTCGGTTGATGGTACGATATGGGCACCGTACCCTGTTTAAGACCCAAGTGTTTGAGTGGGCCGAGAAGTTTAAGAGTGGACGAGAATGTGTCGTAAATGAAAGTCATAATCGACGTTCCAGGTCAAGTGTCACTGCTGACAACATTGGTGCAGTTCGGGGTGTTATCGAAGGTGACCGGCGGTTCATTATTCATGAAATAGCTTTAGAGGTGGGTATTAGCTTTGGAAGTGCTCAAACAACCTTCAGAAATTATCTTGACTTCTATAAAATCTGTGCCCGATGGGTTCCGAAGTTGTTGACCGAATAACAAAAAAAAATCCGATTGCAAATCAATAAGATACTTCTGAATCGATTTTGGCGGAAAGGAGGCACATTTTTGAAGTGTATTGTGACATGTGATAAAAATGGGTGCATTATTACACTCCAGAATAAAAAATGGCGAGTAAGGAATGGCCAAAATCCGTCTCTCAGCCGGTACTCGAGACCGTTTTTTTCGACTGGAAGGGAGTTTTGCTAATTGATTTTTTACATGATCGACGTACGGTTAATGCAGCTTACTACTGCCAGCTGTTGAAGCCAACAACAAAATCGGCTTACAGGAGCAAACGACGCGGTGTCCCTATCAGAGAAGTTCTCCGTCTTCACGACAACGCCAGGCCACACACAGCGGTTTTGACTAAGAAAAAAACTGGAGAATATGCATTGGAAAATCTTTGAATACCCTACATACAGCCCAGGTTTGTCACCATGTAATTATTCTTTGTTTGCCCCCCCATGAAAGTTACACTTGAAGGGATATGATTCGGTTTTAATAACAAGAGTGATTCTGAGTACATGTCCTTAACAAGATTATGTATGAAGCAAAATTGTTTTCAGCTTAATAACGGGTTTTATGAACAACAAGAAGGAACGGCAATGGGCAATCCTCTGTCACCGTTCTTAACCAACTTATTTATGAGTAAATTTGAAACCGAGGCAAAAGATGAATTCAGTTACTTTCTGAAGGTATAGTTAAGATATGTGGATGACATTTTTGCCATTTTCGATTCGAAAAATGAAAATTTAGATGATTTTTATTAAGAACTTAAATAATAAATCCCAAAATATAATATTCACGCATGAACTCGAAAGCAACGATAGTTTACCATTTCTGAATGTGTTAGTCAGTAGAAATAATAAAAATAGGTTAGATTTAGATACTTTCAGGAAAACCACCACCACTTCGAGATACATTCCTAATGATTCAAATCATAGCTTCCAAAATAAGATGGCTAGTTTAAATTTTATGGTAAATAGATTAATTAATTTTCCTTTAAATAAAGATAATGATAACAAATAATTAAAATGAATTATGGAGGTATCTGAAGTAAATGGTTATAATAAGAACATTGTAGATAAACTAATTAGAAAACATAAGTTCAGAAAATTATTGAAAGAATCTTCGACATTTCAAAAGGATCAGAACACACAGAAATTCATGGTAATACCATATGATGCCCAATCAACAAGAGGACTAGACAAAATTTTGAAAAAAGTGGAAATTAAGGTTGTGTACAAACCATTAAGAGAAGTTCTGGGTAATCCAAAGGATAAAGTAGAGCAACATGAAAAGTCGTTGATTTACGAAATTAGCTGTCAAGACTGTGATCGAAGGTATATTGGGCAATCAAAAAGATCCATATTGACAAGATATAAAGAACATATTGCCCACATTAGGTATGGGAGAAATGAAAAATCTTATGTTGCTCAACATGCAATCGAACATGACCACAGTATAGATATTAGTAATTTAAGACTAATTAAAAGTGTTATTAATAATAGGGCTTTGGATGCAGATGAAAGCATTCAAATAGAAAAATGTAAGACTATCATGAACCGAGATAAAGGACCGATTCCTTTCAGTCAACTTTTTCAATTATTAATGTAAGGCTTAGTACACTTCACGGTTCATGATTTTTACACGCTTCGTTAGGTATGGTTTTCATATAAATAGAACATAGTTTAGTTTTAGAATTAGACTAAATCATCTCCTGATGGTAAAATCATGGTTAGTGAAACATGGTTAGTGAAACGTGCGTCGAGCAGTTCAAAAAAACGTTTTGGTGTTTAGTGGTAAATCTCTTCAAGTTTAGTGTTTCACACCAAAGGTTCCAATAGAAGAATTGATTAACGATCAAGAACTTGAGGAATTCGTGTGCAATTAGCTGATGATCCAAGTTCAGAGTTTCTACGAGCAAGGATTTTACCAGCTTCCAAATAGCCGGGAAAAATGTGTAGAGTGTAGAGGAGACTATGTTTCTACTCTATTCCGGTTTATAATTGATTCACTCTCGTAATACACAAAAGAGATATATCTCGTAGCACAAAACGTAGCTTTAACGAAAAAAAGACAAATTTATCAATCGATAGCACTCAGTTTAAACTTGTCATTAGCTTCACATTAAAACTTTATTGCCCAGTTTCAAAACAAAACAAGTTTGAAGTTCGTCATGGGAAATGATCACGCATCCGAATCGTTTATTGACCGTATCCGAATATTAGAAAATTATTTTGCTTCGTGCGCTGCATTCAATATGAATTTGTGGCATAATTTAAACTTTCGGGACCAGCTCGAAGTTGGAATAGAAATGCGACGCCGGTGCCTCGGCTCTATGCGAGGTGCATTAAATATGCATTGAGGCAACTTTGCGTTTTGTTTCTGACTACATTGCTTTAGAAAACGCTCATTTAGTATAGAATTACTTCTATTGTGGTGGCTGTTTTATTTTACTAATACTCAAAAAAGTACAGAACAACATTTATTTTAGTTAAATTTCTGTGTAAAGGAAATGAAACAACTCTTTGAGTTTTATACTAAAATCAACATAACTTAAAAAACATTTTCTATTCTCACTAATACAGGCCGTTAGCTGTACCTTTATGTACGTTGTACAAAACTGTATTGATGGTTGATATGGGAGTTCGAAAATTTTCAACCTGAGTACTTTATCCAAATTTTACGTTAAACAATATAGTTTTCGTATTTAATAAATGTGCTTTGTGTCGAAACATCTACTTTAACGATATCCAACTTAACCCTCAAGAGAAGCATTCCAGCGGTTTCCAATTCAGCAGCACATTCAGTATGTCTTTGATTACACTGGGGAACAATTTGAAAAATCATTTCTGTTGAGTTCGATATTTAATCTGTTTTATACGTAAATTGACATGCTAATTCCAAAACTGTATTTAGTTTTTTTCTATCACGTCAAGTTTTTTCTCTACAGTTGTTGCGCATCCGACTAAGCTTGGCGAATCACAGAAGTCACTACTGTTCTCCTACCGGCAAACCTTCTTCTACCTAGGAGTGGGGGCGTGAGTGACGTTGCGTCATCCAAAACTAGTTCGGTCAGTTACGCATGAGATGCTAAAGTGCGCGGGTCTGTGTCGCTCTGATATAGTGAAGGCAAAGTATACAAACACAACTACAGATTTTCATTATGTCTGCCTCTGGTAGTTCTCGTCGTAAGTGCTTAAACAGCCCTGATTCATTTTCTTATATATGTGGCAGTTTTAGCATCCCCATTCAACGGGCTAATATTAGTGCATTTGTCAGGCAAACCTATTTTGCTTATTTTAAAGTGAAAATAGGTGACCAAGGCCCCTCATAAAGTGTGCAAGCGGTGTGTAGAGAGTTTACGAATGTGGACGAAGAGAACACGTAATAAACTTTCGTTTGCTATAGCAATGGTTTGGCGAGAGCCCAAAGATTACTTAAGTGATTGCTACTTTTGCATAGTGATATCACTATCCATCAGGATTCAACAAGAAAAACAAACATAAAATTGAGTACCCTAGTTTACCGTCAGCTATACGCCCTGTGCCTCATTCAGCTGAAATTCTAGTGCCAGTTTTTCAAGAATTACCTTCTTTAGAAATACAAGAATGTGAATTAAGTGTAGATCGAAGTGACTCTACCGACGAGGAAGTTTCCAATAATTTTGTTCGTAAAGGATTCAATCAACATGAATTAAACGATTTAGATAAAGGATTTGGGACTATCCAAAAAGCATCGGAATTATTAGCATCAAGATTGCACGAAAAAAATTTGCTTGGCAAAGGAGCTAAAGTCACTTACTATCGATCCAGAAAAAGTGAATTTTTGTGAAGATTTAATGAAAGAATTTGCCATTTCTAACTATAACGCAACCGAATGGCGATTGTTTATATATAGTTCAAAGCGTAGCTTGAAGTGTGTTCTCCTACATAACGGAAATTTATATGGTTTAGTCCCAATAGGTCATTCAGTTTCTTTGCGTGAAGAATATGGCGACATAAAGAAAGTCATTGACTTGTTGCAATATAACATGTACCGATGGATCATCTGTGTTGACCTTAAAATGGTCTGTTTCCTTTTTGGCCAGCAACGCGGGTATACCAAGTATCCCTGTTTTTTGTGCATGTGGGACAGCAGAGCTTGTACGAAGCATTGGGTGCAATCGAACTGGCCGCCAAGATTTGACATAAGACCTTGTGATCCAAACATTTTAAATCAGCCACTTGTCGACAGAAAAAACATTGTATTTCCGCCTTTGCATATAAAACTAGGTCTCATGAAGCAATTTTTTAAGACTTTGTCAATTGAAGGAGACAGTTTTAAGTATATCATTTCGGCATTCCCTAGCAGGTCATATGAAAAGATAAAGGCTGGTGTGTTTGATGGTCCACAGATTCGGCAACTTGTTAAAGATGAAAATTTCACTGAAACAACGACCGAACTTGAAAGGAATGCTTAGTTGGCTTTTAAAAATATTGTTAAGGACATTCTTGGAAATACACGAGCCCCGAATTACATCGAAATTATTCAACAATTCTTGGAGAGCTTTAAAACGCTCGGTTTCAACATGAGCATCAAAATGCATTTCTTACATAGTCATCTTGCTAACTTCCTGAACAGGGCGAGCGATTCCACCAAGATCTAAAGGTTATGGAAGCGCGGTATCAAGGTAGATTGGATGTCAGTATGATAGTTGACTACTGTTGGAGCATTAAGCAAGAATGTGCACAAACTGAACACTCCAGGAAAAGCTATAAGAAGAAATTTTTACCATAATATCTTTTATTTATTTTTTGTATAAACACAATTTAACTTTTAATAATATGTTAACCTCTGTATGAATAAAATATTTTAATCTATTTGGTCAGATCTCACCTTATTTCCTTTCGTATGTACACTTTTAAAGTAAAATGAGGGGTATGCTGTAGCTTAAGAACTTGACGTGATCGAAAAAACTGTGAATATTTTTGAATTCAGAGATGAAAAATTAGTCAAAAACAAGTCACAGATCCAAGTTAACAAAATTACTGTTCCCTAGTGTTATTAATATCTTTTGATTAAATTATCCAATATAATATATTTTTTTTAAATTTAACCTGAATCTGTATAGAAAAAGACAATATCTATAGAATGTTCCAAAAACTAATAGTATTTCTAATACCATCGAAAAAATCAGCAAAAATTAAAAAAAAAATGTTAAAATGAGGTGTTATATTCAAACTATCATATCTAGGCGAAATTAATAGATAAAAACTTTCTTCCAACATCATTTAAAGGGAGACTTAATGCATTTTCAGATACTTATCACATAATTTAGCTTTATTTAAAAAAATATATTTATTTAGTTAGGTAAAGTTCACTGGAATGTTGCTCTTCAAAAACTGATCCGGTCTCGCTTTCACTCTCTTTATCGTCTGCTGCCTCATATAACGCTTTTACTTTAGACGCACATCGAGTACGAGAATGCGTGTTCATTTTGAGCTAAATAGAAAATGAAAGAAACCGATAAATAAATGTTAAAACAATCAAAAAACAAAGTTTTCAATTAAAATACTATAGAAAATATAATATTTATGATTTATATACCACAAACTGTGTCAAGATCAAAAAAAAGACACACTATTTCTGCAAGAAGGTTTTTTAAATAAATCGACAAAACACTGACACAACTGGGTGGCGTATATAAATACGTGAAATCGCATGATCTTGGCGGCCGGTTGACACGATTTCGACAAATAAAGCGTCCAGAAATCTTTTCTTGCAATAAATCGGTTGACAATGAACATAACAGTCTATGAGTGACATATACATTTTCATTTGTTGTTCAATGTTGCCACTTCATGTTTAAAAGTTCTGACACTCTTATTGGAAAATTTGTATTCCTCAACTCAATACTCTAGTCCATTGTTTTGGATTCAATTTAAATTTGTCCTGAGTATACCGACATGTTCATCGAAATTCGTACTTCAAAGTTGCGAAAACACAATTTAGTGGTATTAAATAATAATCTCCCCGACTGCCGGAGACTTTCCAACATACCTTTACATCCTCTCGAAGAATCAAATTCAATATTCAAGCAAACTGTTTTAATATTCGTGTCGCGTCAGCTAAATGCCGGACAAGAACGATTCTTCGACGTGGCGACAACAAAGGCTCCCCTAAAGGCTGCCGCATTTGCATTCGAATGGAAAAAGACCGCGTAAATATGCGCGCATACTCGAACGGATACCAAAAAAGTTGTTTCGAGACCCGTTTTTAACTTCTTTCCCCATCCATACACGTCTCGGATCACGTCAACCTGCCACCGAGGTATTTTAAATCAGAATTTAATAATGGAAAATATTTTGACGTCTACGTGTTTAATATTAAGATGTCTGTCCTGTAAAAAGCGACAGATTTGGAACAGAATCTGTGAGAAGATAAAGCAATATTATCTAGAACTGTTGTTACAACTATTTTATAGATATAGAACAAAAAACTGCAAACTACGAAAAACATATTTTTTTGGATTATTCTTCTTCTTCTTCTTCTTCTTGTGGTTCTATATGCTGTCAATGAGCCTCGATGTGCTTTAACCTTCGCCTTCATCCGGATCGACCTCCGGCAGCCCTTTGATAGTTTTTGATGTTCGGTAATTCTTCAACATCTCTTCTTATATAGTCTTACAGCTGTGGTTTTGGTCTCGTTCCACCTGTCGTTCTGTAACCTCCGTTATTCTATTCGTCCCTTAATGATTTGATTCTCTTTCGTATTCATCTTTCTGACATCGACATAGTCTACAATATCCTATGTATAATTGTTTGAGTTCAAAGATAAGCTTGATTCTTTAATTTCCTTCTTATTCCTTTCCATATTATCAAAAATTCTTATCAGTACTCTTCTTTCAAATAGTGCAAGCTTCTTCCGTTTTCTTTGTGACTAATGAATGTTTTATAGATCTTGACTTACTATACTATTGTTCTTTATGCGCAATCGGACGCCTGTCTGAAGTCTACAACAATTGGGTTTTTGAATAAAAAATAATTATCGATTCTTTTAATTTATTAAGTGTATTAATTAATTTTATATTATTAAGTATATAAAATTAAATAAAAAATTACGTGACGACGAACGCCCCGCGATTGGCCATGTTTGTGACGTCATAATAGTAAAGTGTTTTCACGTCAGTACTGTCAACGGCTTCTGCCTGTATATATATATATATATATATATATATATATATATATATATATATATATATATATATATATATATATATATATATATATATATATATATTGTAAAAATTATTGTTGGTTAGTTTAGTTCAGTAATGTGTGACAAAGGGTTCATAAAGGCTAATTCTGATAATATACTTGTTGTGGATATTTGAATGGTCACAAATTTTCTCAAAAATGCCATTCGGTTCAATTCAGCTAAAGTTCGAGGTGCTAAAGCATCAATGTGAGTTTTTAAAAAATAATAATAATGTAAATATAAATTAGAAACACAATATTGCTACTACATAAAATTAAATTATACTATAGGCTATAGGTTTTGTTAACATGGACGTGTATGTCCAGAACATAAAGTTCGGAGTAAAGCTTATACAATTACCTTGATTATTAATGAAAAATTAAGAAAAGTTCAAGACACTCAATGTCACGATTGTGTAGCTTCAGCAGATAATAAATATTCAAACAAAAAAAAAAGTTTTTTTTAGTGTTTGCGTGTGTTTTATTAAAAAAAATTAATATTTTGTATATATTTGTAATATTGTAATATTGGTAATATATTTTTGCAATGCTGGTTTTCAAAAATAAAGAAAAATGTTAAATATTGAATAACCAAAAAATATTTTCTAGTTTTGTAATTATTTTTTGAGCGAAAAGACAATATAAATTAGAAAAAGAAAACACACATACTGTTTAAATCACTAATTTTATTTCAATAAAAAGTACTCTATTAAATATACATAATAAAACTTCCCCCAACTAGGATAATATATTACAGTAGATTATAATATATAAACTACATTAATAATCAATTCAGAATAAAACAATCACTACCCAAGATTATATACATATTTGTTTGATTGTTTGCAATACTTTTAAAACTACACCGATTCTTCAAACCACCAAACTAAACTCTATTAACAATATTATCAAAAAAATCCACCCATACTGCATTATTGCTTTAATTAAGGTCTTTATTTAAGGTTTACAGTACTTTTAAAACGATGGCGATTTTTCGCCTTACATGTTTTACAAACCACCACATTAGACTCTTGTTTTAATAATATTTGCAAATATAAATAAATCTGGCTGCCAACTAACTCTAATGCATGGCCAGTCAGAGATTTCCCAAATAAGAAAAGGCACCTAAACCGTTTTTTTTTAGTAGAAAACTTTTATTGTCGAAGTGTGGGGCTTTTCTGTTAAAGTTTACCCACTAGAAAACCACTATGTACCACAAGTTATCCTGGAACCACTGTCAGTCAGAACCAATGGGTCATTTTCTTTAGTTTTTGTTTGGATAATAGGTTTGCTTTTCTATTTCTCTTTTTTTGCATACTCGTTCAGATATTTGTTTTGATTCCATGGAAACCTGCTTTGCCAGTCTTTAATTTAACTAGTTGATGTTCGTCCAACTGATCACATAAATTTCTGTACTCTTCGACCATCTACAAATTAGAATATCCTGTAAAACTTTCATAAGTATAAGACTTTTCATATACGATTACCTTCCAAATTGGGAGTCGAATTTTGTTCTTGTCTGTTCAGGCTTTCTTGAATATTATTATTCGTATCTTACAAAATAGACAATCCTGTAGGGCTCTCTCATTGTTACTACCCTCGGTTGTGTTGCTACATGTAGATTCTTTGTAGATTTCTTATAAATTTGGCACGTTAATTTGTTTTCTCTATATGAATTAAATAATATAAATAAGTTATAAAAACAAATACAAAACACAAAAGGAACCCTAATCTGATTTCATTCTGAACTTACCTTTGGGCCTCCATATCTTATGTAAAGATATATGAGTATAACGTCGAAAGCAGCACCAAAAGCCTAAATGACAATTAAAAGCGAGTATATTTTCAAATCGATAGCATAACAACAAAAACAATCAAAGATATAGGTTAAACCTATAGAACAATGACTAAGATCGATAAATTATTTTATTTGTTAATTGTTAACTTTTTAAAGTAAAAAAGTAAAGTGTTTGGGTTAGAGGCGCATCAGCAACTAGGCTATATAGCGACTGGACCTACGGCTTAATGTGGGTTCCGAACCACGGTCATCAGCTTCCGACAAACCCAGGCCAGCACCCCCCCCTCGGGCTATAAACCCTTGGTTATGTGCCTACCCATAAGTCTATCAGGAAACCTACCGACTGGCGAGTGACCAACGCAGAACACTTCTCAGAAGGCATCCGGCCTTACCCAGCCTTTAACTGGCGTGACTGAGGGGTAATTCGTAGTCGGATTTTACACTCTTGCCTAGAAACAATCACAAACATTTAGGAAAGATAAACGGACAGAAGAAAGAAAAATAACCATCCGAGCGCTGGAATCGAACCAGCTACCGCTCCAGCGCGGATTCGGCAAAGCAGACGCTCATACCGCCGCACCAACGCGACCGGCTTAACTTTTTAATTATTAGGAAAAAAATAAAAATAGTTTTGTTACAAAACGTATATATGATCTTTCCATTTATGAGAAAAAAATGTTTAAAAGCCCAATTGAAGTTACAAACAATTGTGCGATTGTACTTGTTACAAGAGTAAATAATAACGAGGCTTTGGATGTATATGAAAGCATTCATACAGTAAACACAACTTTTTCAATTATTAATGTAACACTTAAATAGTGACTAAAAGCAGTTGTATATAAATAGAACATAGTTTTAGAATTCGATTGACTCGTTTAATGATGCTAAACTAGTTAGCGAAACGCGCTTTGATAAATGTAAATCTAATGATTTGATATTTAGCGATAAATCTCTTTAAGTTTACTAAAAAAATACGTGTAAATTATTGTTCGATAACAACCGATTTGACAATTTTACCATTAATTGTAAACCTTTGCGTGATAATTACATTTTGAGAACAGTACTGAAAAATCACATAATAATTCCTTATCACGCAGCTATGTTTGTTTTTACAAAATCCACACTACTCGAAATAGTAAAGCTAGCGTTTAGATTAAGTGAATTATATGCACTGTAACTCCGAAACAATTATGTTGTAGTCACATTGCATTGTTTAGATGAGAGTTGAATTGTCTTTATATAAACATGAAAGTGACATAAACACTTTCTTCCTGTTACGGGAGATATATACATATTAAAATGACCCAAAAGACAAGAAATAAAACATTAATAAAACAATATTTCTTTATTACTTGAATCTTTTTTTAGGAATATTGGTTCTTTTTAAGTGGATTCAAGTTATTCCAAAGCCCAACGTACAAATATTAAAAAATTGCAAAAAAGCGATACAGGAATTATATTTTTACAATTCCTTGTTTCGTTTGTAAAAACTAATTTATTTAAAAATGTATAGTAAATTCTACTTTATGAAAAAATAACTGTTACAAAATAAAAGTTCAATATTTGACATTCCACGATAAGGCATATTATTTCTATATATAATTCAGGTAAACTTTTTTTGAACTAATAAAAAATATTAGGTACATTATTTATTATTATTCACGTATGGGCCCTGGTGGATCACGCGAAGTACAATCGCATCAATTTGTTATCGTTGGCCTTCCTTTGCGTCCATACTAATTTCAAGTTCAAGTTGTTCCAGTCTTCCTACATTTTTTCCTCTGGCCAACCTTCCAAACGTTAACCATGTGTCTGAAACAGCCTCTATCCTGAATTTCACTTTGTGTAATATTTGCTGATCTTAGGTGCAGCAATACATTTAATTATTTCTACTTTAGCTCTACTCCTATTCTCATAAAATTCGACTATTTGTCTAGTTAGTCTACTCGGATTCATCCGTTTTATGTGTTTCGTAAAACTTAAGTCTTCTTTTTCTCATATCGCTATGTATATCCGTGAATTGTTTGATTTCTTGGTTTTTTCGAAGTCGGTATGTTGTGCTATTTATTTGTTTGGGACCTAAGATTTTTCTTATGATTTTTCTATCCTTCTTTTCAATGTCCTCGATGTCTCTCTTTCTATTAGAAATAAGCGTTTCTGTCCCATATAGACATTCTGGTTTAATAACTGTGTTGTAATGTCTCAGTTTTGTGTTTTTAGATATGCATTTTTATTGTAAATATTTTGTGTAAGTCTCAATGCCGTTTCCATTTTTTTGACATCTACCCTTATTGGTCGCTTTTTCCAACCCATTTTTCATAATTATTTCACCCACATATTTGAATTGAGAGACTCGTCTGATGTTACCATATTTTGTTTTTAGAAATGGTCTTCTTAGTCTGTTGCAGGTCATGTATTGTGTCTTTTCAAAGGAAATTTGAAGTCCTACATTTTCTGCTGTTTCTTTTAGGATGTCAATCTGTTTCTGTGCCGTTAATACATCTTGAGCCAAAATTGCTAGATCATCAGAAAACGCCAGACAATCAATTTTGATGTTGGTTCTCCCCAGTTTAATGGGCTGGTCAATATTCAGGGCCGACTTTTTTTCACGCCACTCCTGTATTACTTTTTCTAGAACACAGTTAAATAAGAGAGGCGAAAGTCCATCCCCTTGTCTCACTCCAGTTTTAATTTCGAAGGGCTCTGAGATGTCACCCAAATTTAACTTTTGACCTTGTGTTAGTTAATGTTGCTTTAATAATTGCCAGTGTTTTCAGATCTAGCCCTTGTTCTTTCAATATTTGGAATAATGATTCGCGGTCAATAGAACCACAATGTACGGTCTACAAATGTACAGACGAGATATTTATTGTACAGGTTTTGATGTTTTAGGATCAACTTTAGATTCAGGATCTGTTCAGGGCAGGATGTGCCCGGTCGAAAACCTGCTTGATATTTACCAATTTTAAGTTCTAACTGTCCCTATGCTCTGTCTAGCAGACATTGAGATAGAATCTTGTAACAAACTGGGAGAAGAGATATCCATCTGTAGTTGTTTACAACCATTCTTTCTCATTTCTTGTGTAGTGGATGGATTAGAGCATCTGTCCAATCTTTCGGAATCCGTTCGGTTCGCCAAACTTCTTGTAGAATTTTGGTTATTTCCTTGAATGTACCTGGACCAGCGGATTTCAAAAGTTCATAAGTGATTCCATCTTCACCAGAACCTTTGTTATTTTTAAGTTGCTTGATTTGCCTAATTATTCATCTTCATTCGGTGGTAATGAAACTGGGTTTGTTTGTTTAGGGTTTAGTGTTGGTAATTTGTTTAATGGCTCAGGACAGTTTAATAGTTCAAAATATTTCGCAAGTTCTTTGCAATTCTCTTGGTTATTTAGAGCTACTTGTACGTTTTCCTTTTGGAAGCAAAGACTTTGGGGTTGATAGCCTGTTAATTTAGTTTTAAATGCTTTGTAAAAGTTTCCGGTGTTATTTTTTTGGAAATATTTTTCTGTTTGATTAAGTTGATTGTTCTCATATTTTCTTTTAGTTTATCTAATTAACTTCGATGTTTCTTTTCTTACTTCCAAAAGGAAGTTATAATTTGTTGCTGTTTTTTGACTGTTCCAATCTTTGAATTCTTTACTTCGGCTTAATACTGCTTGCTCGCAAACTTGATCCTACCACGGATGTTTTTACGTTTTTGTAAAGGGATCAACTTTAAGGCTGTTTTAATTCTTACCAGTTCTGTGCTGGTTTATCTAGCTCTTCTGTTAGGGTTGGTTTTATTTTCGTAGGGTCGAACTTTGGTATTAACTGTCTATTTTGAATAAGTTTTTGAAGTTTTAAGTTAAGTTTGATTCTAGTCAAGTAGTGATCCGTGTCTATGTTAACTCCTTTTCTGACTTGAACATTAAAAATCTCTTTATAATTGAGGTACGAAATGGCAACATGGTCAATTTGAAATTCACCCATGTACGTGTTTGGGCACTTTCAAGTCTTTTGTTTTGTTATTTTCTTCTTAAAGTGGATTAACATTATTTTTAGATTAAACTGCGAACATAGTTCAACCAATCTTCTACCATTATGGTTAGTCCATTTATGAGCAGGAAAACTGCCAACTGTTTTCCTGTACTTTCTTTCTTTTCCTAGTTGGGCGTTGAAATTACAGAATTAGATTTTTACATGGTTAGAGGGAATTTTAGAGATGGTCTTTTCCAGAATTTCCCAGGACTTAGTTACTTTTTCAAGATTATATTTATTTTTTTCGTTAACTGGGATTAAACTATAGTTTTTGTTTGCACACTTAAGGGATAGTATCATAAGTCGATTATTTACTGGCTGGACATTAGTTATACAACCAAGAATGTTTCTTGGGATAGCGAAAGCAACACTGTACTATGTACATTATTATAATATTTAAGCTCAATAATTGGTGTTTTATAGAATAATATATGACATAGTTGGTTATTTATGTTGGATAGGGTTGCAAATACAAAACAAAGGAAAGGAGACTAAACTTGAAGATATTTACCACTAAACACCAAAAACTTTTTTGAACTGCTCGACGCACGTTTCGCTAACCATGTTAGCATCATCAGGAGATGATTTAATTAGATTAGATTAAATTATTAGATTAAATCATCTCCTGATGATGCTTACATGGTTAGCGAAACGTGCGTCTTGCAGTTCAAAAAAGTATTTTGTTGTTTAGTAGTAAATCTCTTCAAGTTTAGTGTTTTACACCAATGACTCCAATAGAAGAATTGAAAGGAAAGGAGAGTGAAATGGACTAGTCGTTTGATGGATGAATGAAACGATATAAGTGAAAATGTGGAAGCAGCAAGAAAAATTGGGAGGAAATGAAGAGGAACGGATGAGAAGTGTTGCTGTGATATTGAAGGACTGAAGAAAATAGTGGAAAAAACCGAGAGGCTTACCTAAAGCGTGTCTCCAGCACAGCAGATCCACACGAGTTTATGTTTTTAACTGATCCGGCTGGTCGTATGAAGCAAGACACATTCCAGCCCGCACTACCAGTACCAGTCGTTAACATTTAAAACACTACAGTGTATTATCTTTAATATAACTTGCAAGTCTGTACTATACAACAGCTAATTCCACACTGCCCAAAATGGCGCAAAAACAAAATGGTCGCATATTACTTGTCCCCCCTTTTATGTATAAAATTCTGCATCGGTTTCTGCACTCATGCTACATTTAAAATCTTCAATGTAGCAATGAAAATCATTTGATTTTCTTCAGATATAAATACTGGATCATTTTCACATTTTTAGCCACATCTAAACGCAAATCAACCATTTTTCAATGTTCTTTTTCGCCTAAACTTTATCAATAACAAATCTCAGTTAAACTTAATTTATGAACGTGCTTTATTTATTGGCAAAAAAAATGAACTAAGCAATTCAAACAGATTTAAATACTTTTGGAGTTATAAACCATTTCTCTTGGCGTGCTAACCTCATATATTAAAAACGCTACTTGGAAAAATATAGAATGTCAGACCTGAAATCTGATAGTGGAATTTTCTTTTGTGCAGTCGAAAGCTCGATTTTAATTTCCACAAAATTCATGAGGTTTTGTTTATCTTTAAAAATTTGCACGAGTAGGAACAAAAGTGCAAAGATCTAGATAAGATAATTTCTTTGTGTTACACCTTTAAGTCTGTGAATACAGGTTCTTTGAATAAAACTGGGGCGGTCCTGATATGAATTCAAATACAGATTCATATAAATGTTAGAACTTTTGTATTTCATAATATTGCTATATTTATACGAGTGTTTTTTGGGAAGTTCCCGCTCTAAAGACGTTTCTTGTGATCCTTATCTACAGTATTGGTTTATTTGACTCCCTGAACAATTACAGTTGAGTTCTGCTAGGAAAAACACCCAGTATACACATTTTAATCAAACTGAAAATGTATTCACTTTAATCTAAGTAATATTCTTGCAGTTCTGTTCTTTGTGCATGAGAAAGCGATGAGCAAACATGATTCACAGCAGTGTTTAGATATGTATAAGCTTAATTCAAAAGAGTTGATGTAGCTATTTGTGACTGCTGATGAAATTTGAGTTTTTTGGGAAGTTGTGATCCTTATCTACAGTATTGGTTTATTTGACTTCCTGAACAATTGCAGTTGAGTTCTGCTAGGAAAAACACCCAGTATACACATTTTAATCAAACTGAAAATGTATTCACTTTAATCTAAGTAATATTCTTGCAGTTCTGTTCTTTGTGCATGAGAAAGCGATGAGCAAACATGATTCACAGCAGTGTTTAGATATGTATAAGCTTAATTCAAAAGAGCTAATGTCGCTATTTGTGACTTGAGCTCCTTACTATACACCAGAAACAAAAGAACAGTGGATTTTACTTGACGAACGTGTCCCGAAGAAGGTGAAGACGATTTCATCGACCGGAAAATCATCGATAAATGTTCTTGGGATTATCTTCATTAACTAGTTGAAAAATGGAAATACGATCATTGGAGAGTATTATGCTACATTATTGATCAATTTTGGTGCTATTGGTGCTACTTTACCATGATACTCTCTGGACTGGCCCCTCCGATTTGTTTCTTTTTCCAAACATGAAGAAGTGGCTTGCTGATAATAATTTAATTTCAAATTAAGAGGTCATCATAGAAACAAAGGACGACTATAAGGAATTCGTCAAGCATAAAAGAGTTGGATAATTGTTGGGCGAAATGTTGAAAGGAGACTGCATTGAACAATAAATCGATCAAAGAAACAATATTTCTAAAACTGCGCTTCTATCTCACCAATAACTCGAATAATTTTATCCTTTAGGTCAAGAATAAATTGTGGATTGTTCTTATAAACGTGGCTTTTCATGCAACGTCAAAGAAAATAGTCCAACGGTGTCAAATCAGATGAATTTGATGACCAATTAACATCACCGTTTCGTGCAGTAACTCGTCCTCCTAAGATAAATGTTTCTCATAATAAATCAATTGTTTCATTAGGATAATGAGGTGTAGCGCCATTCTGTTGGAATCACATATCTTCCAGATCAATATTGTTCAATTCAGCCTACAAAAATCCAGTTGTTATTTCACGATATGGAACACTATTTACAGTTATAGCTTCACCACCAGCATTCTGAAAGAAATACAGCCCAATCCTGGCCATAATGCACACCAAACAATGACTCGTTTAAGATGTATATGTTTCTCATGAATCAATTGTGGATTTTCCTCACGCGAAATGTGACAATTTTGTTTATTAACATAGCCACCAATTTCAAAATGGGCTTCATGTGAAAAGATGATTATTTGAGAAAAATCATCTGTTTGTTCTTTGACAAATGCACGATCTCTTGAATGATCCAGTGGCTTCAGTTTCTGTACAAAATCTTATATGGTTTCAAAGCTACGTAAAATACGCCATGTTGTGGATTCACTGAGTCCAAATTGAAGACTGAACGGACGCGTCGACTAATGAAAATTTCTGTATAATCAGCAACATTTTCACGTGCCAAATCAATATGCTCTTATGAATGACCACTGCTCTTCTTTTATCTTCCACCGAACCAGTTTCTTATAATTTGTGAACAATTCGATTGATAGTGTTTTTAGATGGATGATTGTAGAAACCGTAAATATCACGTAATTTTCTAAAAACATTGTTTTTAGAAAATTTTCATAAAATAATTCAGCAATTTTAACGCGTTGTTGTATAGTCCTTTTTAGAGTTGAACATTTTTTTGCGCATGCCTCAACTTCCGCCATGTTTTTCGGGCACTTTATGCGTGTATAAGCTGTGAATCTTATGTTTTCAATGGAATTTATCAAACAACATATTTAATTATTAATTCACTATCAATAGTACAGTTTTAATTGTTATATACTTGAAGTAAATTATTAATACAACCATTTTAATAAAAATATATGTTGTAAAAATAAACGTTGTTGTTATGGGATATGTCGCAGCAATAAGTGTAGTAAATACTTTTCGAAGCATTTAAATTATTTTATTAGTTTTTCAAAGCCTTGTCTTGAATATCGTTGAAAACCTATTAAATCAACGAAACGAAAACATGTAAAAATGTGTCCAAACTGTGCTAAATGTGGTCTGTGAGTTAAAAAATGTGGACGAGATGATGATCGATTCCAACTGATTGATCATATTAACGAAGATACGTATATTTGTTCACTCCATTTCATAGAAAGTGGTCTAACAATAGAACATCCTGACCCCATCAGTTGGGTACAAAAATCATGTAATCAGGTAATTTTAATCCATTTAATTGTTAATCTAATAGCTCATGCTATAACCATAAGTGATGAATGTTTTTGTAGGCAAAAGTAGCAAGTGCCTGTGGCTGAAAAATATAAACAAACTCACGGCGCACATTAATTATTTTAACTATTGCTAATTACTCCTATGTAGAGTATAAAAGTATTAAAAGAAATGAAAATTAAAATGTGCTCCAAACTTAATATAAAAATAAATGTAATGTAAAAATATAAAGTTAAAAAGTAGATATAATTTTATTAATATAATAAATATAATGTTGTAAATGTAATAAATATAAAACTAATATGAATATAATTGTCATCCTAACCTTTCAAACAAGTTCTGATTTATTTTCACGTTGGGAACAGCCATGGCGTTTTAACCATCGTTGTAATCGAATATAATTATGTGCTCCTATTGTGGGAGGCACTAGTAGTGACACCATTAATTAATTTTTCATTTAGTTGCACTAATTATAGGAACAATGATACTTGTTATCCAGCCATATTTATAAAAAGCGCCTGAAACTTTCATATTAGTAGGCTAGATGTTCGACTCGACGGTTCGTTCGGTTCGGAGCGCGTTTTGATATCGTAAGTAGCGGGCGAGTGTCATAAAACGGTGGAATTCCGACTGGAATCTCGATCGGAACATTAACTGATGCGTAATTTAATAAAACTCCTTATATATGATTTTATCATTTCCATTTTGGATTAATAATATATTAAGTCAATATATCCTGTTAAATCGGTACCAAAGTGTGAAATTTAAAGAATTCCGAAAAAAAATAGCTGTTTATTTGAGTGCGGCCGCTGCCCTGTATTGTAGGAGGTTGCACGCGGACTAATCTTGCAGATCATTTACTCAGTATATACAAGGATTGTTCAACAGCATTCCAAAATGTCACAAACTTGTAATTCGTGTAGAGGCCCTATAGCAAAGAAGTCATATGCAATTTTATGTTTCACCTGTGATACTTGGCACCACATTAAATGCGCAGACTTGAGCATAAGCCAACTCAATGCTTACAGTCGTGAGCTGAGGAAAGATGATCGTGACCGCTGGAACTGTCCTACTTGTATAAAGCAATCGGTAATGAAATCTCACAACGTGCGAAAATCGATGTTTTCGCTCTCTCCACCCGATGGCACAGCACATAGCCCAGTGACCTTGGAGGACATCATGTCAAAACTGGAAACTATGGACCTCCAATATAGAGAAATCCTTCAAAGGCTTAAAGGTCAGACTGAAATCAATCAATCACTGCACGCTGATATTTCTAATATTTGTTCACGCCTACACATCATCGAAGATAAATTGCAACATGGCGTAAATGCTCATGATGGCCCTTCCCCGCAGCCCGAGGCCCCTGCTGCCCCATTGACGTTGGCAATGACCTTTTTCAGGAATATTATGACAGGGAGCAGCGAAAGAAGAATGTTATGATATTTGGCCAACCAGAGGATGTCTCACCGGATAGCGGTCAGAAGGATAGGGATGCCATTCTCGGTGTGCTTGGATCACTGTATCCTGAAATCGACGTGAGTGGAGTGGTGAAGGTCATCCGTCTTGGTCGTTTTGGTGCTGCGAAGCCTCGGCCGATTAAGGTTATCTTCGGGGACTCTATCACGGTCTCGGAGATTATAAAAAAAACATATCGAATTAAGGCAGACCAAAAGCTCCGTCATCTATCTATTACCATCGACAAGACCCCAAGGCAGGTTCAGGAGTACCGAGCAGTTAGATCTAGGTTGATGGAACGTCTTAACGCCGGCGAGAAGGATTTGAGGATTAAGTATATTAGGGGTGTTCCTAAGATTGTTTCGATTGGTGCGCGGCCTTTAAACTAATGAGTCTGTCTGGCGGGATCTGTGCTGATGTCTGCATGGCTTACCAGAATGTTAGAGGTCTCAATACGAAGACTTGCGAATTTACCAAATCAATTAGTGTGGCGGAACATCACATTGTGGGGCTCTCTGAGACGTGGTTGCAGCCGGACGTACACAGTGCTGAGTTGTTTAGTGATAACTATGTAGTGTACCGAGCGGATAGACAGTTGTGTACAGAGGCGGAGCTTTTCTAGCTATAAGGTCTGACATAAAATCAGAACAAATTAATTTGTATTAATTTGCTGTATTGGTGCCTTCAATTGATATTGTTCGTTGTAAGTTATCTCTCAATAATATTATCACCTACAATTTTTGCATCTACATTCAGCCGGGTGCCAGTGCAGATCTGTATCTGGCATTATTTGATTGTTTTGAAGGGTTGACTGGGTTGTACGGTGCCAGGTTGGTGATTGTTGGCGATTTCAACTTACACTTTGAGACTGGATCATTTGTCCGATGTCCTCGATTGTCTCTATTACAGGTGATTTTAGAAGTGTCTCATGTTTAACTACACTTTTCAATTCATTGGTTCGCTCAAGATTGGAGTATGCTTCGTTGATATGGTCGCCAATTGACCGGATACATGTCAATAAACTAGAGAGTGTGCAGCGTAGATTCCTCAAATACTTAGCATATAGGGTTGATGGTCACTATCCGGCTAGAGGAATTGACAGCGGGTGCTCATTAACAGATTTCGGATGCAATCCCTCTCACATCGGAGGATTTGTATGTTTCAAATATTCCTCTACAAGTTCATCAACGGGCTTATCGATTGCCCTGAACTATTGGAGCAATTACCATTTCTTGTACCTCAATTCTTTGCTAGGAGGTCTAACACCTTTAGAGTGCCCCGTGCCCTGACTAATTTTGAGAGCAGGGCGCCACTATTTCGTGCTTGCAGATATTGCAATCTTTTGAGTGTTCATTCTGATGTGGATCTGTACTCAGTTTCCCCTTGTTCACTAGTGCGGGCCCTGCAGGACGCTATACATTTGATAAATGAATGATATTTGTTGTTTTTTAATATTGATGTACTATCTTTTCGACTTCTAATCTTATACTTATACTTATGTTATATACTTGTTACCTTGTCAAATAATATAGATTATCTTGTTCTAGCAATAATGGTATACATAGTTATAGTTATGATTATATATAGACATCAGTTTAATGTATTAGTATAATTTCATGCTTAATTTTTAATCAATTCTCAATTAAATTTTTTCCTTTTTTTTAGTTTTGTAAAACATAATTATTTATTTAATTTGTCTTGTTATTGGGACATGTTTCTGTTAGACAATAAACATTATTATTATTATTATTATTATTATTATTATTATTATTATTATATTAACGCCTCGTTAACACGACAGATGCGATTGCGCGCAACTAGTCCTGGAAAGGTCTATTGTGTGCGACTCCATTTTTATAAATGTCATACATTACACTTCTGAAATGAGACTAGACCTAGGAAAATTCACAATGTCATCTGTGTTTTATTCAAGCATTTAGAAAACCGCTCAATATGAAAGATCCGTTACTTTTGAAAAGATTTTATTCATATATTGGGCGTTGGTTGCACGTTTTTTTCCTCCCATATATACCGATAAAAGAGTTTAATAAAATTTGTTAATGAAGGTTTTATATCGATTAATGGAAAAAATGAACTAGCCAATCCAGACACCTTTAAGTACCTTTCGAATTACAAAACGTTCCAGTTTGCGTGTTAACATTACGTTTTAAAAATGCTACTTGAAAAATCGCACGATATCAGACGTTAAATCTAAGAAGGGATTTTAGTTTTGTGCGGTTGCTGAGGTTAATTTAATTCTCCACAAATAATGATTCGTCATCACGCAGCTCTGTTTACTTTTACAAAATCTACTCAAGACGAAACATAAGAGCAAATGTCTTGATTATGGGAATTTTGTTTCCAGCAGTTTCAGAACTATTAATAATAGATATAGTTTTTACTGTTGTTTAGAGCAGAATTGAGTTTGTTTGTATAAAGTCGAATAATGTTCAATAACTACTTATTGGAAACTTGTGTAGTTTTATTAATGTATCAACGTTAACAAAACTAGTGATTCATGACTGTTGATGAAACTTGGATTCAAAATTAAAAACCAGAAATAAAGAAGGCGAACATGCTTCCGTCATGCGTTAAGCATTATCTTCAATAAGTAATTAGAAAAGACGATGCCAAGGAGACTCAAAGGAGAATATTATACGCAATTATTGATATTGAAGTTGTTGAAGAGTTGTTATTATTATTATTTATTCATGTCCAATCCGTCACGCATTACACGGAATTTTAAAAAAATCACCCAACAATAGCAACAAAGTATGTAAGCAGATACAATGTCAGAGCCCAACAAACAATGATATACAAACAAATAATGTGCACACAACCAGTGATTACATATAGGACAGCTGGATGATCTTATATCGGAAGACCAGAATTGTGCACACTCAACGATTGGAGCAATGCCGTTAATTTTGCGTAATTAATATCACGTAAATTTTATTATCATACTACTGTCTTGATCGTTATCGCTTTCAAGCCATCAGTACATACTGCAAAACATTTATCAAAGTCCAAGTTTTCGTTTTATGTTGCATCGATAAAAACTTTAAAGTCTTTTGCCAGTTGCACGACCAGGGATTGATTTGCAAAATAGTATATTTTCTTGAATTGATCCCTCGCATTCGCTTCGGACAAAACACAAAAATTGCGCCAAGTTTGATACGTCGGTTGACTCGCTGGACTGAACGGCAAAAAATTCACTTTTATTAATACGCCTTAATATTATGTCATTTGAAGGTGATATAGTATTCAACGTTGTTTTCGCTTCTTCCGGACTTATCATCACATTGACCATATCAATAGCAATGGGTAAAATTAGATTTTCCGCAATCGTGTTGGGTTTGGACTCCCTGACTACTATTAATGCTACTAAATAAGATGCTTGGAATGGTCCCATTATGGTTGATTACAACGTGTTGATTTTTTAAAATGAGTGATTTACGCTTGAAAAATTCTAATGGTTTGTTTTGTAAAGAGGAGTGTTTAGTTTCTAGATGCAGGACTAATTTTGCAGGATTCATGTTTTCCGCGGACAAAACTTGATTCAAACAAACAACACATTGCGGCTTGTCATCCAAAGCAATGAATAAATATTTTAAATATGTCTCATAGTTCAATCTGGTCTTTTTATTTACTACTTCGCTAGATGTAGACGGTGCTTTTCGTTTAGTACAAATATGTACATATTATTTAATATTATTAATTTATAATTTATTATTATTAATTTATACGACTATGTAAACAAGCAAAACAGCAGATACTGGGCGGAGGAAAATCCCAAGGGAAAACCATTTCGTAGCCCAAACGTGGTTGTATGGGCTGCAATGTCAGCTATAAGCATAATTGGCCCATACTTCTTTGCCCCCAAGAGTTAGCTCCCAAGAAGTTCAGATTTAACTCCACTTGATTTTTTCTTGTAGGGTTGTCAAGAGCAAAGTTTATGAAAATAAACCACGTACCATATAGCAATTAAAGAAAAATATTCAGACATATGTATGTGATAGCACATTTTCGATCATGCCTTCAAGAATGTCAGAGCCGCGAAGGTCCCCGAGTGCATTATTTTTGCTAAATAAATCTCCAAACACTGTACTATAATTTTATAATAATAAAATTGTTATACCTTAAATAGACTTCTATTAATTATATCTACAAAAATGAACAATAATATGGGAATTTATTTTTGAAATTTATTTAAATTAAACAAATTTAGTAATACAATAAATCCAAATTGCTTTGTGTTAAAAAACAACCATCTCTCATTCTATTAATCTTGCCTCAAATTTTTTATAGTAGTTCTTATTTTTAGTGGCAATAAAAATATTATTAGAAAACTTTTATCAGATAATGGAAAACGGTTTTTTATTACCGTTTACCTTGCTAAATGGAAATGTACAGGAACGTGTAACTGTTTTTTAACATAATTGCTGTTATTTATGCCTCTGAACCATTTTGTACTGGAAAAAAGTAATTTCTGTATGTATGAGAAATAGGCGTTAATTATAATGAAGTTTTTCTCCCTGAGAAAATAGTAAATTAAATAATGACTTAATATTTTGTCTTGCAACGTCATAATGGTAAAAAAAGTGTTTTAATTAATATTTATACATGTCTTTGTAAAAATCGAATAAGAAAATATTTTAAAGTTGTAATAAGGTTTGGTAAACCAAAATGACCTTTTTCTATATACGAGGTGAGTAATAGAGACCGAACTTCCTGACTTCCTATTTAAGATAAGTAAAGTAACCCTAACAAACTTTTATTACAGAAATTTTTTCACAATACACCAAAACACTATTTTTATATTCTGGACGCACGTTTCGCTAACCATGTTAGTATCATCAGCAGATGATTAACACTAAATACTTGAATTTAGTTTTAATTTTAACGTGCGTCCAGAATATAAAAATAGTATTTTGGTGTATTGTGAAAAAATTTTTGTAATAAAAGTTTGTTAGTGTAACGCCAAAGGTTCCAAACCCGCAGTGTATTCTGAAGTAACCCTTTAATGCAATAGCGAACGCCATTACTTCAATTATATATATATATATATATATATATATATATATATATATATATATATATATATATATATATATATATATATATATATATATATAGGGTGTTTCCAAACTTGAGTCATTGATTTTAACAGGTTCTAGGGTTCCAGAATTCGTAAAAATAAGCAATTTTACCAAAAATATTTATACAAAAGTTGCCAAATAAAAAAATTATTAAAAGTTACAAAATTTGAAAACAGACCTGACTTTTTGATATTCTCGAGACCATTTTTAAAATTTTTCTCTGCGTTGATATTTTCTCTGCGTTGTCAAATTCGCAAAGTGAAGTCAATTTAGCAAAAACCATTTATATAAAAGTTGCAGAATAACAAAAACAAAAATGCTACATGTTACAAAAAGGATTCCACCATTTTTTCGGTTAGCATAATCTTGCTCTCCATACACATGCGTCTCCATAGGTTGTATACAATTCTACAACTTTGAAAATACCCTGCATATCAAGTAATTAATTTTTGCTTTGTTAAAAACACGATAATTACAGTTTGCTTGTGACCAATGCTTGGAAATAACTACTACCTAAAAGGCACTTTGAAAATATTTCCAGGCAAAGTATCTATTTCATTCTAGTTCTAAATAAAAAATATCAAGAATATTTGTTCTTATGTAAATAAAAGAATCATTGGGTAAAAAACAAAATGGATACTAATTCCTCGGTGATTCTTGTTCTGTAATAAACTTGCCTAACGAACAAAAATTTTAAAAATACAAAATTTTCTAAAATAAATACAAACTTTTGAATGTTAACGTTTCGGCAGGTCCTCTCTTCCCGTTTTCAAAAAGAATCTAAAAATAATTTATATTAATTCTATATTAATTTATATTAATTTATATTAATTTAGCAAAAACCATATCTATAAAAGTTGCAAAAAGTAACAAAAACAAAAATGTTACATTTTACAAAAAGTGTTCCAAATTTTCACCATTTATTCGGTTAGCACAATCTTGCTATCTTACAATCTTGCTCTCAATACACATGCGTCTCCATAGGTTGCATACAATTCTACAACTTTGAAAATACCCTGCATATCAAGTAATTAATTTTTGCTTTGTTAAAAATACGATAATTACAGTTTGCCTGTGACCAATACTTGGAAATAACTCTTACCTAAAAGGTGCTTTAAAAATATTTCCTGACAAAGTATCTATTTCATTCTAGTTCTAATACGTAAATTAAGATACAAAGGGAAAAACTTTTTCTAAAAATAATCACTAGTCTAAAATATTTTGATAAGTACCTGCATTATATAACAATATCGAAATGCAAACTTTGGCTAAGCAATAGACAAACATGTGGGAGAGGATGATGTTTGATAGGTAGGGCTCCCGGTAATCTTTCAACAAACACGGAACGAGGCTAACGAATATCGATTGGGACTTGTTCCAGTTGGATATTTTTAGTCACGATTTTTTACAGAACTTTTTTCCATTAGCTAAATTGGTAAAAACCCATTTCTGATAAAAGGCTTTCTATCAGTTAAAAAAATACTAGAACCATGAGGAAAATTCGATAAGTTTTCACCAACTTTCAAATCAAAACACTAAGATGGACGATATTTAATGACTATATACTACAATCAAATATCATTACAAAATTCTATTAACCATTTAATTTCAGAAAATCACACTTTTAAAAAGAAAATTAAATTTTCACTTGATTTAAAAACTCCTAGAGAGCTTAGAAATTAATAAAATAAAAATTCGGTTTACTGCTAAATACCTGATTCTCCTGCTAGCAACCTTACTGCGTTTATATATTTTTTTCCGTTTTTTGGGTTTTTCGCCACGATCGAAAACTCAAAAAATATAAAGAATATTTGTTCGTATGTAAATAAAAGAACCACTGGGTAAAAACAAAAGGGAGACTAATTCCTCGGTGATTCTTGTTCTGTAATAAACTTGCCTAACGAACAAAAATTTTAAAAATACAAAATTTTCTAAAATAAATACAAACTTTTGAATGTTAACATTTCGGCAGGTCCTCTCTTCCCGTTTTCAAAAAGAATCTAAAAATAATTTATATTAATTCTATATTAATTTATATTAATTTATATTAATTTAGCAAAAACCATATCTATAAAAGTTGCAAAAAGTAACAAAAACAAAAATGTTACATTTTACAAAAAGTGTTCCAAATTTTCACCATATATTCACGATTTTTGACAGAACTTTTTTCCATTAGCTAAATTGGTAAAAACCCATTTCTGATAAAAGGTTTTTTATCAGTTAAAAAATTACTCAGAACCACGAGAAAAATTCGATAAGTTTTCACCAACTTTCAAATCAAAACACTCAGATGGGCGATATTTAATTACTATATACTACATATATTTTTCTTTATTTGGGTTTTTCGTCACGATCTAAAACTCAAAAAATATCTATTCTTATGTAAATAAAGAATAACTGGGTAAAAACAAAAAACCAAACGGAAACAAATTTTTCAGTGATTATTTTTTCTTTGTAAAAAATTTGATTAGCCAACGAAATTTTAAAAATATAAAAATGTTCTAAAATAATATACAACCTTTTAACATTAACGTTTCGGGAAGTATTCTCCTCCCGTTTTCAAAACGAATCTAAAAATGAAGTATATTAATTTCTACAAATTATGAAAAGATAGAAAGTAAATATATTTTTTGTGTATGTCAGTGATACTTACAATGTAAGGGGAGGAAGAGGGTAAACAGGAGGAGAATACTTCCCGAAACGTTAACGTTAATATTTTTATATTTTTAAAATTTTGTTCGTTAGGCAAGTTTATTACAAAAAAGAATCACTGAGAAATTTGTCTTCGTTTGGTTTTTTGTATTTATCCAGTGATTCTTTATACACAATTTTACACAAATATCAAACTTTTAACAAAAATTTTAAAATTTCACATGATTTAAAAACTCCTAGAGAGCTTAGAAATTAGTAAAATAAAAATTCGGTATACTGCTAAGTACCTGATTCTCCTGCTAGCAGCCTTACTGCGCTTATATATTTTTTTCTTTTTTTTTGGGTTTTTCTCCACGATCTAAAACTCAAAAAATATCAAGATTATTTGTTCTTATGTAAATAAAAGAATCATTGGGTAAAAAACAAAACGGAGAATAATTCCTCGGTGATTCTTGTTCTGTAATAAACTTGCCTAAGGAACAAAAATTTTAAAAATACAAAATTTTCTAAAATAAATACAAACTTTTGAATGTTAACGTTTCGGCAGGTCTTCGCTTCCCGTTTTCAAAAAGGACCTAAAAATAATTTATGTACATTTCTATATAATACTCGAAAAGCTAGTAAGTAAATATATTTACTTATTATCTTTTAGACTATTACTATAGACAACTTATTAATAACAATAATAATAACTCTCAAACAATTGACCTTGCAATTCCTTATATCTACGGTATTTCTGACACAATTAAAAGAGTAAGAAATAAATTTCCTTTTGAGAATTCAAACAGGTTTATACGTATATGCCATACATATCTAACTAAAACCATATGTTAGCAAAAATGGATGTACTTCCAGGCAACTAAATCTTTTTTTTCAAGTTTAACATCAATTATTTATCTCTACAGTATAAGCTATAAGAACACCAAAACGAAGCTAAAGCATTTTTTAAGACGATAAACAATTTTCGACACCTATAACAGCGTGCCAAATGCAGTGCAAATAAGTAAAAGATTATTTCCGTTATTTTAACAACCATCGAGAATTTTACGATCCAGATCAGGCCAACGCTGCACATAACTCGGGCATACATTATTCAAGATCGAATGCAAAATGTTCGAACAAATATTTGTGGAAAAAAGCTTTTATTTTGGTCGAATGCAGCAGTACAACACGGTTAGGACTGCAGGAGAAATAAATTTTATATACGTGCCGTATTTCGTTTAGAATCGATTTAGTTTATTTAGTTATATATACGTCGTTAGATACGTCGTTACTTCACTGGTATATTAATCAGTATTTTATTATTCTGGCTAATATAGATTCTAATACAATAGATACAATACAATAGACCATACAACCTCCAAACTCTAGGGTGTCTATATATTCAGAACTTCGCATAGAGTCACTGTATTTCGTTTAAACTCGACACTATGCTCTCGCAAAAAACGCCTGTTACAGATATCGATACGTTTTTATTTTGTTTTTGTGTCTGATATATAATCTTTTACTGTTAGGTTTCGCCACCAACTGTCAATCAACTGGCATCGCTATGGCTGAAATTAGGGATATGTTATGACTGAAAATATATAGAAGTTAGGACTATTAATTTTACTAATATTAAAACAATTCCTACATATATATATATATATATATATATATATATATATATATATATATATATATATATATATATATATATATATATATATATATATATATATATATATATACATCATATCGCCATCATATACCATACCATCAAGAATAGGGAGACCCCATCCACAGGCAACAATCCATGTTTTCGCCGTCGGATGGCGTGTATATGTAGTGTTAGATTTTTTTGGACTGAAGTTTTTCGGATGGGATTGTATATATATATATATATATATATATATATATATATATATATATATATATATATATATATATGCCCACAAGGTAGCGTAACCCACAAGGAACCGTGGAGGGAAAATATTACAGAAATCTTTCACCCTTTCTCCACGTGGTGCCATCGATCGCCTTCGCCGAACTGTCAACCATGCGACGTCCCGAGAGACACGTGACGTCGCATGGTTGACAGTTCGGCGAAGGCGATCTGTGGCACCACGTGGAGAAAGGGTGAAAGATTTCTGTAATATATATATATATATATATATATATATATATATATATATATATATATATATATATATATATATATATATATATATATATATATATATATTTATATATATTCTGTGAACGTTTCGCCAAAATCTCATTTGGCATTTTCAAGTGTTCTCCGCTTCCACTGAAGAATCCAACAACTGACGTGCACGGGTCATTGTGCTTGCTCTTATCGACGTTCGGCAACTGCGCAAATTGTACGGGGTAGTTCAGGACTATTCGACAAACGAAGACTTTCCATCATACGTAGGGAAACTCTCCGAACACTGCTTAAAGAATACATATTTTTTCTTCAACCTGCAGATCTACAGACAGACCGACCTCAATGGCCCCTCAATGGACGGTATCTCTGCGGCTCGTTATAGCCATCCTGTTTATGACAGACTTCGAAACAAAATTATTAGTAAATACTCGTTTCAAACCTAGACTTTGGAAACGCTACGTAGATGATATCTTTATAATATGGCCTCACAGAAACGAACTTCTAAAAAACTTCCTAACCCAATTAAACGAAATCCACCCCAGAATACAGTTCTCCCTAGAAGTCGAATAGGATGGAAAACTGCCGTTTTTGGAACTCTTCCACAAGATAACTTACTGGAACTCTCGAATACACAGTGTATAGAAAACCAACTCACACCGATCAATATCTCCAAGCTAAATCCCATCCTTATCCTTCTCAAATCCAAGCAGTAGAGAACACCTTGATTTCCAGAACCTTCCGACCGACACTACCAGATAGGAAGTGAAGAAACAAATAAATCACTTCCACTCTATCCCAGCACTATCTACAAACAGGATATAAAATCAATTTTGACGGAGCCAAAGAAATAGCGAATATTGAAAACTACCAAGTCCAAACAATCAGAGAGACCTTTGAAATAGAAGAAAGGGATGAGTAAAATACGCGAAACAACGCTCGCAATATTTCAAAAGCATGGAAATCGCTTCTGAAAAAACGAGAAACACGGCAACGTGGCGACGAGGAAGAAAAATCAATAGACAGATGCCTGACAGCGTTGCCAAGCGCCGCGAATGGTCCTGAACTACCTCTGATACAATCTGCGCAGTCGCCGGCCACCTATAAGAGCTAACGCAATGACCTGTGCACGTCAGTTGGATTCTTCAGTCAAAGTGGATAACACTTAAACATATATTTGAGTGTATATATATATATATATATATATATATATATATATATATATATATATATATATATATATTATTTTTGTAATTTATTGGGAATTTCGGTCAGTAATTAATTTTTAATTTTTTTATTAACGTTTCGGTTCAAACAAACAACCATCCTTTGAATAATTCTATAATACATATAATTTTTATAAAAACAAACTTATTTTTTTAAATATGTGATAATTTAATTTAAAAAAAAAAATTTAAATGACATGTTTGACTTTGACATATTTAACAATTATTTCACCTTTAAATTTTTGTTTTTTATTATAACCTAATTGCTTTGAATGTGGAATATTAGATGCAAAAATAAAAAATTATGAAAATTTATTATTTAATAATGTTATTATATATACAACTTAAATTATCTGTATCATTTCTGAAATTAATGGTATTATGTGTTTTTTTTTATAAATCATTTCTTTTTTTATATTGTTTTTCATAATCTAGGATTTTTATGTCGTTAAAATTAAAGTTGTGTTCATTAACTATAGCATGCCTTGAAAGGGCAGTTACGTTTGGTTTGGAAAAGCATTAGAAACTTTGATTCTAATGCTTTTTTTATGTTCATTAATTCTGTTTTTTAAATATTGTTTAGTTTGCCCAATATATGAGCTTGGGCAGTTTAAGCAATACATTTTATAAATTAAATTTGAAATTTGAATTTTGTAATTAATTTAAATTTTAATTTTTTCTTTGTTCCATTTTGGGTATTTCTGGTTTTAATTTTGTAAATATTTCTTTAGTGTTATTACTGGGTATTTCTGCTATATTTATATTATATTGTTTAAGAAACGTTAATAAAAAAATTAAATATTGAAAATTAATTACTGACCGAAATTCCCAATAAATAAAAAAAAAATAATAATAAACGGTCAAGAGAATATATGTAATAATTGTAATATATATATATATATATATATATATATATATATATATATATATATATATATATATATATATATATATATATATATATATATATATATATTGTTTGTTTGAGGATTTTGATGTGGCTAGCAGGCCCAACATCATTATTTTTTATCTCGTCATACATCACAAGAATGAATGAAAGGTCGAGAATGTAACAAACCAAATATAGAAATACAAACTAAAAAAACACTAAAATTAAACTAAGAATATATTACGCAACTGAGGCTCATGCTCTATGTGGTTTGATGAGATCGTTCACGAAGCATTTTCGAGGCCATTCGCTTATTATATGGTTTGTGGTCTGCTGGTCTGTGCCGCAGTGACAGGAAGAAATCTCGGTTCCTCTGTATCGGTACATTAAGTAGTTCCACCTTTCTTGGTCTGTTCGAAAACGGTTAAGCTGGACCAACTCTTATCGAGGCAGCTCGAAACCGGGGATATTTGGATGGGAGACCATAGCAGACCACGCCTATCTCCATTTCTGTTCCAGGTTGAACTCTTCTCCTGTTAGAATTGGGTTAATAGTCTTAGTATAGGAAGATTTATAGCATTTAACATTAAATTCCCACTTTATCCGAAAAGAAAAGCCTTTGATCAGTGCGGCCTGCCAGTTATGGCACACAAAGCGGGACAGAAAATCTGCACAGAGATCAGAAAATAACCGAGAGTATGTGACAGTGTGGATTGAGTAAAAAATTGAAATGAAGATGGGTAGGGACATTGTGTGAGATGGACAGGGACATTGTGTGCCCATTAAATAGAGTGGAAATTTAAATATAAATTTTAGTTTGCTTATTTAAAATGAATTTCAGTTAAAGATATGTATATATATGAAGAAATATATGAAAAAAAAACAAAGGAATTAACAAGGCTAAACAAAAGCTGAGAATCAAAAGAACCCAAATATATGCCTTAAGGCGTGAGGATGGCAGAGTGCCAGGGCGCGTACACAAATGTTAAAGGTTGTTAGAAAATTTTATTCCTAGTTTTATGAAGATCAGAATCAATCAAAAACAACAATATCCACGGAAGAACAAATGCCAGATATCCCAGTGGAGAAAGTAACAAATGCTATAGAATCGATGAAAAAAAAGCAAGGCTCCAGGAAAAGACAGTGCAACTGCCGAAATGCTAAAAGCTGATGGTCAGACTTTACATAAAACACTGGCAAAATTATACTCAAAATTGCCTCACGGAACAAAAAGTACCTGACTTATGAAAAAATGCAGAAGTGATCATTTTACATAAAAAAGGAGCACAGGAAGATTTAAAAAACTACTGTCCAATAAGCCTCCTATCAGTAATGTACCAAATTTTCACTAAGATAACTTCTAAAAGAATATTAAAAAAGCTGAATGATGCACAACCAAGAAAACAAGCAGGATTTAGAAGTGGATTCACTACAATGGATCACGTCCATTGTTGTACAGCAAGCCATAGAAAGGCACAACGAATACACTATGGCACTGTGCTTGGCTTTTATCGACTACGAAAAAGCATTTGACTCCATCTAAGTCATGCGATAATGGATGCACTTCTTAGCCAAGGGGTAGATAAAGTATATGTAAACCTATTAGGATCGATATCGATATCGATATTGATATCGATCGATACAGCCACAATTCACCTTGATGATCTTGAAGTGGGAATTAATGTAGAACGAGGTGTACGGCAGGGTGATGCAATATAATAATAATAACAATAATAAATATCTTTATTACTCAATCAGATGTTAAAGGATAGGGCGAAGTCTAGCTCGACGAGCCACTCATACTCAACCCGTATCCTAAAACCAATTACAATACTAAATACTGACTTACATAATGTATATAAACATAAACTAATATTTTGTAGGCAAAAAATACAAATAATAACAACCTATATACGAAACTAAAACATAGAAACAAAACAAGTAATAACAAATAACAAATAGCAAGGAAATTAACTAAAAAGATTCATCAATGAAAAAAAGAAGATAATCATAGAATAACATACACGGCTCTATCCCTGCGCTGATAGCAGATATTCCCTAAATTTAAATCTGATGTGCTTTCTGTAGAACATTAAGTGACATCTCAAATCTCTACTTAGAGAGTTAAACAATTTAGCAGCATTGCAGCTGAAAGAACGATGAAACTATCGATGAAACTATAGAAATATCGTCTATACTTTTCTAGGCTGGCCTTGAAGAAATATTCCGTACACTGGATTGAAGACAGGATGGTGTAAAGATCAATGGGGCAAACTTAAACCATCTTAGATTTGCAGATGACATCGTTTTCCTTTTACAAGACCCAGAGGAGCTGCAAAGACACATACAAGAACTGCAGGGCCGGCGAACCATTTGGCTTGAAAATAAACTTGAAAAAGAGTCAGGTTATGTTCAATAACTTTGCTCAGGACAGAAAAATTTCAGTTTTAGGCTTTATATATCTTGGGCAGAGGTTTTCAATGAAGGGGAATACCACCCGGGAGGTGGAACGGCGTGTTAAATGTGGCTGGCAGGCATTTGCCAGACTCAATATTGTGTTTAAGAGCAGACTCCCACTTTGCCTGAAAAGAAAAATCTTCGATCAGTGTGTTCTACTCGTTATGGCATACTGGATACTCACAGCACAATCAATTTAAAAACTTCGGGTAGCACAGAGGAAAATGGAAAGATGTATGCTTGGCATTACAAGATGAGACAGAAAGTCCTACGCATGGATCAGGGAACAAACGAAACTCTGTGACATCATTTAAGTATATTGGACCCGAGTGGCAGAGGAAAGTCAAAAACCGTGCAAGTTGGACATATGCTGAAGAGGCCTTCATCCTGCAGTGGATCGACACGGGCTGATGATGATGATGATGATGATATATATATATATATATATATATATATATATATATATATATATATATATATATATATATATATATATATTATAGTTATATTTTAGAAGTAGTTTTTCACAAAAGGTGAATTAATGTGTTATTCAAACACTTCATGATTAATCGTAAAGTTGAAATAATATTTACAATTCCATTCTAACCTGGCGCACAACACAATTAAAATTAATTTCTTTTCTAAATAATATCTAACATTCTCATCGAAAAGAGAAAAAAAAACAGTGACAACCTTCAAATTGATTAATCATTTTTAAATTATTCAACAACATTGATTGATTCGTTTTTAAAAGTTTCCACCCGGGTCAGGTGAAATTACGGAGGATATAAAATCGATACGAAACTCGACGGATGGCATCACATTATTAATTTTTCAACAGGACACTTCTGTTTGCAAGCAAATTGAACAAAGGTACCTTGCAATCGATCAAAACTGCCGAAGGTTGGGGGACAGCAACTGAAAAGGTCGAATTTCAATAAGGAATTGAAATTATTAAATATTTATGGACGGATATCTGTTGAACTGAAAAAGAAAAAACCTCAGCAATCGTAAATCATTAATAAAACACTTCATCGCGATAGAAATCTCAAAACTCTGAAATCCTAAGTGTTACTTATAAAAATTGATGATACTTTTTATGACAATAGGCTTTCGATATAATATTTAATTTAATTTATGATGTAATAAGTTATATATCAAACTAAATAACGGGAATTACATGAATTAATTCATGGAAAGTGCGAGAGACATGGATGAAAACAAGTGGTAGTCGGAAGGGGCCAAGTCTGGTGAGCACGGCGGGTGTAGCCAAGAGTTCGCAGGCAAGTGTAGAAATAATGTCTCTGACCGCTTTCGTTATGTGTGATAGGGCGTTTTCGTGTTCCAAAATCACTTTTCGCGTGTCTTGCAGCCAATTTTGATTGTTTTTCGATCAATGCATGGTTTAAATTGATTATTTGTTGACGCTAACGTCTTCTTTCCAAAGCGATTCGGTCTTGCGGTTTATATTGATGGTTGTCCTGGATCAACTTATGATTTCCTGCGTTTTAGGTTTTTTAGATATATCCATTTTTCGTCTCCTTCTCGATCCGATTCAAAAAAGTCTTTTATTCATGCCGAGTAAGTAAAACTTTGCATATCGTTTTTCGTTTTGCCGTTCAGCTAATGTGGCACCTATTTTCCTGCCTTCTGGATCTTTCCCATGGTATGCAGATGATCACAAATGGTTCGGCGACTAACATTTAACATTTCTGTCATTTGTTGTTGAGTTTGCATATCGTCTTCTAACAATGCGGAAATTCTTGAAAATCTAAATTTTTTTTTCGGTTGACCTGGACGTTCTTTATTATTGAAGTCGACTTTTAAATGGTCTAAACCAATTCCCATTAGCGTCTTACAAGTCTTATTTCCACAAGTATACCGATGGATTTCACTCGCGTTTTGCTTGTCGCAACTGATTTGTATTTATCTCGAAATTCTACATGTTTACCACACGAAAAAAATATGACGGTAACTCGAAATTTAAACATCAATGACGTTTTGAAAGGTACTGTCTTAACAACAATATGTCATAAGAGATTAGGCTGTAGACTGACCCCTTGTTTCCAGCGCCCTCTCTTAAAAAAATAACAATTATTAATCATCACACCTGGTAAAGAGAAGAATACATTATTGCTTTTTTGTTTTTTTTTGGGATGTGCGGTCAATTGTATTAATAAAATTACTATTTTACAAAATAATTTGAAATGTTTTCATTTTAAAAAACCATCCTTAGAACAATTACAGCTCAGCTATATCTGTAAAAAGTTTTGAAAAATTAGTTATTCAACAAGATATTGCTGAGTTGTAATAGTTCTGAAAATGGTTTTGTAAAATGGACCGAAAGGTTTATGAAATAGTAAAAATAAATAAATAAAAAAATTATATCCTTGTAAAATAGTTGTTGAAACTACTATTTTGATATATATCGTCAACATAAAATATTCAAACATAAAATATTCTGTAAGACTATCTGTCTAAGACTATTATAAGAGACAATTATAACGAGACTCGGCTGGGCATTACACAGTTAGGAAACCCCCGGAATATTCATTAAATTCGAACGACGTTACCGTTTTTAATATTATATTATATGAGTGAGATATAATTGCGTTTCAGTCACTACGGGAAAATGTATTTTCTGTGCCGCTTTTCGATTTTTCTCACTTCATTCTTGTAAAATGATTTAAAATTAATGCATTGCTGCATAGTTTCGGACTTCTATAGAGACATGTTTGTTGCATATTCTCGTTTTATAGTTTTAATTTGGCACCTACAAAACATTCATCTAGATTTTCTGTATTTATTTCAGTATACAAATATTCAATTCAATTCTGAACTCGTCTATATTATTTATTTGATGTCGTATATGGGTTATTTAAGGCCTACGGTTTCATGGAACTTAACTGAGTCTGTCTTTTCCTTTTTTAACCGACCGATGACGGGAGTTGAACATCTATCACGCTGACCACGGCTCATTGCCTTAACTACTGTGCCAACGCGATCGGTACTATTCTGTATTATAAATTGTATTATATCTTGGAAACGTGGCTTGAACAGTGCGATGAAAATTTTTGTGAAATTTCAACAGGTCTTGGAAACAGTGAATCTATGGAAACAACTTCCTTTAACATACTTTAACACAAATGAGACTAAAAAAGCCCATCTCCATTTCAATTGCTTTACTCTTCCAATGATGTCACAGACTTTTCTTTGTTCCCTGATCCATGCGCAGGACTTTCTGTCTCGTCTTGTAATGCCAAGCATACATCTTTCCATTCCCCTCTGTGCCACCCGAAGTTTTTGAATTGATTGCGATGTGAGTGTCCAGGTTTCACTTCCGTATGTCATAACGGGTTGAACGTACTGATCGAAGACTTTTCTTTTCAGGCAAAGTGGGAGTCTGCTCTTAAACACTATGTTGAGCCTACCAAATGCCTGCCAGCCACATTTAACACGCCGTTCCACCTCCCGGGCGGTATTCCCCTACATTGAAATCCTCTGCCCAAGATATATAAAACTGTCCACAATCTCCAAATCCCTTCCTAAAACTGAAATTCTTCTGTCCTGAGCGAAGTTATTGAACATAACCTAACTCTTTTTCAGGTTTATTTTCAAGCCAAATGGTTCGCCAGCCCTTTGCAGTTTTTTATGTATTTTTGCAGCTCCTTTGGGTCTTGTGCAATGAGAATAATATCATCTGCAAATCTAAGATGGTTTAACTTTGCACCATTGATCTTTACACCATCCTGTTCCCAATCCAGTTTACGGAATACTTCTTCAAGGTCAGCCGCGAAAAAAATAGGCGATATTGCGTCACCCTGCCGTACACCTTGTTCTACATTAATTCCCACTTCAAGATCATCAAGGTGAATTGTGGCTGTAGCTCCATCATATATCGATTCTAATAGGTTTACATAGGCTCTCTCTACACCTTGACTAAGCAGTGCATCCATTATCGCATGCTTTGAAATGGAATCAAATGCTTTTTCGTAGTCGATAAAAGCCAAGCACAGTGGCATGGTGTATCCGTTGTGTCTTTCTATGATCTGCTGTACAACCTGAATGTGATCCATTGTACTGAATCCACTTCTGAATCCTGTTTGTTCTCTTGGTTGTGCGTCATTCAGTTTTTTTAATATTCTTTTAGAAATTATCTTAGTGAAAACTTTGTACATTATTGATAGGAGGCTTATTGGACGGTAGTTCTTTAAATCTTCCTGTGCTCCTTTTTTATCTAAAAGGATTACTTCTGCATTTGTCCATAAGTCAGGTGCTTTTTGTTCTTTGAGGCATTTTGAGTATAATTTTGCCAGTGTTTTATGTAACGTCCGACCACTAGCTTTTAGCATTTCGACAGTTACACTGTCCTTTCCTGGAGCCATTTTTCATCGATTCTATAGCACCTGTTACTTCCTCCACTAGGATATCTGGCATTTGTTCTTCCGTGGGTAGTGTTGTCTTTGATTGGTTCTGATCTTCATATAACGGGGAATAAAATTTTCTGACAATCTCTAACATTTGGGTACGCGCGCTGCATACTGTGCCATCCTCACGCTTTAAAGCATATATATATATATATATATATATATATATATATATATATATATATATATATATATATATATATATATATATATATTCAAGCCGTCATCAGTTAGGCTCAAGCTGAACGCCTGAAGAGCGGATGAAATTTCTCGAAGTTTTATAACAGTAGATAAAACACAGAGTTACCGTTATATGCCACAAAAGAAGAAGTTACCGTTATATGCCAATCCAGACAATGAATGGGGGCAGTCGGAAGTGTGTCAAAGGAAGTTGTTTCCATAGATTCACTGTTTCCAAAACCTGTTAAAATTTCACAAAAATTTTCATCGAACTGTACCCACGTTTGAAAGATATAATACAATTTATAATACAGAATAGTAGTATGGGGAGCAAGTATAGGTATCCTGAAGAGTCTAAACATTAAGAGACGAAACATATGCCCTCCAGTTGAAGGGATGGGTGGGGCTCGTCTCCAGTCAAGCAACCAATAAAAATGCTCATTAAGGCGGACACGCAGGTTATTGTGTGTCCCACATGAGATTGTGGAACCCAACGGTTGGATGTATGATGACACTCAACTACTTGGGAGACGCTTGCTGGCGCTTTGAATGGCGGATAAGGGAATGGCAAAGCACCGACGTGAAGCATGGGTAAATTTCTTTTGTTTTTTCGCCACGGGCCCAATTTACTATTTTTCGATCATTCCTGGTACTTACCCGAGGTTAGACGGGCCCCGAATGGTTTCGCACAGTCTGACTGCTGCGACCGTTAACCGTTAGTCGCATAGCGAATTTATATGGTCATGGCTTTAGTCGATCCTTCATCCGCTCTTCAGGCGTTCAGCTTGAGCCTAACTGATGACGGCTTATATATATATATATATATATATATATATATATATATATATATATATATATATATATATATATATATATATATATATATTTATATTTATATATATTTATATATATATATATATATATATATATATATATATATATATATATATATATATATATATATTTATATTTATATATATTTATATATATATATATATATATATATATATATATATATATATATATATATATATATATATATATATATATATATATATATGTATATATATATATATATATATATATTTATATTTATATATATATATTTATATATATATATATATATATATATATATATATATATATATATATATATATATATATATATGTATATATATATATATATATATATATATATATATATATATATATATATATATATATATATATGATGCATCTAATATTTTCACGGATGGTAGATAATATTTCTAATTCATACCGGGTGTCGACTGAAGTGTTGACTGAAGACTCCAACTCCCCTATCCAACTCTGAGTTGGACTCTTCAGTCGAAGCGGACAACACTTGAAAATGCCAAATGAGATTTTGACGAAACGTCGTGATTCTTCACAGAATGAACGGATCGACACCCGGAATGATTCATATTCAACTGATGTACGGCCACGTTTATATTCCGCAGCTCAATTTATAGCCTTCGAAAACAAAAGATAATCCTTTAAAATTAAACATATCTTTCCATTTGTGCGCATGCCAGGAACCCGTTGGAACAAAGTGCTTTATAACAGTTCAAACATTAATTTAATCTATTTTTTAATGTCAAAACTATGATTTGTCCACCCATTGAAATATATGTACTTTGCACTAATAATTTTTTTCTCATTGGTAATTCTCAGATTTTAATTCTCAGTGGGTACGTTTCAATTCCAAGACGTAGGATGATGTGAGAGTATTTTGAAGGCTCTCATAATAATTTGGTATTCGAGTCAATGTTGCGAAATAGGTTTGAACATATTTTAATAAATTTACATTGTTGCGATAACAATAATTTAGCTCAATCAGACAAATTCGCTAAAGTCAGACTCGATTTTTGGATTTTGCCTATTTTGAACACTATTTTTTTGTTGTAAATTTCTAATAAAAACTATACTCTTGAAATTATGTTGATTTGCGTATTTACTCTTGTACATATGTCCACCGTCCTTTTAAAAGGATACCCATTTCTTAGTAACCCATAGTCACATAATTATTTTATAATTTTTAAAACTTGTGTTCTATTGTCAGGAACCCACAAAACAGCATATTGAGTACCAATTCTAAAGGCAAGATTACTGGGCATATTTGAGTTAATGCGGAAGTGATGTATTTTGAATACAAAGAAATAATTGTGGCAATATAACTATTTTTTTTTATTGTCGATGTCAGTCTGAGAACTTTTCCTACGCCCTGTTAGTGAAATAAAGTTACTAAAAAACAACAGCATTTCTAACTATGCTTGACATAAATGTATGTGAAATATTTCTGGGTCTAAATTGATAACTAGAATCTTTTTCGCAAATCTATAAACTCCTTGGACTAATATAACTTTATTTTTTCTCCTTTATTTGAGTTTTTCGCCAATGTCTAAAACTCAAAAAATATCAAAAATACCTGTTCTTATTTAAAGAAAGAATCACTGGGTAAAAACAAAAAACCAAACGGAGACAAATTTCTCAGTGATTCTTTTTTGTAATAAATTTGCCTAACGAACAAAATTTCAATTTCTTTTCAAATCACTCAAAATCGATCAAAATAGGAGTAATTAAAAGTTTATATGACAGAGCAAAACTTGTTTGTACCGACAGTGATACACTACAAAAGAAACAAATCACATAAAAGACATTTTAATACAAAACAATTACCCAAAAAATTTTATAGATAAATCGCTTCAAAATTTTGATACTAGACAAAACAGACAAGTTATTAATAAGAATAATAATAACTCTCAAACAATCAACCTCACAATCCCTTATATCCGCGGTATTTCTGACACAATTAAAAGAGTAGGAAATAAATACAACATAAGAACGACATTTAAAACAAAAAATACTCTTAGATCTCTATTAACAAAGACTAAACCAAACAATATACAACAAAATTCCAAAAATGTGGTTTATAAAATTCCCTGCGAATGTGGCAAATTCTATATAAGTGAGACATCTAGACCGTTAGATGTTGGATTAAAAGAGCATAAAAACCTTCTTAGAAAGGGCGATTTTAATAAATCTAGAATTTGTCAACACGCATGGGAATCGGGTCATAAAATCAATTGGAATAATTCCAAAACGGTATTAAAAGAATCGGTAACAAAATACAGAAGATTAAAAGAAACCGCTATAATTAATTTAAATAAAAATAACTGTATTGCTATGCCTTCGGTAGATTTAAATTCAATATGGTTCCCGATTCTAAAGAATACAATTAAAAACATTTAAATATTTGAATACACAATCAGTACAATAAACAATCACACAGTAAACATTACCTATATATATTTTTTGGTAATATGTCACTGTCATGAAAATCCATTGTTGTCAATGTAAGTATCGTTGACATACAAAAAAATATATTTACTTTCACTCGTTACTTCATATATTACAAATTAATATAATTTATTTTTTAGTTCAGTTTTGAAAACGGGGGGAGATTACCCTCCGAAACGTTAACGTTAAAAGTTTGTAAATTTTTTATAACATTTTTATATCTTTAAAATTTTGTTCGTTAGGCAAATTTATTACAAAAAAGAATCACTCAGAAATTTGTCTCCGTTTGGTTTTTTGTTTTTACCCAGTGATTCTTTCTTTAAATAAGAACAGGTATTTTTGATATTTTTTGAGTTTTAGACAGTGGCGAAAAACCCAAATAAAGGAGAAAAAATATATGAACACGCCACAATCATTCAGACATTACTTAATATAACTTTAAATGTGCTGACTTAGAATTTTAAATATGACTTCCAACACAACAACTTTTATCAAATATCAATATAATGATTGCACAGCTTGCATATAAGATACTTTATACTTTAAGGTTTATATTTAGTTTATTTTTAACCGAAGTTTATTGTTGAAACCTTGAAACTATAATAAATATTAAATATTTTTATATCCTTTCTCAAGTGCGCTAACGCGAAATAACAAAAAAAAAAGCAGATACTGCTTCTCATTACGCAATAATGAAACTCTCAGAATATTCATTAAGCTAGAACAACGTCAGGTTTTTAATATCATAGCGAAACTGAAAAGGTCGACAGTTCTTTTTACCAAATATGAAATGCTTTCATATTTTCTTTCTAGGGAAAATTGCATTTTTCCTCTCGACATTCCACAATTTCCACTTCCTTTCGCTAAAACGATTTAACATGGATATATTTACGTGCATTTTTAGTCTTTTAATAAACCTCTTGTACATATCCTCGTTTTTTTTTATAAATTGTGTGTTGTTTTTAGAATAATGTTCTGACGCTATTAACAATAGATATCAACTATGAACTCTTATCTGGAATATCCTCCCTGCCTCTTCCAGATTTCGGTTTTATTTAATAATGTCTGTTATCAACTTTCAAGCTGTTCACCACTGGTCAGCGTCTTAAACAATCGAGGTGCAAGAATTCTCTTTACAGTTACAAGGTTTTAACATTTCTATGCCAAAATTTAATTTGCTTTTCTATAACTTCTCTTAGAATCCCTTTAGCAAGTCTAGACCATGACGCGATACAAATATACTAGAGGGTAACAAAACAATATGATTTTTTCCTTTGTGAATGTATAAATAACTGGCAATGTAGACGACAAAAAAACTCCGATGGTAAAACCTACAAAAGAACAAGTAGAAGAGACACAATAAGTTACAAATAATAAGAGTCTAGGAAGAAATGAAATAATACCAGAAAACATAAATTTTGCCGGAGATGAGCTGAAACAAAAACTGTTCGAACTGATCATTGCAATCTGGAGCGAAAAAAGGATGCCCACAAGTTGGGAGAATTATACCTATCGTAAAAAAAGTTTTCAATAATTACAGAGGAATTCCTTTGTTGAATATTTGTTATAAGATAATAGCGATGTTAATCAAAAAGAAATTCAAAGGAATAATTCATAAATATATTGGACATTGTTTCTCAATCTTGGGGTCGCGTTATATGGAGGGAATGGCGGAATATGGGGGGTCGCGATGTGTTTGCGAATATATAAATAACTGGCAATACATCTAAAAAACAAACTCTCAAATGGCAGAACTTACAATAGATGAAGTAGAAGAGATTATAGAATAACTTAGAAATAATAATAGCCCAGGAAGGAATGGAATAGCAGCAGAAAACCTAAAATTTGCAGGAGATGCGCTGAAACAACAACTATTCGAACTGATCATGATAATATGAAGAGAAGAAAGAATGCCAGCAGGTTGGGCGTATGCCACCATTATGCCTGTCCTAAAAACGAACATCAAAGAGATTGTAATAATTATAGAGGAATTCCTTTGTTGAATATTTGTTATAAGCTAATAGCGATGTTAATCAAAAAGAAATTCGAAGGAATAATTGATAAATATGTTGGACATTGTTTCTCAACCTTGGGGTCGCATTATATGGACGGAATGGCGGAATATGGGGGGTCGCAATGTGTTTGCAAATACAAAAATAACTGGTAATACATCTAAACAACAAACTCTCAAATGGCAGAACTTACAATAGATGAAGTAGAAGACATTATAGAATAACTTAGAAATAATAACAGCCCAGGAAGGAAAGAATAGCAGCAGAAAACATAAAATTTGCAGGAGATGCGCTGAAACAACAACTATTCCAACTGATCATGATAATATGGAGAGAAGAAAGAATGCCAGCAGGTTGGGCGTATGCCACCTTTATGCCTGTCCTAAAAAACGAACATCAAACAGATTGTAATAATTATAGACGAATTCCTTTGTTGAATATTTGTTATAAGATAATAGCGATGTTAATCAAAAAGAAATTGGAAGGAATAATTAATAAATATATTGGACATTGTTTCTCAACCTTGGGGTCGCGTTATATGGAGGGAATGGCGGAATATGGGGGGGGTCGCAATGTGTTTGCGAATATTTAAATAACGGGCAATCCATCTAAACTACAAACTCTCAAATGGCAGAACTTACAATAGATGTAGTAGAAGATTTTATAGAATAACTTAGAAATAATAATAGCTCAGGAAAGAATGGAATAGCAGCAGAAAACGTAAAATTTGCAGGAGATGCGCTGAAACAACAACTATTCGAACTGATCATGATAATATGGAGAGAAGAAAGAATGTCAGCAGGTTGGGCGTGGGCCACCATTATGCCTGTCCTAACAAACGAACATCAAACAGATTGTAATAATTATAGAGGCATTCCTTTGTTGAATATTTGTTATAAGAAAATAGCGATGTTAATCAAAAATAAATTGGAAGGAATAATTAATAAATATATTGGACATTGTTTCTCAACCTTGGGGTCGCATTATATGGAGGGAATGGCGGAATATGGGGGGTCGCAATGTGTTTGCGAATACAAAAATAACTGGCAATACATCTAAACAACAAACTCTCAAATGGCAAAATTTACAATAGATGAAGTAGAAGACATTATAGAATAACTTAGAAATAATAACAGCCCAGGAAGGAAAGAATAGTAGCAGAAAACGTAAAATTTGCAGGAGATGCGCTGAAACAACAACTATTCGAACTGATCATGATAATATGGAGAGAAGAAAGAATGCCAGCAGGTTGGGCGTATGCCACCATTATGCCTGTCCTAAAAAACGAACATCAAACAGATTGTAATAATTATAGACGAATTCCTTTGTTGAATATTTGTTATAAGATAATAGCGATGTTAATCAAAAAGAAATTGGAAGGTATAATTAATAAATATATTGGACATTGTTTCTCAACCTTGGGGTCGTGTTATATGGAGGGAATGGCGGAATATGGGGGGGTCGCAATGTGTTTGCGAATATTTAAATAACTGGCAATACATCTAAACAACAAACTCTCAAATGGCAGAACTTACAATAATGAAGTAGAAGATTTTATAGAATAACTTAGAAATAATAATAGCTCAGGAAAGAATGGAATAGCAGCAGAAAACGTAAAATTTGCAGGAGATGCGCTGAAACAACAACTATTCGAACTGATCATGATAATATGGAGAGAAGAAAGAATGTCAGCAGGCTGGGCGTGGGCCACCATTATGCCTGTCCTAACAAACGAACATCAAACAGATTGTAATAATTATAGAGGCATTCCTTTGTTGAATATTTTTTATAAGAAAATAGCGATGTTAATCTTAATAAATATATTGGACATTGTTTCTCAACCTTGGGGTCGCATTATGTGGAGGGAATGGCGGAATATGGGGGGTCGCAATGTGTTTGCGAATATTTAAATAACTGGCAATACATCTAAACAACAAACTTTCAAATGGCAGAACTTACATTAGATGAAGTAGAAGATTTTATAGAATAACTTGAAAATAATAATAGCCCAGGAAGGAATGGAATAGCAGCAGAAAACATAAAATTTGCAGGATTTGCCTTATATGGGGGGAATCGCGGAATATGGGGAGTCGCATGTATTCAAAAAATTAGACCCGTATACGAAATATCTTTTTATTAAAGTATTTTTAATTTTAAAACAAGTGTTAGAATAATTAAATATTACCAGGTAATAACAATGTAATAAAATAAACTTAAATAAAGTAATAGCCGAAGTTGTTTAAAATAATAATTTAATGCGACGGTTAATTTTGTTTTTCACCTAACATTTTTCTATACGTGGAACATCTTTACAAGCTCACATAAGCAAAATATTTTCCAGATATAATAATTGATTATTTCAATATTTATTTTTAAAAGCCACCATAGACGAGAAGTTTTTTCCGTATAAGTAAGAAATAGCAAAGTGCATCAATATTTTCAAAACTTTGTCTCATATTGTCAAGCAAGGCAAACTTATTTAAATCTTGAGTTAAATATTGAAGTTTTGTTCAGTTTTGTCGACCGATATTTTAATAAGTTGGTTGTGAATCTCAATAGCTAATTCAGCAGCTGCAACATTTTCATCAAGCTGATTGAGGACCCACCTTTTCGACAAATCATCGCTGCTATCTGGTTAATATTCCAGTAACTGAATTTTTAATTTGAGTAAATGCGTTTTCATGGTCTCCAACATGCGATCAATAACATAATTTTCTAAATAAAATTTGTGGTAATATAATCCGAAGTTAAATTGAATGCATGAAAATTGCGTTTTTCAGGCGAATAACTCAAATACCAAGTTTCTTGATGAAAGCATTGACTTTTCAAATATGAAAATATATCACTCAAATAACCCAACAGTAATAAATTTTAATCTTGTAAAAACTCTGAAAATGGGCTATTTCAGCAACCATCTGAAATGAGCAACCATCTGACATCAGTATGGAAAAGTAGTGAGTCGTATTTGGTACCCATTTCTTCCCACAATGTGAAAATAGACTGAAATGGTCGGTTTTTAATAAAATTATCAATTTTTACGGCTTCCGACAGAACATTTTGTAAATTATCTGGCACCTTTTTTAGCAAGCGCATTTCTGTGAAGAAAGCGGTGCGTCCATTCCATATGTGACATACTGTCTTTTAATTTAACTATTACACCACCGTTTTGTTTAATTGACTCCTCGCATTCGTATCGGACAAAAACAAATATTGTCGAGTTCGACGCGTCTGTTGAGTCGTCGAACTGAATAGCAAAATAATTCACTTAATTAAACGTTTTCAATTATTAGATCGTGAACATCTTGCTTGTGAACGTTGCAATTTGTCATTTTCGAGTGATTTATGCTCGTTTTGTTTCCAGATTCCGGATTTTGAAGGCTTCATGGTTTCCACGGACAGAACTTGATCATAAACAATACATTGCGGCTTGTCATTCAAGGGAATGAATCCATATTTTAAATATGTTTCCGTTGTTTATAATGTCCACAAATTTTTTATTTAATATTGCTTACTTACTTAGTCTTCACCTTTTCTACCCTACTAGGTGTAGAGGTTTGGGCTATCCAGCCCCTTGATGGGATCTTCTCCATTTCCCTTTGTCTCTGGCTATCACCATTGCCCCTTCCTAATCAATTCCCCGGCTCGTCAGGCTTTCAACGATCGACTTGTTCCAAGTTTTCCTCGGTCTTCCTCTCTTCCTCCCTCCTTACACTCCAATGGCCCACACTCACTTCACCACTCGCACGTTTAGCATCCTCACGAGGTGCCCGAACCATCCCAATTAGTTTTTCTCAAACACCTCAAATACCCTTCTAACGCCCAATATCTCTCTTATCTTGGTATTTCTCAATCTATTCCACAGTGTTACCCCTTCAATCCTTCGTAACACTCTCATCTCGAATACTTGTAGTTTTGCCTTTTGCTGTTCAGACAACACCCATGATTCACTACCGTAAGTCACAATAGGCACTATCACCGAGTTATAAACTTTAACGTTGGCCTCCTTGATGATTTCCCATCTACTGGAAAAGTATTTGTATATAATAAGCTCTAGTCACACAATCTATTCAGTTTGTTAGAATTCCATTTTACTCCAACTCAATCCACTTGCTTTACATTTACGTTATTCAGCCTTATATGAACATCCTCCAAACATTCTGAAACCACCATCACCACTGTCTTATCCACATTTATTATTAAACCATTTCTTGTGAATACCTTGTTCCACGCATCCAAATACTTCTGCAATTACGCTTCTGTTTCCCCCAACAACACCAGATCATCCGCATAAATCAGAGCCTTTATTTCAACCGTTGCAAGTTTATGCACACCTACTCTAGCTCCTCGAATATTTAGATCCAATATTCGAATATTCGTTCCTTCATCGATAAGGATGATAAACTGTAGCGGGCTCAAAATTCCACTATATTTAATGCCCTATATCTAACACTCTTACAAATTCGCTTGAGCTTATGTTATTTGTTCTTACATAATTTCTACAATTTGAGTTCAGAGATTGGATTGCCTCTCTCAGGGGATCATTCACTCCTTTATTACGTAGTGCCTGTCATATTCGTATCCTGCAAACACTGTCAAATGTCTTATGCAGATCCACAAAATACAAAGGTAACTTGTTTTGTTTTTCCAAGGGCTTTCTCGTAAGTTGTCGCAACGCAAAAATAAGATCCTGTGCGCTCCTGCCTGTTTTAAATCCATACTGACTATCATCAATTTTATTTTTCAACTCTTCTCTTAATCTTCCTAATAGCATGCGTTTATATATTTTATTTGTTACACTCAATAAGGAAATCCCTCTGTAATTATGACACATTGGGCGGTCTCTTGTTTTAAAAATTGGCAAAATTATTGGTAATTATTGGTCCTCTAATACTTCTTTAAAGTGTTCCAGCCAAACTTTATTTCTAATATATGTTACATTTATTATTTGTTCTCTTCTCAAACTTTTTAAAATGCTATAAAATAATTTTTGATTGCTCTTCAAGTCCGTTTCCACTCTGACTCCAAAATATTCTCATTCTTTTCTCTTGACCTGTTCGACACTCTTCGTGACTGCAATTCTTTGATTTTTATATTGCTCATAAGTTATTATATCTTTATTTTCAAGGTACTTCTTCCAGACTTCTCCTTTCTTTTTAATTTTGCTTCAAATTTCTTCCGATCATCACTAGGTAAGTTTTCTGTTATTTGCTATATTTTTTCTTCCACAGACTTCTTCGGCAGCTTCCACACAAATTTGCCTAAATGTGACGCATATTTTTATTTAATATTTTTAATTTATTTTATTACCACACTATTATTAATTTAGTGGGACACACAGTGAGAGAAGAAATCGTAATATTAAACACTGTGTGAGAGAAGAAATCGTAGTACTTGTTTTCGTAAAAACGTAGTTAACAATGCAGCTCTTCGTATCGTTCTATTGTTTTTATTACCTAAGTGCATAGCTTGTACGAACCTGCTTAAACGCGCTCGGGACGAATGATTCGTACCGCATACTCGGGCGGGTTATTTTACAAATGCGTGCTAGGGCAGGGTATAGGTTCGAACTGGTAAAAACCATATCAGAACAAAAGGTTACCTGAGTTTTGAAGTTCGATATTTGTGGTTATATACGGTATTTCGATATAAGTGTTCCCATTCACCCATACATCCGTCACTGACGATTCGTCATTTAATACAAAGACAAATAGATGATTCGTTTTTTCCACGATTCGTAAGCATGTGAACACGCTCGTAAGAATTTTAAGCCATTTAAAAATAAAAACGATTCTTCATAAATCACGATGCTGAAAAAAAAAGACGAATCGTCACCGTTTTAACTGGCCGATGTAAAATTTTAACAAACGTCAAATTGACATTATTATAGTGAGGGTGTCGCCAAGTTTTATACTTAACTTTTCGGGTATTTAATGGGTCTAGTAGTGGGTCGCAACACTAAAAAGGTTGAGAAACAATGGCCTAGAGGTACATTTGGAGAATGTTATTTTTAAAATAAATCAGTTTCTATTTTTGGATAAATTTTCTTTTTATTTAAAAAGGAAAACCCGAAGTAGCTATTATGACACCCTCTACTACTTATTAGAGACAACCGTTTATAGAGATAAAAAAAGCTCTTTAATGATGTATGAATTTTTTGCTGATATTTCGGCATTATTTATTCATTCTGGAATCTCCTTTTCCACTAAGATGGTAACAAAAAAAAATCAACCAGGCATTACATGGTAATGGAACCCTCAGAATTTCGCAAAACTTTAACGACGTCACGGTTTTTAATATAATTGCGAAGCTAAAAACGCCGACCGCCATTTCTTACAAAAAAAATGCTTTCGTATTTTCCTGCTACGGAAAACTGCATTTTCTTTCTCGGCGTTCTACTTTTGCTACTTTCTTCTGCTCGAATGATTTAATCATGATAAATCCCTATGCATTTTCGGGCTTTTAATAGGCCTCTTATGAATTTCGTCGATTTTTTAAACGCTTGAAGTAAGTAGTTTAAGTAGTTTTTTAAACTTGTATGTGAGAACGTAATTTACGGAGGTGATATGAATATAAATATGTTAGAATCAAATCAATTTTTGTGACAAATACATTGGTTGCTTAGAAAAACTTAATTTAAAACAGATTTTTTTCTGTTCCAACCAGAACTACCAATACTAGTACTATATTGATTGATCATATAATCGTATCTGCTGATCAGGATAATTACAACAATAACAATATTGATCTGGGACCGACCAAGAACAAATATGTTGTATCGAAATTTAAAATCTATTTATAAAGATTTATTAAATATTTTTTAAATATGACAGATTTTACAGCGATTGTTTGTATGTCTAGTGCCAGTCAGAAGATATAATTTCTCAATAAAATTTTACTATCTTTTTCTTTCTTCTCTTTTAATATCTTTGGCATTCTAGCCCTCGAAAGATAAACAAATAAAATTTGCCATGGTTTACTAACATATTCAGAATTATAGTTAAATTAAAAGATAAACTATATACAAAATTAAGGAATCGAGTCAATATTGCTATATGCAATGAGAAAAAAATATATTTAGAAACTTTGATTGACCAAAGTGGTAATAATTCTAGAATATTGTAGAATGGCTTAAAAAAGCTTAATATTTATAATAAGGCATTTAATTGGACTATTCCAGAAAACCCCCCCCGAAATAAGCCAAATATTACCTAATATTATACCGAAAAAATACGAGGAGTGAAGAGAGTTAAATTATTACATTTGAAGTTTCATTTAAAGTTAAGAACTTTATAAATATGTCGTAATTTTTCCGATGAATATATAGATATTAAATTTCATGTAAGTATATTTTTGTTGTTTTATTTACTTCAAACTATTTATCGGCGCATTATATCTCGGCGCTATATATCGGCGCATTTCCTCTCGAATACGTTTTCTTATAGTTTTGCAAAGCCCAACGTACTCGACCCTGCCAAAAGGACTGTCTGCATTCTTCATTGTCCGGCGTTTTTTCATTATATATATATATATATATATATATATATATATATATATATATATATATATATATATATATATATATATATATATATATATATATACCATTAATAATCTCTTTGCTAAGTGATTTCCCTTTGTCGTTTATGATACACATTTTATTTGGTTTATTCAGTTTTTCTGTAATAGTCCGATTAAATGCCTTATTATAAATATTAAGCTTCCTTAAGCCATTCCACAATAATAATTTTTTATATGGTTTATCTTTTTTATATATAATTTAACTATAATTCTGAATATATCAGTAAACCATGGCACATTTTATTTGTTTACCTTCCTTTCCCTTTCGGGGGCTAGAATCTCAAATATATTCAGTAAAGTTTTATTGAGAAATTCTATCTTCTGATCGGCACTAGACATACAAACAATCGCTGTAAAATCTGTCATATTTAAAAAATGTTTTAATAAATCTTTATGAATAGATTTTAAATTTCGATACAACACATTTGTTCTTGGTCTGTCCACCACAAAATTAAGAAATTAATTAACACACAATTACATGATCAGAAACAGTCGGCCCCAGATCAATATTGTTACTGTTCCAATTATCCTGATCAACCGATACGATTATGTGATCAATCAATATAGTGCTAGTATTGGTAGTTCTTGTTGGAACGGAAAAAAATCTATTTTTCATTAAGTGTTTCTAAGCAATCCATGTATTTGTCAGTAAATTAATTTGATTCTAACATATTTATATTCATATCACCTCCGTAAATTACGTTCTCACACGTAAGTTTAGAAAATCGATTTTCAAGAACCTCAAAAAAATTATTGTAATTTTATAACCTGGAGGTCTATAGAGGGAACCAAAAAAGTAGGTATAATTTTTTATATATATTTTGATCCATATCTCCTTCAACACATCCCCGCAGTTTAGAAATAACTGCTCATATTTTATATCTTTATTCACATATAAACCTATTCGTCCTAAATTCGTAAATTGTCTATATTGTGAATTTGCTCTGACAAAAATTCTCCAACTAAAAAAAATGAGTAGATCTTGAGAAAATTGACAATAGATATTTAATACACAACTACAAACTTTAAAAAAATCGACGAAATTCATAAGAGACCTATTAAAAGGCCGAAAATGCACAGGGATTTATCCTGATTAAATCATTCGAGCGGAAGAGAGTAGCAAAAGTAGAACGCCGAGAAAGAAAATGCAGTTTTCCGTAGCATTTTTTTTTGTCAGAAATAGCGGTCGGCGTTTTTAGCTTCGCAATGATATTAGAAACCGTGACGGCGTTAAAGTTTAGCGAATATTCTGAGGGTTTCATTACCGTGTAATGCCTGGTTGAAGTTTTTTTTGTGTTACCGCCTTAGTGGAAAAGGAGATTACAGAATGAATAAATAATGCCGAAATATCAGTAAAAAATTCATATATCATTAAAGAACTTTTTTATATCTATAAAGGGTTCTCTCAAATAAGTAGTAGAGGGTATCATAATACGTACTTCGGATTTTTCTTTTTAAACAAAAAAGAAATTTATCCAAAAATAGAAACAGTTTTATTTTAAAAATAACATTCTCCAAATGTGCGCCTAGACCATTGTTTCTCAATCTTTTTAGTGTTGCGACCCACTAAATAGTCGAAAAGATAAGTAAAAAACGCAGCGACGTTCTCACTATGATAATGTCAATTGGACGTTTGTTAAAGTTTTACATCGGCCAGTTAAAACGCATCGTGATTTATAGAAGAATCGTTTTTATTTTTAAATGGCTCATATATTTTTACGAGCGTGTTCACACGCTTACGAATCGTTGAAAAAATGAATATATATATAAATATATATATATATATATATATATATATATATATATATATATATATATATATATATATATATATATATATGGGTGAATTTCAAATTGACCATGTTGCCATTTCGTTCCCCAATTATAAAGAGATTTTGAATGTTCAAGTCAGGAAAGGAGCTAACATAGACAGGGATCACTACTTGACTAGAATCAAACTTAGCTTTTTTTTTAGAATCAAAATTTATTTAAAAGAGACTGCTAATACCGAAGTTCGACCCAACGAAAATAAAACCAGCCCTAACAGAAGAGCTTAATAAACAATCAGCACAGAACTGGCAAGAATTGAAACAAAAAATTATTAAAACAGCCTTAAAATTGGCCCCTTTACAAAAACGTAGAAAACATCCGTAGTGGGATGAAGTTTGCTAGCAAGCAGTATTAAGCCGAAGCAAAGCATTCAAAGAGTGGAACAGTCAAAAACAGCAACTTTTGGAAATAAGAAAAGAAACATCGAAGCTAATTAGACAAATTAAAAGAAAATATGATAACAATCAACTTAATGAAATAGAAAAAGATTTCTAAAAAATAACACCCAAAACTTTTACAAAACATTTAAAACTAAATTAACAGGCTATCAACCCCACAGTCTTCGCTTCCAAAAGGAAAACAGACAATTAGCTCTAAATAACCAAGACAATTGCAAAGAACTTGCGAAATATTTTGAACAACTATTAAACATCCTGAGCCCTTAAACAAATTACCAACACTAAACCCTAAACAAACAAATCCAGTTTCATTACCACCGAATGAAGATGAATAATTAGGCAAATCAAGCGACTTAAAAATAATAAAGCTTCTGGTGAAGAAAGCATCACTGCTGAACTTTAAAAAATCCGCTGGTCCAGGTACAATCAAGGAAATAACCAAAATTCTACAAGAAGTTTGGCGATCTGAACGGATTCCGGAAAATTGGAAAGATCCTCTAATCCATACACTACACAAGAAACGAGATAGAACGGATGTAAACAACTATAGAGGGATATCTCTTCTCCCAGTTTGTTACAAGATTCTATCTCAATGTCTACTAGACAGAGCACAAGGACAATTAGAACTTAAAATTGGTAAATATCAAGCAGGACCGGACAGATCCTACCCTGAACAGATCCTGAATCTAAAGTTGATCCTAAGACATCAAAAACTGTGCAATAAAAATTTCGTCTGTACATTTGTGGATTTCAAAAAACCATATGATTCTATTGACCGCGAATCTTTATTCCAAATCTTAAAAGAACAATGACTAGATCTGAAAGCGCTGGCAAATATTAAAGCAACATTAGCTAACACAAGGTCAAAAGTTAAATTGATGGGTGACATCTCAAAGCCCTTCGAAATTAAAACTGGAGTGAGACAAGGGGATGGACTCTCGCCACTCTTATTTAACTGTGTTCTGAAAAAAAGTCGGCCCTGAATATTGACCAGCCCATTAAACTGGGGAGAACCTACATCAAAATTGATTGTCTGGCGTTTGCTGATGATCTAGCAATTTTGGCTCAATATGTATTAACGGCACAGAAACAGATTGAAATTCTAAAAGAAACAGAAGAAAAAGTAGGACTACAAATTTCCTTTGAAAAGACACAATACATGACCTGGAACAGACCAAGAACACCATTTCTAAAAACAAAATATGGTAACATCAGACGAGTCTCTCAATTCAAATATTTGGGTGAAATAATAATGGAAAATGGGTTGAAAAAAGCGGCCAATGAGGGTAGATGTCAAAAAATGGAAACGGCATTGAGACTTACACAAAATATTTACATAAAAAAATGCCTATCTAAAAACACAAAACTGAGACATTACAACACAGTTATTAAGCCAAAATGTCTATATGGGACAGAAACGCTCATTTTGAATAGAAAGAGAGACATCGAGGACATTGAAAAGAAGGAAAAAAAATCATAAGGAAAATCTTAGGCCCCAAACAAATAAATACAACAACATACCGACTTCGAGAAAACCAAGAAATCAAACAATACACAGATATACATAGCGGTATGAGAAAAAGAAGACTTGAAAGAAAGAAGGATGAATCCGAGTAGGCTAACTAGACAAATAGTCGAATTTTATGAAAATAGGAGTAGAGCTAAAGTAGAAATAATTAAATGGATTGCTGCAATTAAAGAGGACCTCAGATCAGGAAATATTACACAAAGTGAAATTCGGGATAGAGGCTGTTTCAGACACAAGGTTGACGTTTGGAAGGTTGGCCAGAGAGTAAAATGTTGAAAGACTGGAACAACTTGGTCTGACGAAGGGAAAAAAGCTCATAGCGAAAGAATGAAATTAGTATGGGCGCAAAGGAAGGCTAACAACAACAAATGCCTCTAATTGTACTTCGCGTGGTCCACCAGGCCCCATACGTGAATAATAAATAATAATAATACATATAGGTATACCATAAGGATCTGTACTGGGGCTGCTTCTATTTAGTATGTATACTTGCAGGATATTTGATTGGGTCAATAACTGTTCTATGTAACTGTAGGCTGATGATACCCAACTTGTATACTCTTTTTACTCCAATGATATTGATAAAGCTATGAATTCTGTTAATGATAACAATCATTGAAGATTCATTTCCTGCATTTGCATTTCAGTTTTTTAGGTTTATTTAATTTTTATTTATTTAAGTATTAGAGACGAACTGGGGGAAGATCAAGATTGATCTGACCAAGATTTACAGATTTGCGAAGATCGATATCAGGGATTTTGGGATGAAAACATGTTAGGGGCTTACTATTAATCCATTATAAGAGAAACCGATCTAAAAACTATAAAAATTATTTATTTTATTTTTAATCCATCAACCAACCAACCATCTTTAAGTAAATAAATATTTTTAAAAGCAGACGTGACAGAATTGTTTTTTTGATAACTCTTACTTATATAAACAATAATTAACCACTTTCAGTTGGGGTATAAAAACCGTATAAATTAGTGTAATTAATTATTTGGTGTTTAGTGGCAAACCTCCCTGAGTTTATCAAATCATATGTTTATAATATCTCGACGAGCGTTTCGCTAACCATGTTATTATTATTATTATTATTATTAAGAGATGAACCAATCAAAAGGAAACAATCTCTTCGAGTTTCCCTCTCATGCATCTCATTATCAGCATGATAAAAAATAAATATATGTGTATTATGAAATAATAAAATAATGAAAAGTCTTTGATGCTAACGTCACGCTGTTAGAATTATGTCGAAATTAGAAATTCCGGAAGCTCCTCTTTTCTGAAATAAAATATCTTTTTATATTTCGCCGCCATAACATAGTTCATTTCCTTTCTCGGCGTTCCACTTTCAAACTTACTTCCGTCTAAATAATTTAAACCGAATTAATTCCACTGCATTTTCATTCTTTTAATAAATTTCTTATGAATATCCTGGATTTTATTTTGTATTGAAATTGAGTTTTATTGGCTATTCTCTCAAGACCCATTCATTTTTTTTCTAGATTTTTGCGTATACTTTTCTGTCGGAAAACAAGGATATTTAGAAGGAACACAATTTAGTCAGGATAATACAACCACTTGCGGGTTTACAGTACTAATGAAAATTTAAATCAGCTTGAACTTTTGGAGTGTTTATTTTGTCCCTAGACTTAGATTCCATTTACATTTTTTTTACAGAGTGGGTTGGCAAAGTGTTTGTCATTTGCGGTATTATTTGAAATTTTTATCATAATTTTCACTGTAAACTTTATGTCGGATTTTCCACTCACACTAAACTCGACGACCGTTTCGCTAACCGAGTTAATATCATCAAGAGATGATTAAAACTAAGGCTTAAGCTATTGCGTTCGCAGTTTATACCTAACCCTAGTTCAGTGAACCTTGTTAAATTCTCTGAAGGTTAGAAAATTACTAGAGAGTAACGGAAGCATAAAGTAACCTTTTTTTCTTGGATAAAACCGGGGCACACATCCCAGGGTTTTAGAAGGGGAACGTTCAATTATAAATCAGTCGCTTATAGTCCGTCAAATAATGAAGAGATCAGCAGAATTTGACAATCCTTTATTCCAGATATTTATAGACTTCAGGAAGACGTATGGTCGCGTATAAGGAGCAGTGTTATACAGGGTGCCCCATAACTTATCCACCATAGAGTAACTGGTAATAGTAGAGATCAAAATAAGAGGATATAGTCAATAAATGTGTTGAAAATGTTGATTATTAAAAATATACAGGGTGCTTAAAGTGAAACTAAATTTTCGAAAAATTGAGATCATTTAAAAACAGTTAAAGATATCAAGTTCAAATCGAGGTAATTGGGTTTTCGAAGGCGACAAATCCGATTTAGTTCTAGCTTCAGCCTAGTTCCTAAAGGGCGCTTGCTACCTACTTCGAGAGGAATTAACTTGCTCATAATTTTTTACTCTATAAAGCTAGGAATATTTTGACTTCAAAATAGAGAAGACTCATAATTTCCACTAAGATTCCATTAAGATGTCACAATTTCCATTAAGATGTCAAAAATAAAACGGACTTTATGAATGGAGGGGGGTAGGGGGCGAGAATACCACTAACCCGAATACCAAAAGGAATCATGGAGGGACGAATTGAGAATACTGTGACAGGATAATATAAGAAAACATATTGAAGAACTACTCCAATCCACAATCAAAAATTGTCAAGGGGTTTTTGTTATAGGAGGTTAAGGTTTACTAACATAGGAAGAAGGAAGAAGAAAAGCTGTGTGAAGAAATGCGTTATTCATGTCAAGATTTAGCCAGTCTCCTTTTTCATTGAACAGAGCTTTCCAGCCATTAATAATAGTCACACCATAAAAGGTAAATCACTCCCATCAGGTAAGTTTTCCAGAAATAAATTTTATAAAAACATATCAGTCATTTTCTTTATTCACAGACGGCTTCAATATCTTTTTTTTTCTCTCGTGCTTTCGCTTTTATCATTTTTTAAAGGAGCATGAAAAAACGACCAGCTTTAATCCTACCAAGGGTGCTCCCATCTGAATGAATTACTCCCCAGTTCAGCTACAGGTTTTTATTTCTCGAGACCGTGCTCCCCCTTAATTAGGAATTATGAATGAGCGGTGAGATAACGCGGTTTGCTGGAATGGTTTGATGGGAAAAAATTGTGAAGTATATGGGCGTCAAGAGATGGCTTCTTTGTCCTTATTATACCTATTAATCTTGTTTAGTTCAATATCAAAATGTGTCTGAAATAACTTTGTAAAAAAGAGAGTCGTTCGAATAGATCTCTGTCTGACACAGAGGTGGCGCAAATATGATTTAATAACTACAGCGAAGATAATGTGTAAAAATAGACCAAAAAATTAACATAACTCCAAAGAAAATAATGTATAGTCGTTACATTACACGACCTTGGTGATCAATTAAAAGGTCCGTTTTTCGAAATAATATCTTCACTCAATTGTTCCCTCAATAATTCGATTATTTGACATGTGAAGCTGTCCTATTGGAACCATATCTCCTCCGGATCAATACCATTCAAATTCTGAATAATCATCACTATGTAACGATTTCCATTCACGATCTGAAAAATTTGGATCTTCATCAACACTGCAAGCAATAACGGCGATATTTTCTTCAGAACGCACAGTTTTTTTAGCTTGTTTTCGTTTTAATATCAACCATCGTAAAATGCGTTCAGAATTTGTCGATAATTCGGCGAATATATCGCTCGGTACACAGAATACTGTGTGCCAAATACAGAGTTTGATAATGACTTTCGACAACTTGAAAAAATATTTTTTGTCGCCAACACCCTCGTCATGAAGATCATCTAAATTAGTCAATACGACGTTACCACTTTTATTTTTTGGCTGATTCTTATACAGGTTAGTTTTTCTTAACAATGGCAATGTTTATTTTCATCTTGTTTATACCGATTTGAAAATAAAATATATTTTATGAGGTAAATTCATTAATTTCTTTTATTCACTACGTTTCCGTATATATTTGGTTTATTATGTTACAAAAATATGAAAAACGTCCACGTTATTGACGTTATATGTACGCATACTTATATATTTATTCGCGTACTGAATTTATTTTGGTTATAAATTTAGTTTGGTTATAAATCGAACTTAAATCACGCACTAAAACACTGAACACATTTTTGTCGCTATTTTGAAATCTTTATCGTGGCGATATTGCGACGTTACCTCACCTTTTAAATGTGAAGAATCTCGGTTAAATCTACTGACTGCAATTGACTGCAATAAATTCTTAACAACCCCTGCCGTAACGAGACCCGGCAAAAGTTGCAAGAGACGTAAACAGTGCCGGGCCTAATAAAATAACAGGTAAAAAGTTAAATTAATTTTCTACTTGGTTTAGCAGTTTCGAAATATTTTAGTTTAGTTCGCATTATTTTCTTAAATAGTGCAGTTCTATAATTTCGATCGTATTTTTTTTGTTATTCCAGACATGCTAAAACAGGCAAGATAATGATCATTGTGCCTCCGGTAGTGCTAATTAAAAAAAAACATTTTTCGCCCGATGCTAAGCAAATTGTTAAAAATGTGTACGTTTCTTTATTGAATAGGGGGGTTAATGTAAATGCAGCCGCAGCAGAAACGTCTTTATTAAGGAAAACTCCGTTGTCTACAGTTAAAGATATTGTGACGAAGCCAATTAAAGGCAAAAAAATCCGTAGTGATTCAGTAAAAGCAAATTCGAAACAAAAATTATGTTATGTGTGAAAGGCAAACTGTACCTGCATTGCATTCATTGCAAGATAAAACGAACATTCTTTGCAGCTGAACTAGCCTCCGGAGAATATAATCTCAAATGGATTTTGCATATCGGATCACTAATAAAAGACGATTGCGACGATGACGGTTTGACTACTTAAACTCTATAAAAAAAATACAGATTACAAAATCGTCCCATTATCTGGTTGATGAAACATGGTTTGATACACATGAGATATCACCAAAAAGATGTGTAGATACAGCAAGAAAATGCCACACCAAAACACAAGCGAACAAGCGAAAAATAATTACAATTTTTCCAAATTGTTTACGGTTGTCCTCCATTAAACATTCGTCTTTGGACTGCCATTACAACACCACAACAGAACTTTTTGAAGATTGAAGATTGCCCAATGCGCCTAAGGAAAGTGTAATTGTAATGGACACTGCTAGTTATCATAATCGCCAAGAAAATAAAGTTCCTAATGCAAATAACACTAAATTGGAAATCCAGAACTACACGTAAAAAACGATATATAATTCGAAAATACATGTAATGATATGTAATAATGTAAGTGATACCATTCTTGCCGATATGGGACATACGGTTTTACCCCTTCCCCCATATTACTGTATTTTTAATCCCATTGAGCGTATGTGGCATCAGGTAAAATCCAATGTTAGAGCAGAAAACAATTCTCCGACTCTACATGCAAGTGCTGCAACATTAATTAGGAAGGTTGTAGATAGTATTCCCAAAAAAGAAGCAAAAACAGATTTTCGACTAAAAAAATAATATTTCTTTTTAATAAGAATCAAACTTTTCATTTTATCCTCGTATGATCTTTCTTTAATAAAAACTAGGTAAACTCTTGTAATTCAACTTGATGTAATATAAGCGACAGTTTCAGATAAGACCAGAAATGAATCGTTTCGAATTGAGATTCCAGGCGGTGGGATGGGACCGTTCTGTTCGTTCATCTCTTACGAAAACTCCAATTAACCAATTCCCGGTGAGGAACAATACAGAAAAACGGCCGTCGACAAATTCTGTCTCTTTTATTCTCCGCAACGCTGACAGGAAACAATTCATTTAAATAAATATTCTCGGTAAATGAGATTGTCCAAAGTTTTTCGCTTGTGTCAGCGTGCGATCGTTCTTGGACCGTGATAAGGTGACAACTTCGACTTTTTCAAATAGTTTTCGTTGTTATTTTTTTTTCTCGGTTGTTGACTTGGCGAATTTTCGATAGTGAACGATTGTTGTTATAGTGTCTGGATTTTTTGATGAGTTTTAAACTTAGTTCCTGTTTCATTAGGTTGTTCTAAGAAGTGTGAGAAGAATTAAAAAGAAAAAGAAGATTCATATAGTGAGTAGTTTTTAGTTTCTAAGATTCTTTCTATTCAAACTAAACATTAAACTTGATGAGATTTACCACTAAGTAGCAAGTCACTTTTATAAACTTCTCGACGTGAACTTCGCTAAACATGTTGTTAACATCATCGATTGGATCATCTCCTGATGATGCTAACATGGTTAGCGAAACGCAGGCCGAGAAAAGTAGGTCTTTAGTGGTAAATCCCATCGAGTTTAATGTTTCACGCCGATGTGTGGTCATACATAGTCATCATGAAATGCGACGCCTTTCTTTTTTGCTTATTTTGGGCGGTTTTATTCAATTGCAATCTTCAGCCCGTTTAATTATGAACAGTAAAAGTCGGTGTTGATGCTTTTATTTACAATATCTTTCATGTTTGATACTTTTCATTGTAATACCTTCCTTTAAAGTAATTCCAAAGAAAATAGACTGGAGTCTAAAGATCTGAAAGTCTTAGGTGTTATATCGGTACTCCATTTTTGAAAATTAATTGATTTTGAAAATCTGCCTTCGAAATTTGTATTGTAGCTCTTGCAGTATAGTATGTATCACCATCCTGTTGAAATGAATACATATTAGCGTCATGTAAATGCCTATAAAGCTCAACATTTATGTTTTCATCTCATAATTTCTTATTTTCAAAAAAAAAGAAGTTCCAATAATTATTGTTGTGGAAACTACACATCACATTGTTATTTCATCACTGTGGATTGTCCCAGTAAGATTAATCTGATTAAACAATAAATCAAATTAGGTAAAAATGCCCTTCTCAGGCATCATCATCTATAAAATTTTCATGTGGACTTGCAAGAATTTAAGAAGTCACGGTTGAATTTTTATCGCAGCTGAAAATCATGAGGGTGAAGCTTCTGCAGTAGCTTAGTGTTTTACACCAAAGGTTCTTCGAATTCTCTAAATTCTAAACATCAAGCTCCAAGTATAAAATTTACCTCAAGGCAGACATTTTTTTAAACATGCTGTTCATCGGTTATTTTTTTTTGCTTTTTGAAACTCTTACGCAACGATTTAGTTATTACTCGCTTGTTTTGGGTAGAAATCTCTTTTTATATTTTTAATGAAACCAACAATAGCATTAACTGTCCACAATAATGATGAATTCAAATCTTTTATTACAGTATCAGTTCTCGTTATGCAGAATTGCATTTAAAATTAAATCAATAAACAATTTTATTTAAAACTGTAATAAATTTAATAAAAAATTTTAACTGTTATAATAAAATAAATTTATTGCCCTTTAAGTAAATGCCAGAACTATAATATTACCCTTTTTTTATCAAATATATAGTATAAAAAATGTTATTCCCAATGTAATATATTTACTCCAACGTTTTTTCAGCCTTATTATTTTTTTATTATATATATATATATATATATATATATATATATATATATATATATATATATATATATGTATATAAATTATTATTATTCACGTATGGGCCCTGGTGGACCACGCGAAGTACAGTTAGAGGCGTTTGTTGTTGTTAGTCTTCCTTTGCGCCCATACTAATTTTATTCTTTCGCTTCTAGTTTTTTTTTCCTTTCGTCAGACCAAGTTGTTCCAATCTTCCTACATTTTTCTCTCTGGCCAACCTTCCAAACGTTAAACTTGTGTCTGAAACAGCCCCTATCCTGGATTTAACTTTGTGTAATATTTGCTGATCTTAGATCATCTTTTAATTGCAGCAATCCATTTAATTATTTCTACTTTAGCTCTACTCCTATTTTCATAAAATTCGACTATTTGTTTAGTTAGCCTACTCGGATTCATCCGTTTTATGTGTCCGTAAAACTAAAGTCTTCTTGTTCTCATATCGCTATGTATATCGGTGTATTGTTTAATTTTTTGGTTTTCCCAAACTGGGTATGTTGTGTTACTTATTTGTTTGGGGCTTAAGATTTTTCTTATGATTTTTCTTTCCTTCTTTTCAATGTCCTCGATGCCTCATATAGATGTTTCTGTCCCATATAGACATTCTGGCTTAATAACTATGTTGTAATGTCTCAGTTTTGTGTTTTTAGATATGCATTTTTTGTTGTAGATATTTTGTGTAAGTCTCAATGCCGTTTCCATTTTTTGACAGCATCTCTTATTGAGTGCTTTTTCCAACTCATTTTCCATGATTATTTCACCCAAATATTTGAATTGAGAGACTCGTCTGATGTTTTACCATATTTTGTTTTTAGAAATGGGGTTCTTAGTCTGTTGCAGGTCATGTATTGTACCTTTTCAAAGGAAATTCGGAGTAATGGGATGGTCAGTATTCAGCGCCGACTTTTTTACGCCACTCCTGTATTACTTTTTTTAGAACACACTTAAATAAGAGTGACGAGAGTCCATCCCCTTGTCTCACTCCAGTTTTAATTTCAAAAGGTTCTGAGATGTCAGCCATGAAATTAACTTTTGACCTTGTATTTATTATGAATACTAGTATTATATTATATTTGTATATTAGTTATTTAAAGTTGAAAAGTATCATTTTTGTTGATGGTGTAAAGCGAACTGCAAATATTTTGCAGGTTATTTTTTCTCGAATAAAAAACATGTTTTCACCTTAACTATGTTTTTGTTAAATTTTCGTTTTAAGATTAAAATATTTTATATGTATCCAAGACCCCACCTCAGTAGCCAAGAGTTAATCATTGTTGGTCTAAATATGTTGAAACGAAATGTATTTAAGTAGAAATTAAAAAAAAAAACTCAAAATTTTTTTCTGGCCGAAAAGTTTTCGAACTACCTTCAGAATTCAAATAAAACAAAGTTAAAATATTCAGATCAGTTGAACGTTTTATTGGTTTCGAAAAAATTGATCCGTAACAAAAACTCCAAATTAAAGCAAGAACATGTTATGAAAATTTTTTTCTTGCAAAAGTTTTATTGATTTTAGGGAAAAGGTTGAACATAATTTTGTTCTATGGCAAATACGGATTTTTTTTTAAGCACAGATTTAAAATTATATTTCAGTAAGAATGTTTTATCACTGCTGTTTATTTAATTCGACGTAGACATTTTTGATTGAATGATAGAGAATGAAGTCAGCAAATCTTTTATAGGTAAATACACATATTTAATCGCAAGTCATTTAAATAAATAGTTTTCTTTTATATACTTTTGTGAACCACCTGTTTTTAGCCTTTAAAAGCCCAACGTGAAATCAATCTGGAAAACTAGAAACCTAATAAATAATTGTTCAATGCATTTTAAACAATTTTATTTAACAAACTATTATCTATAAATGAATTTGGATAAACTAGAAACCTAATAAATAATTGTTCAATCTAGTTTAAAAAAAATTTATCTAACAAACTATTATCTATTTCGTGATAGCCGTGATAGTCTATTAGTTAGGGCCCTCCATTGTAGACGTAGTAACTTAATTTTGATTGATTGCGCGCTTGGCTCTTGGTGAAACATAGTAACAATGATAATAATTAAAACACTTGGTATTTGTTTCACAATATATTCAAGATATTCTCTAACATGTTTTGGCCTCGCGACCATTCTCAAAGAGAGTTATATATAAACTAAACTAAAGTTTCAAAGTGCTGTCTAATGGAAGTCGGTTTTTTCATCTCGTTAAATTTATTACACTATCAATAATTGGAGTATTTCCGAAGTCTAGCTGTGTGTTTGTTAGGTTTTTGCCGTCGTATATGGCTTTTTTAATTTCGAAAATTTCCAGGTAATTTAACAGCCTGCTTTTATTGCAGCTATGTATTAATTTGGTATTATTAATGTTAAAAAAAATGGTTCTGCTCTATACAATGTTCGGCAAAGCCCGTCTTTCTCTGATTGTGTAAAATTGAATATTTATGTTCTTTTAGCCTATCATTGAGCGATCGGCCCGTTTGGCCTATATAAATAGCGTCACACATATTACATTTAATTTCGTATACTCCAGATTTGTCACAAAATTTTGCTCTTTCTTTGTTATTGTTTAACATCGATGCAAGATTATTCTTATTAACAGAGATAATATTAATATTTTCGTTCTTTAACTGATTTGTGATTCTTGAACTTAATTTGTGAATATAGTTTATAGCATGCCAATTTTTAGAATCTTTTTCGGGTGTTGCGGCATAAAAATGTTTGGTGTTGTTTTTCTTAATCTTGTTTTTTATCATTTTATCTATGATGCTTGGCTGATATCCATTATTCCTTGCGATATTTTTGATAATATTAAGTTATTTTTCATAGCTGTCTTTTTTAAGTGGAATCGTTAGAAGTCTGTGGGTCATACTATGAAAAGTGGACATTTTTACATTCCATGACTGATTTGAACTTGCGTGAATAATTGTATCGGTATACGTGGGTTTTCTAAATATTTCGAATTCTAATTTATTCGGTGTTCTTATTATTTTTAAATCTAAGAAATTTAATGAATTATCCGTCTCTGTTTCTATTGTGAACTGGATTTTTGAGTTTACACTGTTTAAATATTCAAGAAATTGACCCAATAGTCTTTCTGTACCGGTCCATATGCAAATAATGTCATCGACATACCTGGCCCAAAAATGTATGTGTCTTGTATAATTAGTGTCGCTAAATAAATTGTTTTCAAAATTAGCCATATAAATTTCTGCCAGGAGGGGGCTCAGGGGGCTTCCCATTGGTAATCCATTCGTTTGTTGGTAAAATTTTGAATTGAACAGAAAATAATTTTGTTCGGTACATACATTGATAGCTTCTATGAGAGCATTTTTGTGTACGATTTCAAGATTGCATTCATGAATTCTGTGAGGATATTTTTAAGATCTTGTACCGGAATGGAGGAAAAAAGGCTTTTTATATCGAACGAAACTAACTTTGCATTGGGCATCCAATTACTGATAGTGTAATAAATTTAACGAGATGAAAAAACCGACTTCCATTAGACAGCACTTTGAAACTTTAGTTTAGTTTATACATAACTCTCTTTGAGAATGGTCGCGAGGCCGAAACATGTTAGAGAATATCTTGAATATATTGTGAAACAAATACCAAGTGTTTTAATTATTATCGTAGTAACTTAAGTTCGTCTCCTGGTCACAACAATATGAAAGCTATTGTCAGGATGAAGACTTTTTCAAATATTTAAAGGTCTCCGATTTTATGTTTTAAAAGAAATTTTGTATATTAAAGAAAAATCCTCAATAAAGATGCTAGATGTTATTTATATAAAATTTGATTCATTCTTTCTTTTACAGACAACCCAAGAGTCTCGTCGTTATTGGGCAGTGGGGAAGACGGCGATGATGGCTTAGGACCCTGCGTTTGTAACGTAATGGCCAGGGTGCGGGTATGGTCGGTCAGGGGCTGGACCTGGGTCATTTGCTTAGCAGGACTATGCGCTCTGGCCGCGGCAGATGTAAGTAATCAAATATGCCCCTTTTGAATTAATTGTCTTTAAAATATAAAAATAAATTTTATCTACTTCGAATATACCAATAACTTTTTTTAAATTAAAGTTTCAATGCTGATTTTTGGAATTTTTGAAATAAAGAATTAAATAATTAACATAAAAAATCCTGTATGCCCAATAATGCTTTCTGGAGGCTGAGGAGGTAGCAAAAGACCCCTCCTATCGGCCATTTTAATTCACCAAACACCCTGTATATTGCAGATATTGCTCCATTCAACTTTTATATTTTACGTTCACTGACAAAAATCTTGCATGGAAAGCATGAACAATATACCGATGAATGATTTGTAACCAACGAATTAAAATTGACTATATTTTGAAAATTGTCCTCCTTTAGTTGCATAAATTGCATTAGAAATTTTAAATTAAAAAAAGTCTGAGCTTATTGAAAACGTTTTCCTACAACTAGGTAATTATATATTCTAAATTTTAACAAGTAACCATACGTGTGTCTTTACAAAAACCAAAATTAAACCACCTCATCTTAATACAGCACCCCCTTTTCCACTACTAATTACGTAACTTTAACCTTCTTCAGTCTTACCATAATTATACCTTTTTGTATGAAATCAAAAACTCTTTGGGGATGTTTCGCTCTGGCTCCACCATATTTCACAAATTATTCCTCGGGATCTTCTCCGTTACATAACTCCCCCCCCTACACACAGTTTCAGCTTTTATCCATCCCTCTTCTTATCTACGAGGCTCTATCTAATCCGGAGGGTAATTTTCAACCGGTTTCCAGGCATTTCGGAAAACTCTGCCCATCCCCAGAGATGGGAAATGCCATAAGATATTTGTTACTTACGTTTTATGTTAGTCAAGGAGACAGCTTATGGGGATATATTATATTTCCATACATTCTTTTACTACGCAATTTATATATTACTTTATTTTTTGGACTGGAAAGGGCAGAAAATAAGATAATATACAGGGTGTATGAAAAAAAATCTTGGAATTTTTTTATTGAAAATAAAATAAAATGTTCTTATAACCATTTAGTTTATAAATAAATTCGGCATAAATTTGGTTGGTTTTTTATAAAAAAGGGAAAACTTTTGATGTTGTTTAATGCTAAGTTGAAATTACTAGTTAAAGTCAATATTTATTCACATCGTAACATTTCTTGACGATTCACGCCACATCAAAAAAAAAAAACGTGATTGTTTTCTTAAATTATAAGTTCAAAATATCAATCATATGAGTCTATCCAAGCTAATTTCCCAAATACTATGGAAAAAGTTCTGCTACATTTCTACGTGTGGAACCATCTCAATTAGTCAACTATTAGTAGTACTATGTTGCCACTTCCATTTTTTTTGGCTAATGTAGGGCTTTTTAATTTTCTATAAATTGTTTTAATAATGTTTATTATTTAATTTTTAATTTATTCATTATATAATAACTATTTATTATTTGCCAAATATGCTTCTACATATATTCGATTAAAATAATAATTCTGATTTTCATAGACCTAAGTATTAGTATTCAAGTTTCAAGTATTCAAAAAATTCATTAGTATTGACCAAAGACAAAATAATGCAAAGAATTGTTGGTTAAATTATTTTCCCTACACATTCATCTTGCCTTTGAACTTCTATTCAAAATTTAAATAATTTTGTATAAACTTTTGCTAATTTCGTCATCTTTCTGCACCTCTACTAATTCTTTAAGATCGTTGTTTGAAAGACTTTTACTAATTGTAACTTAGTTTTTATTTTCGATTGATTGCGCGGTTGGCACTTGGTAAAACATAGTAACAATGATAATAATTAAAACTCTTGGTATTTGTTTCACTATAATGTGAAAAAAATAAGTGTTTTATCACTTGCATCATATTATCACTTGCAATAATTCCTCAGTATCCTGCGCATATATATTATCTAATCCTGCTTCATTAACTAACTTGACAATTTCGCCGACATCAACAATAGATTCTCTTGTCCATATCCTTGCTTAACTCCGGTCATACATTCTTCCATACTGCTTTCAAATATTTTTCGATTATCTACAGCATCCATGATGATGTAGTTTTTTCAAAAAACCGTAAATAATTGATTATCTTCTCCATCGGCTTTATCAATCAGTTGTCGAAATGGCCACAGCAAATAATAAGCTTTAAAATTCGATATTACACCTTGATCCATTGGCTGGATTAACGAAGTTGTATCTGGTGGCAAAAAAACCACCTTCCACGGAACTGGAACGCATGTTGTTAGGCCAGACAAATGCTTTGGCTGGCTTGGAGCATTATCAATAAAAAGGAAAGTTTTCGATTTTAGTTTTTTTTTAATTTGCAGTGCCCTTTAACAGGCGGATAAAAATTCGGTAAACCAATTCTGGAAAATTTTCATAGCAATCCGAGTTTTTTATTGAACTTTGTAATTACTGATAAAGATGATTGTAAAATTCCTTTTATTGCTCTAGGGTTTTGAATTGATAACAAACAAGCGGTGGTTTTAATTTAGTCTCTATTGGCGTTATCGCCAGTACCATACTGCTTTCAAATATTTTTCGATTATCTACAGCATCCATGATGATGTAGTTTTTTCAAAAAACTGTAAATAATTGATGTTAAATAATCGGCTTTATCAATCAGTTGTCGAAATGTCCACAGCAAATAATAAGCTTAAACATTTGATATTACACCTTGATCCATTGGTTGGATTAACAAAGTTGTATCTAGTGGCAAGAAAACCACTTGGAACCTATTGGAATGCATGTTGTTAGGCCAGACAAATACTTTGGCTGGCTTGGAGCATTATCAATAAAAAGGAAAGTTTTCGATTTTAGTTTTTTAAATTTGCAGTGCTCTTTAACAGGCGGGTAAAAATATGTTTTGGCATTCCAGAAAAGACCCGTTTCGTATCAGCTTTGAAAACTAATTCAAGAGGATAATTCCATCATTCAATGACTGCTTTCGCAGGAAATTCAGCAGCCGCTTTTGTATATAATAAAGATAGTTTCTCTTTTAGGTCCTCGACTTGCTAGGAAATTTTAACTCGTGTCGCGTTATTCACTCTGAATATGGTATAAATTGTTCTCGCTTTTTCCATTTTTATAGCTTGAATTAATAGCATATTGTATTCAACTTCATCGTGAATCCAGATTTAAAGTCGTTCTTCCACTTCCTCAGCATACATTGCGTCTGAAACGGTTTTCAGAATTCTTATTGCAGAAGTCGTTGTGGTTGTAGTTGTTGATGATACGACCTTTTTTTATTTTTTAAATTGCCCGTATTGTTGAAGTTGTCAAATTTAATGCAGTGCCAATATCAAATGGCCATTAACCTCCATCTACTCATTTAAGCATCTGCGTTTTAGTTTCCCGCAAAATGCTTTTTCTTGTCGCTTTACTTTCTTTTTCTTTGAAATCATTCATTTAATATTGAAAGAGTGTTAAGCGGGATATACCAGAGTGATTCATGTATGATGTATGTTGAATAATTTTGTATTTATATATATATATATATATATATATATATATATATATATATATATATATATATATATATATATGCTTACGGTGAATCAACTCTATCAAAAACTCGTGCATATAAGCGGTACAGTGAATTTAAAAGCGGTCGAAATGTGGTGGCAGACTTGCCTCGCTCTGGTCGGCCATCAACGTCTTTAGCTGAAGTTATTAACGCAAGTGAAGGAAATGGTGACTGAAAATCGTCATTTAAGTTTGAGAGAGACCGCTGATCGTTTTGTGTCTCGCGAATCAATTCGTACCATTTTAAGCGATTGTTTGGGCATGAAACGCGTTACCGCTCGACTTGTGCCGAAAGACCCGAATTTTCTTCAAAAACTCAATCGCTCAAAGGTAAAGACATGCTAGAATAAGCCAGTTCCGACCCCACATTCATAAAACGCATTATAATTGGTGGTGAGACTTGGGTATATGAGTTTGACATGCAAACCTGTCAAGAAGCTTCGGAATGGCGCCTTTCAACTGAGCCGAAACCGAAAAAACAACGTTAAAATCAATCAAAAGTTAAGGTGCTGTGCACTCGGAATTTTTGCCAGAAGGTCAGACGGTAAAAAAAGAATGTTATCTGAGCGTTAGGCGGCATTTGAGAGAGCAAATTCGTCGAAAAAAGCCAGATGTGGGGAAATCCAAGAAAACTCTTGGATTTTGCATCACGACAAAACACCATCTCACAAGGCTATCATTGTGAACGAATTTCTGGCCAGAAATTCAACAAACACCATCGAACAACCGCCGTATTCACCTGATATGGGTTCGTCCGACATCTTTCTCTTTCCAAAACTCAAATTACCACTTCGAAGCACCTGTTTTCAGTCGATAGAAGACAAAAGAGAATTCAATTCAATTCAAAACAAAACAGCCCCATATGAAAACAGGATAAATTTAAATCCTAAAATATATTCAAACATCCAGATCTTTTTCTTACATCCGTCGTTTTACTTGCAAAATCGTCTTTAACCAAATTTGCGTTTATTTTTCTTGTAAAGTGCTTTTTTCAATATACATTTCCGGCGTTCGGAAAGCTTTCCCGACATAATCTCTAATTCAATAAGAGGAAAAAAAACTTTCATCCGGTCGGTGTTTTTCTTCACCTCTTCGATATTTCAGTACGTACCGACCGAGTTCTATCCACGAAAAACTCATTAAGGAATATTTAATGGAGGCAGAATGAAAAGTTTTTAATTAATAATTAAATTTCCCTTTTTATTGCTGTCCCATGGAGCGTTGGGTAATTTAATTCTCGCCCGAATTAGTTGCTACGACAAAATGAAAGCGTGTAATGCTCTCATTTTTGTCACCGTCGAAATTTGAAAACGTTGTCAAGGTTTGATATTCCACTAGGTTTATTGTTATTAGGTTGTAACATAGATTGGTTAAAAATAGTGTGGAAAATTTTTCAACAGATTGAAATTCTAAAAGAAGCGGCAGAAAAGGTAGGACTCCAAATTTCCTTTGAATTGACACCATACATGTCCTGCAACAGACTAAGACCACCATTTCTAAAAACAAAATATGATAACATCAGACGAGACTCTCAATTCAAATATCTGGGCAAAATAATAATGGAAAACGGGTGGAAAAAAGCAGCCAATAAGGGTAGATGTCAAAAAATAGAAACTGTATTGAGACTTACACAAAATATTTACAACAAAAAATGCATATCTAAAAACATAAAACATTACAACACCGTTATTAAGTCAGAATGTTTATATGGGGCATATATAGGTTTATATGGGGTTGATTATTCCCGTATGGGTCCTGGTGGACCACACGAAGTACAGTTAGAGGCGTTTGTTGTTGGTAGCCTTCCTTTGCGCCCATACTGATTTCATTCTTTCGTCATGAGCTTTTTTCTTTCGTCAGACAAAGTTGTTCCAGTCTTCCTACATTTTTCTCTCTGGCCAACTTCCCAAACGTTAACCTTGTGTCTGAAACAGCCTCTATCCTGAATTTCACTTTGTGTAATATTTGTTGACCTTAGGTCCTCTTTAATTGTAGCAATCCATTTTATTAGTTCTACTTTAGCTCTACTCCTATTTTCATAAAATCCGACTATATGTTTAGTTAGCCTACTCGGATTCATTCGTTTTATGTGTCTGTAGAACTTAAGTCTTCTTTTTCACATATCGCTATGTATATGTGTATATTGTTTGATTTCTTGGTTTTCTGGAAGTCGATGATTTTTTTTCCTTCTGTTCAATCTCCTCGATGTCTCTCTTTCTATTAAAAATGAGCGTTTCCGCCTCATCTAATCATTCTGGCTTAATAACTGTGTTGTAATGCCATTGTATTGTATGTTTTCAAATTTGCAGTCCTACCTTTTCTGCATTTTCTTTCAGGATTTAACTCTATTTTTGTGTCGTTAATATATCTTGAGCTAAAATTGCTAGATCATCAACAAACGCCAGATAATCAATTTTGATGTTGGTTCTCCCCAGTTTAATGGGCTGGTCAATATCCAGGGCCGACTTTTTTTCACGCCACTCCTGTAACACTTTTCTAGAACGCAGTTAAACAAGAATGGCGAGAGTCCATCTCCTTATCTCACTACAGTTTTAATTTCGAAGGGCTCTGAGATGTCACCAATAACTTTTGACCTTGCGTTAGTTAGTGTTGCTTTAATAATTGCCAGCGTTTTCAGACCTAGTCCTTATTCTTTCAAGATTGTGAATAAAGATTCGCGGTTAATAGAACCATATGCTTTTTCGAAATCCACAAATGTACAGACGATATTTTTATTTTACAGTTATTGGTTTTTGGTATTTTCGGTCAATTGTGTTAATAAAATTATTCTTTTTTACTATTACATTAACGTTTCGGTTTCTTTATAAAACCTTCCTAAGAACAATTACAATTCTACAATATCTATATTATTTTTATAAACAGTACAAATTTATATTTTAACACATACTAGCTACATCTTGTTGAATAGTTCAGTTTTTTAATTTTTTTTGTCATAAATATGATATTTTTTGTTTAATCTGGATTTCTGTTGAGATTTTGATAATTTTTAACAATTTTATTAGATTATTATTTTTTACCTGTTCCCGCTATTAGATGGTATATATATATATATATATATATATATATATATATATATATATATATATATATATATATATCATCATTATCATCATCAGCCCGTGTCGATCCACTACAGGATGAAGGCCTCTTGTATCCCATCGCCTTCCAATAATGTCACAGGCTTTCGTTTGTTCCCTGATCCATGCGCAGGACTTTCTATCTCGTCTTGTAATGCCAAGCATACATTTTTCTATTCCCCTCTGTGCTACCCGTAGTTTTTGAATTGATTGCGATGTGAGTTTCCAGGTTTCACTTCCGTATGTCATAACGGGTACAACGCCCTGCTCGAAGACTTTTCATTTCAGGCAAACTACTACTACTTTCCTGTGGTTGAAGTTGACCCTAGGGCCCTTACTTTTATTCACTTGTTGTCCGATTACGTCTGTTTCGCGTCAGTCGCAATCGGTGGGGATTTTTTAGACGCCGTTCTTTTGGCGTGGTTCCGTACCTCACGGTACTAGTCGAGATTAATCGACCTTGATAGAAAAAAGAGGATAACTGCTCCGGAAACGACCCGCAAGGATCGATTCCGGTGGAAGTTTATCATGATTAAGTTGCTTGAATTCAGGCTGGTCGTTAACTCTGTTTGGTTTGAATGAGCTGATGAACAGCTCGGTTCTTATTCCTTGGCCAATGTTCTGACGTATTCTCTTCCTTTTCTTGTTGTTATACCGGTTGTTGGTGGTGTTATTCATACTTTAATGTTATTCTGTTATACATGCGTTTTGGTAGCTCGGAATGGACGGATTGGATGGTGCTGCCAATCCCAGTGCATAGTGCCCCGACCACCACAGAGTCCACCCTTGCTTACAGATATTTCACTGTTTATACCTGTTTGATGAGTTCGAGCAAGATGGATTTGGTGTTGCTGCCGGTCCCGATGCATCGTTCTTCTCCAACTTTGGGGCTAAGACTTATTCTCTGAGTTAGTTTGAAGTGCCACTCATGCCCAAGCGGCACTTCGGGGGTGTCCGGTCCCTAAGCCAGATAAGACATCCGCGACCGAAACTACCAACTGACACTGTTATCTGTCCCCATGGTGACCAGACATACTCATGCCCGGTCACCTCGGAGTCGTTTTCAGGCAAAGTGGGAGTCTGCTCTTAAACACTATGTTGAGCCTGCCAGCCACATTTAACACGCCATTCCACCTCTCAGGCGGTATTCCCCTCCATTGAAATTCTCTGCCCAAGATATATAAAGCTGTCCAAAATCTCCAAATCCCTCCCTAAAACTGAAATTCTTCTGTTGCTTATTGGTTGCTTGACCGGGAGTTATGCTCTGTCGCTAAGAATAGCGAGTCCCTCTTCACAATTATAGTGAAGTACAAACAATTACCTTATTCATTGGACGCAGTCCAAAGAAGTCAAAAAACTCCATGCATAAGCCGCCCGATAAGAAGTCGGCGAAAATATGGGCTGTTTGATTATACTTTATATTATATATATATTATATATATATATATATATATATATATATATATATATATATATATATATATATATATATATATATATATATATATATAATATATATATATATAATATAAAGTATAATCAAACAGCCCGTATCACTGCAGGATGAAGGCCTTTTCAGCATGCTTCCAACTCTCGCGGTCTTGAGCTTTCCTCTGCCATTCGGGTTTAATATACTTAATCATCAGTCCATCGTGCTTTCGATCTTCTCCGTGGACATTTTCGATCAACCGGTATCCAGCCCAGGACCGCCCTGGTCCATCTTTCGGCCAATCGCCTCGCTACATGGCCTGCCCACTTCCATTTCAATTGTTTTATTCTTCCAATGATGTCATTCACTTTTGTTAGTTCTCTGATCCATGTGCGGGTCTTTCTATCCCGTCTAGTAATACCAAGCATACATTTTTCCATTCCCCTCTGTGTTACTCGAAGTTTTTGAACTGATTGTGATGTGAGTTCCAGGTCTCACTTCCGTGTGTCATAATGGGCAAGACACACTGATCAAGGACTTTTCTTTTCAGGCAAAGTTGTAGTTTGCTCTTAAACACTATGTTGAGCTTCCCAAATGACTGCCAGCCACATTTAACGCGTCGTTCCACCTCCCGGACGGTATCCCCATCCATTGAAATCCTCTGCCCAAGATAGATATAGTGATCCACAACTTCAAAATCCGTTCCTAAAAGAGAAATCCTTTTGTCCTCAGAAAATTTATTGAACATGATTTGACTCTTAAATCAGATAAACCAGATGAAGAGTCAGAGTCAGGTCATATATATATATATATATATATATATATATATATATATATATATATATATATATATATATATATAGACTAAAAAATAATTAGAGGTGTACACACCAAGAAGACACTGTATCTCTAAAATGCTTTAACCGAAAATTAGAGAATAGCAAGTAATTGCCTTGGGAGAAAAATGACTTCAACTGGAGCGTCAAAAACAGTGGATCTAAAAATAAACTTTTCAAAGACCAAAATAATGAGTAACATTGATGAAAATATGAATTTAGACAACATGGTCCTGAAAAAAGTAAAGGTATATATTCCTTCATCTTCATAAAAATAAAGTGGTAAATCTCACAACTTTAACTATTCCTTAAACATAGCCAATTTTTTTTCAAGGTAACTGTTTATATTTAGAATAATACCGTGTTTATATCTTTAAAATGTTTATTATATTGGCTACCATTGTACGAGGGTTGTATGATAGGTACCTGGCCTTGGGAAGAAAAAACTTTTTTTATGTAAAATTTATTAACGTAATCACTTTTCAATTTGATACACTTAGTCCAAAGTTTTTTTATTCCCTATCTTTTGTATTCGCTTTAAAAAATACGATCTCCTTTGGCGCAAATTCGCCTCGGTAAACCTAATGTTTGGACTGTTCTTTGGTTCTCTGTTGTGCTGTGATGAATCTATGTTTCGTCAACAGTTATGAACCGATGCCAAAAGTCATTCCGATTGCGTTTTAACATCACTAAACATTCTTCTGAAGTGGACACACGTGTGTGTTTATTGTCAGTTGTGATAAATCGCGGCACCCATCTTGCGGAAAGCTTTTTCATATCCAAATGAGTTTTTAAAATATTCTGCACCCGTTCAGTGGAGATGTCCACCGTATCAGCAATTGAGCCCACTTTCTCATTCACTTTCACTCTTCGATCGTTTATCAAGATATCGTGGATTTTTTCAATCATTTCTGAAGTGGTAATCCCATATGGACGATCTGGGCCATCTTCATCAAAAATGCTTATACGGCCACGTTTGAATTCAGCTGTCTAATGTGTTATGGTTGATAACGAAGATGCAGAGCCCCCCTAAACTTCGCGGAGCTCCGTTTTGATACCATCATTTATTTTCTTTTTCAATAACAAAACAACAGTTTTTTCTATTACAAAATCACGAAAGTTTTTCTGTATAAATGTCTGCCATTCACAAACTAAACCACGCAGCTACTTGACTGTTTGACAGTATTATTGTGAAAGGTTATATTTACGAAAAATATCACTTTCTATATACTAACAGCGTAATCTCTAGCCTAGGCCAAGTACTTATCATACATCCCTCGTATATTGTGAAATGACGTCGAAAAATAAATACAAATTTCAATGATTTTGTGTTTTTATATATATATTTGTCAGGCTGAGAACTTTTTGATTGACCCTCGTGTGGGGGTTCGATAATCGATGAAAGAAGTTTTCTTTTCCCAGGAAACCGAAAAAACGATATGAACTAAATTGACTGATATAGTTAACTGAAAAAGTTTGCCCAAATTGACGCTACAATAACATCGTATGGACACTCCTAACCAATTTACTTTGTTAAAGTCACAACGTTGCTCGGAGATCGATACGGATTTTATGTTACGTTAGAGTTCGAAACAGAAGGTCTATTTGTCAGGTTTACCGGAGCCCTACCAACGGCTTTTGTCGTTTTCGGGGGATGGGGGGATGAAATTAATTAGCTGGGACATTCCTGCCATGTCAGATCTTGTTGTTCGGATAACAACTTATTGTCATTAGTATTTTGGGGAAAGTTTCGGCGAATTGTGGAATGGGAAACCACAACGGGTTTAAAGAAGATGATATCCGGGAAATTACCATGACAGATGTTTTAAGACAGATTTTAACGATGAGCAGGCATGAAACAGTTTGATGTATGATTATGACAAAGGGTTAGTTTTATTTTTACGATGGTGGTGAGAAAAGTTCGCCTCTTAACAAAGAAAACGCCATTTTCTTAGTTTATTTTTATTATTTGAGCGTAGACCTTGCAATTCAGTACATATAGACCGATTTTCCGATTTTATAATACAGTTTCTTCAACTGTGCAAAATAAGCCGGGATCTATACTGCCTATTATCACCAGAATTCCTGAAAATTATAGCCATGTATTTTTCGGCAGATAGAACTCTTTTCTTTCTTTGTCATATTTTTACGTTCTCACACCCACTGTATGGAGTGTTATTATCTCTCTGGTTAATAATAACGAATCCGTGTTATATCTATTGTTACAAAATGCTAAAGAAATCATCTGTGGTTCTACAAACCTGAAAGGGTGTCGCAGAATGCCGCGCCATTGACCCCTGTTCCAGGTATTTGGGTCTTTTGTCTATTGGAACATGACAAATTATTTGCTTAGTGGGGTTACTCGATCTTTCAACATGATCTATTCAGCCCAGCCTGTCTTCTTTGATAAAGTAACTATATCGGTGTCTTGATATTCTCTGTATAGTTCATAATTGTATTATTTACGCCATCCTTTACTTCTTTTTGATTCCTTCGTAAATATGACTAAGTACCTGTCTCTCGAATATGCCTAGCAGTGTTTCATAGTTTTGTATTACTGCCCAGGTTTCCGAAGCATAAGTTAGCACAGATCTTTTAGTGTCTCATATAACGGAAATCTCAGAATGTTTTTTTTTGTTTTGAGTGTTACGCGCCAAATACAGATAACGGGGGGAGGGGAGTAGTATCAAACGCTTGACGAGCTTTTTAAGTTTAGTAGCGATGGATCGTTTACTAAACTTACGTCGGGACCATAGCACGCATTTAGCGTTTTATAAAAATATTCCTACACTATTGTTCGACATCCATACAGGATACATTTTAATTTAGCGACCATGAGAAATGTGCCAAATGCGAATTTAATTAAGCATTGGGTACGCAAGGTCGAAGAGACTCGAAACACAATGCCGGATAAATCAACTGAGCGCAAAAGAACATCAAGAACGAGCACCAATGTCGACCGCGTTCGCCAGTCTGTTAGAGAAGATTCACTACAGTCTCTATGACTCCGCGCAGCTTCTCTACATTTGCACAGATCCACGATTCATCACGTTATTCGCAAAGATTATTACAAAGATTCTACTCCAACAACATTATTATTTTGCTAGGGATGAAGCCCGATAACCGAGCTAATCGAGTCAAATTATGCAGTACAATGGAAAATCGTTTTAGGAGCTTTAATAAAATATGGTTTGTGATTAATCGAATTTCTACGTTAAAGGCCACGTGAATAAACAAAATTGAAGACATTGAGTTCCCGACAATCCGCTGGAACTGCACCAGAAACCATTATATTCGCCTAAAGTTGTTGTTTGGGCAGCCATATCCAACGAAGGGATTATCGGCCCCTACTTTTTTGAGGATAACAGTGATCGCGCTCAGACTGTTAATTCCGATCGTTATTACCATATTATTCGGGCATTTTTGCCTCCAGAAATGAAAATTCAATTGGTTATAACCACCACACATTTGTCCAACAAGTTGGAGCAACTTCCCACATCATGAATAATTCATTGGCAGTTCTTCACCATTTATTCTCTGGAGGAGTGATTAGTTGTCGAGGGGACATCAACTGCACACCGAGGAATTTCACTTCCAGGATAAATGAGTGTAAAGAAGCGGATGGTGCATATTTACGCACGGTTGTTTTTCATAAATAAAAATTCACAAACTACTCTGTAGTTTAACAGCAATTAAACAAGTTTGAATCAATTCTGTTTTATTTTTTAAGTATCAAAAACCAAGAACATTCTGAGACACCCTTTATTTTACATTTGTTGATTTTTGACTCAACGTCCGATTTTAAATGCTTGAGTAGTTCAAATTAGGTCTTGTTTCCTAATTATGTTATTCTCTTTATTTCTGTATTTGTATCGTCGTTCTTTGTTACTAAAAAATTTGTCTTTTGAATGTTAATTTGCAGCACCATTTGTAGTGCAGCCTCTTCAAGTATAAGGAATGCTTGTATCATGTCTCTACTAACTCTGCAGAATAGCGTTCATATAAATCTAAGCTCTTCAGCAGAAAGCTTCTTTCTCGGCGATTATTTAATATGACATTGTGGATTTTTGTGGGGATTTGCTCTGTAACAACGATGTTTGAGTATGCCGCGACTGAATGCATGATCTTCGATACATATAGAATCACGTTTAAATTCAACATCCCATTTAATACACGAAAATTAAGTAGGAAGAGAATTCTTTAAGGGAGTATTCTAGTCTATAAGCCCGAATTTTGAGCGTTTTTTAAGGATTCATGAAAAAAAGCAATTGATATTTTCACTATCCATTTTTTTATAGTTTATTTATTCATATTTCGAGAGTACATAAAAAAATTTAAAAAAAAATATAAAAAGTTATGCGTCGTTGAACTAGGGGGGGAAAGCCGTGTCCCGGTCTCATGACATCTACCCACCTGGTCATTTGAAAAATTAAATTATGGATCATTTTTATCAGTATAAATGCCAATACCGTATGAACCAGAAAAAGTGTCAAAAACAATTTTTTTCGCAAAATGGTGGCTACTCAAAAATTGAGGTCGATTTTCCCATACATTTTTTAACTTTACCGAATTTTTTAAACATATTAAAAATATTTTTTTATAGTTTTTATTGATTCATACGATAGAGGAATATATAAAACATATTCATGCCAAATTTTAAGTAAATCGGTCGACTCGAACTTGAGATATTATGTCAACCGCATCAAAAAAAGTAGTTTCGAGAAAAACGCGTTTAAAGTTTTACGTCAGGCAGTGTAACTGATAGATGCGTACATATAACTTCCTCTCCATACATCGGCCCTTTTTCTACTTCATATTGCTGATTTTCAGCGTATTATGAAAAAACGGAGAGAGAGTTATTTATCTTCAGGTAGCTGCAGCCTTCAGTCGCCTATTGTTACAGCAGCTCCGCCCAAACCGGTCTGGGTGCTACGTCACTAAAATGACTATAACTTTAAAAATAATTCGAATTTTGAAAAATCCTTTTAGGCAAATATTCTAGAATATCTAAACTATCGAAATATGGAAAAAAATCGATTTTTTTCAAATTTCTAGACTAGATTACCCCCTTAATATAGAATATTTGTGTATGTTCGTCGAAGTTAAATAAAGTACACTTATAGCAGCTCGAACATCAAATTTATTTATATTTTCAGCAAAATATGGGATATATGAAAAAAGATGAGATAAATGAAAAAAATCAAAACATCATAATAATTTTTTTTTAATGGAATGTCTAATATTTTCTTATTTTACAATATTAATATAAGATACAATAATTCTTCTTTTGTCCTATATCTATCTGTCATAATTTCCAAAATTTTTACATTTTTGTTATTAATATTTCGTTTTTAATGGGATTCACCTTTCAATTAGGTTATAAAATTCAATTAAAATGGTAAATATTGTTCTAGTATTTCTTTTAAACAGTTTTTATATGATACGGAAAAATAGAGTGTACTTCTTTTATAATTAAATAGGAAAAAATATGTTTATAAATTATAAAAAACTTGGACAGACAGAAAAGAGTTATGAGTGAAATAAAAAATTATTTCGTTTTTCAAGCTGTAATTAAAAAATCACATATTTTATACAGACATATTGAAAACGAGGTAGGCCTTAAAAATCCAGAACGAACAGAATATGAAATATAAGTTTCATCCGTATCATATACAATTAGAACTAAATCAAAATTATTTCGATCGAAGGGTTGAATTTTCTAACTGGGCTACAGAAAAAAATAGAGCCTAAGTTTTTCAAAAAAGTTTTATTTACGGATAAGGCAACTTTCCACAAAAATTGATACGTCAACCGACATAAATTGCACTGTTATACCAGTAAAAATCCAAGATTCATTATGCCTTTAGATCATCAAATTAAAGCCCACACATTAAAAATGGCTTTTTAATGTGTGGGCTGGTATTATCGAAGATCGCCTCCTTGGGCCATGATTCTTTTGAAAATAGAGTTAATGGTGATAGTTTTCTCAATTTTTTGCAAAATAATTGAAGAGTGGATTGAAGAATTGCCGTTAACTGTACCGAGACGAATGTGGTTACAGCTAGATGGCGCTTCTCCATATTTTAGCAGGCAGGAGATACAATATGGGGGCACGAATTATAAAAATAAGTGGATTGGTAGGGAAGGTCCTGTACCGTAGCCAACTAAATCCTCGGATTTAACAAAACATATTTTTTCTTATGGAGTTATGGTTAAAAAACAAGTTTATCAAATATGATCCACCATAATAGAGGACATGCAAATTAGAATAACAAATGTGTTTATGAATATTGAGACAACGTTCATTACAGTCAATTGTCCTTTTGAACATAGGCTTAGAGTTTGTATTGCACAAAATGATGGACATATTGAACATTTAATTAAATGATTGTAGTGACCTTTTCTTTATAGATGTTTATACTTGAACTGTCTTACTAAAAACAAAATATTTTCGACGTTTTGTTTACTATAACAATAAGTTCTATTACTCTGTAATAATTGCGTTATAATCAAATATTAAAACATGCGATAACCTAAATTCTTAGTATATCATAACTTATCATGAATTTATTCATTAGTTTAATAATAACATAAAGTCTAAGGTAAATTCCATTCAGTGGCGGCTCGTGGGTTTTTAAATTGGGAGGGCGTAGAAGAAAATAGTGCTGCAAAAGATTTTTTTTTGCTTTCGCCTTCCTCCTTTTTACTTTTCTCGCTATTGAAACATTATACCGGAGGTGAACAAGGGAAATGAATTAAAGGAAAGAAACTAAAATATGGTGTTTGACTCTGAAAAATTGTTTACTGTGATATATGCTGGGGTGCCGGCGCCCAACGCTCTCCCTCACGAGCCCCTACTGATTCTATTAAAAATGAAATATAGATAGATAGGTCTAGAACATATTTAACCAGAATAGAAGTATTTTGTCTTAAGAATGTTGTAAAATAAAGAAATATCAGATATTCCATTAAATAAATTCATATATGTTTGTATTTCTTTTTATTTTTAAGATTTATCCTAGACATCCTGTATAACGTAAACGACAAATTTTGCTTACATTAAAAGTTAAGTCATAGTATCATTAACATTCCTACCAAAAATGATAATCCTACATCAAAGAGTAAATGATATATGACACTGCAAAATAAAGTCAGCAAGTCCGATATTTATATATATATATATATATATATATATATATATATATATATATATATATATATATATATATATATATATAATATATATATATAACATGCCACATTTTATTCTAGTCTAACCATAAGAATAATAAATATAATGTATTTTTCAAACAGTATTATGAAAACGAAAGTATACTCTATAGCAGCTCTCCCGTTGATGTTTGGTCTGTGAGAAGAGGCATCCAAAGAATAGAAACAAAAGAGATTTGGTAAAAAAGTGACTTCATAATGTCGGATATTATTACAAAAACTTTGCAGTGTCGTTAATTGAGATTTATTAACGTCAGAACTATGAAGCGTCTAGAAATCCGAGCAGAGCCATCAGTAACGGCTTTCCAACACGCTCCCATTTACATGTCCAGCGTTCGGGCCCAGTAATTTAATTATGAAAGCTCCATGGGGATACTCAACGAACATGATTCAATCACTGGCCCGAAACTTTTCATTTCGTTTCCTGTTAAATAATAGTCAGATCGGTTTTCTTTGACGCCTATCTTGCTAACGCGTTTAACTTAATTACTGTAATAAGTAAATAAATCCAAATATTTTAATTAATACATTAATAATAAAATATGTTACAAAAGTAAGAACGTGGTAATATAACATTCAGATATGACTACTATAGAAAAAAGTCTCTTTTAAAAATTATTAACACGTTTTTATTAGCTTCACCCTTATCTATTTATGTAACGGAATCTTTAAACGTCCTTTTCACCCACTTCAAAATGTCAAATCAAATTAAATCAAGGATCGATGACAATACAATAATTTAATAAGTTCGTCCAATTATCCTGAACAGGATCGTCAGGGTCAAGGATTTGCTTTCTAAGAGGGAGTCTGAGACACGGTTACAACGATCAAGGTAGGCAATAAGTAATGTCTGAATGATTGTGGCGTGTTCATATATTTTTTTCTTCATTGAGTTTTTTCGCCACGATCTAAAACTCAAAAAATATTAAAATATCTGTTCTTTTGTAAATAAAGAATCACTGGGTAAAAACAAAAAACCAAACGGAGACAAATGTCTCAGTGATTCGTTTTTGTAATAAATTTGCCTAACGAAAAATGTTCTAAAAAAATATACAAACTTTTAACGTTAACGTGTCGGGCAGTATTCTCCTCCCGTTTTCAAAACGAACCTAAAAATAAAGTATATTAATTTCTATAAATTATGAAAAGATAGAAAGTAAATATATTTTTTGTGTATGTCAATCACTCTTTCTGTGACATTTAAGTTTGACAGTTTTTAAAATATAGGGCTGTATTTTTCGAACCACGAAATGGATAACCCCCAAGAATTACCAAAATGTAATCATAATACTATCAGTAACAATGGAAAAGAAAATATTCTTTCTATTAATTGAAATACACAATGATATGAAAAATAATCCTGAGAAATCGTGATTATACATAATTATTCACAGAAACGAGCTCTTTGGAGCCCTCCCTCGAAGCCGGAACTCTCTTGCTAACCTGATATATTTCCTCGTTTAAAAGAAATGGCAAAATAATGGGAAAGGCCCATTTGCACAACTCCCCATCAAATCGTCGTTTTACAAAATCGTGTTTATTTCATCGCAGCGTCATTTTCACTCGCATTTTGCTTCGCCTCAACCTTCCTATTCGAAACCAATTGTAGCGTAATACTTACATCCTCAAACCCTTTACGATACTGAAAACCCTTCTCCGATTTCTTTATTTCCAGACAATGGAGATCAGATCTTTTATTCTGCCCGAAATGATCCTCGGGGATTTTTCCACTGTATAGAGTATTTTCAGTTCTTAACACAAATATCGAAAGAGATTTTTTTTGGATTTTTCTACGCTAAGTTGGTGGGTTTCTAAAAATCTGTTTTTAAAAGCTAAAATTTTCTCAGATATAAATATTTATTTTTGAATAATTTAAAAAATATTTTTTGTGGTTTAAACAAAACTCGGTTTGCCTCAATTTTGACTTTTTTAATTCTTTATTTAAAGATGGCATTTTTTTAATACATTTACTATTTACTGCTGTGAACATATTCCTTTGAAAATTGCACCAACATGCATGTTCTACATTAGTTAATTTCTTGTAAAGATTGTACGCCTGAATTTCAAGCATACTTCTTTTACTGTACAAATGTTTGATTTCTAAGTCAAGCCATTTCTGTTTTGCAAAATTAGTTATTTTATCACATATTTTGGAAGATTTTGAAATATTAACTATAATAAAATTAGGAAATATTTTATTAGCATGGCATGACTTAAGAAACCAAATATCTACTCCGATAAGCCTAATTTTAGTAGTATACTTACGATAAAGATTTAGTTTCGCTGACGATGTAGCCATCGTAGATCAATTCTTCTATTGGAGCCTTTGATGTAAAACACTAAACTTGAAGAGAGTTACCACTAAACACCAAATCACTTTTTTTGACCTGCCCGACGCACGTTTGATTTAATCTAATTCTAAAAGTAAACTACGTACTATTTATATGAAAAACCCTACCTAACAAAGCGTGTAAAAAGCATGAACCGTGAAGTTTACTAAGCCTTACATTAACAATTGAAAAAGTTGACTGAACGGGATAGGCCCATTATCTCGGTTCATGATTTTCTTACTTACTCTCTCTTACTTCTCTTACTTATTTTTCTATTTGAATGCTTTCTTCTTTTTCTTTTTTAATGAATATTAACATATACAACTGTATATTATATTACAACATAAATCTATTTGTTATTGTTGGTGGATTCATGCAGTTGTGGGTTGTATCCTTCTTCATCTGCAACAGTTTGAAGTCTTCTAGGTCTCTCTCTGGGCAGATGGTATCGAAGGCGTCATGGGTTTTTTTTAAGTATTAAAATTATTTTTTAAGGATTTAAGCTTCTTTTTAAAATTTTTTAGGTTTAATTTTATTATGTCTTTCGGTATCTTGTTGAATTTTGCTACGGTTTCACTTGTGAGTTTTTGTGTGAGTCTTACTTGTGTATTTTTATGAACTCTAATGTCTGATTTTCTTCTGGTTTCGTACGTATGTATTTGTTTGTTTGTCGTGAATGTGATAGTTGTCTTTATTAATTTATTTTGAATTTTGTATAGCAGCAGTATATTGTGATATTGTATTAGTTGTCTGATGTTTAGTTCTTTTGTTTTTTGTATAGTTCTTCGGTTGGCGTTAGTCTGTAGAGATTATATAATATTTTCAATGTCTTATTTTGTTGTCTTTGTAGTATGTTTAAGTTTTTTTCTGTAGTATTGCTCCATGTATTAATCATATAAGCATTTTTAGATGAGAATAGTGCATGGTAAAGTGGTTTCTTCATTTTTGTTGGTATGATGTACTTCATTTTTAAGAGCAAAGTAATTGTTTTGGCATTTTTTTTTAATTTTATTTATATGCTTATCCCATTTTAAGGTAGTTTATTTTAATTCTTAGGTAGTTAATTTCGGAAATTTCCTTTAATTTTTGGTTTCTTATCGTTACGTTTAGGTCTCTTGCTTGTTTCTTCTTGCCAGATATTATGTATTCTGTTTTTGTTTCGTTTATCGTGAGTGAGTTGTTAAAACACCATAGTTCGTACTTTATCATATCGTTATATATATTATGTTGTAATCTGTTTTAATCATTGTCAGAATACAACATGCACAAGTCATCAGCGTAAGCATACATTTTTCTAGTGAAGTTTTCTTCGAATAAATCGTTTGTATAGAGTATATATAGCAAAGGTGGCAGGTTACCTGCTTGCGACAAGCCGTACGCATATGCATCCAAAGCCCTATTATTATTAACACTTTTAATTAGTCTTAAATTACTAATATCTACACTGCAGTCGTGTTCGATTGCATGATGGGCAACACAAGATTTTCATTTCTCCCATATCTATTGTGGGAAATATGTTTATATCTTGTCAATATGGATCTTTTTGTTTGCCCAATATACCTTCGTTCACAGTCTTGACAACTAATTTCGTAAATCCCCGACTTTTCAAGTCGCTCTACTTTATCCTTTGGATTACCCAGAACTTATTTTAATTTATTATATGGTTTGTGCACAACCTTAATGTCCACTTCTTTCAAAATTTTGTCTAGCCCTCTTGTTAATTGGGCATCAAATGGTATTACCATGAATTTCATGGTGTTCTGATCCTTTTGAAAAGTCGAAGATTCTTTCAATAATTTTCTGAACTTATGTTTTCCAATTAATTTATCTACAATGTTCTTATTATAACTATTCACTTCAGATACCTCCCTAATTAATTTTAATTTCTTGTTGTAATTATCTTTATTTAAAGGAAAATTAATTAATCTATTTACCATAAAATTTAAACTGGCATTAATTAAATCTTATTTTGGAAGCTATGATTTGAATCGTTAGGCATGTATCTTGAAGAGGTGGTGTTTTTTCTGAAAATATCAAAATCTAACCTATTTTTATTGTTTCTACTGATCAAAACATCCAGAAACGGTAAACTATTGTTTTTTTCGAGTTCATGCCTGTATATTATATTTTGGGATTTATTATTTAAGTTCTCAATAAAATCATCTAAATTTAAATTTTTCGAATCGAAAATGGGAAAAACGTCATCCACATATCTTAACCATACCTTCGGATTTGCGAAATTAGTTGTCAAGACTGCGATCGAAGGTGTATTGGGCAAGCAAGAAGATCCATATTGAAAAGATATTGATAAGAATATATTGCCCACATTAGATATGGGAGAAATGAAAAATCTTGTGTTGCCCAACATGCAATCGAACACGACCACAGTATAGATATCAACAATTTAAGATTAATTAAAAGTGTTAATAATAATAGGGCTTTGGATTCATATGAAAGCATTCAAATAGAAAAATGTAAGAAAGTCATGAACCGAGATAAAGGCCCTATTCTGTTCAGTCAACTTTTTCAATTATTAATGTAAGGCTTAGTAAACTTCACGGTTCATGATTTGTACACGCTTCGTTAGGTAGGGTTTTTCATATAAATAGTACAAAGTTTACATAGAAACGTGCGTCGAGCAGTTCAAAAAAAGTGATTTGGTGTTTAGTGGTAAATCTCTTCAAGTTTAGTATTTTACACCAAAGGTTCCAATAGAAGAACTGAACAATGTCTTCTGCTTGAATTTGGAAAATCAATTTCGTAATACGAAGGCACAGATCTGCTTAGCAGACTACCGCTTCCCATCTGAAACTGAACTGAACAAAACTATTCTGCCTCCATTCGTTTCAAAAGCTAAAACCTTAGAGGAATTATATCTGTGGATCTACTGTACTGCAATCACAGTACTTAAAGTCATTGGAATTAAGGTTGGAATTAAGTTAAGAATTGGTTAATTGGAATTAAGGTTGCAATGTAAAGGCAAACCTCAGAGAGCCAACAGGCTTGTAAAGAAAATTGATTCACTTAGGGTAGATGTTGGATGTCTGACTGAATAAGTGCACGGAAGAAGAACTGGAAAACTAGAAAGAAAAATTGAAATAATCATCGGATTGACACCCCATCAATCAATACAAGAAAAGCAACAAGAGAAAAGTGAAAAACAAATTATTCCAGAAACCAGATAGGACTTTTTACAATCTCAATCTCAATTCAGTTGCTAGTAATCAGATTAATAGCTTCCCGACTAAAGAACAGAATACATACTAATACAAGTGCCATCTATTAGTGAAAATCGGAAATATTTTTCGGACAATTATTACATTAGTTTGCATCGAAGAAAGTGAAATCAAATCTACTTTGTTTATGTTAAAGTCTTTAAATGTGTTTATCCACTTAACGTCAAGAGACCTTTTAGTATATTGAATTTGTTCGAATAATGTTTTATTTATGTATCTAGCTCTTAAAATAAACAATCCTTTTGAATTTAATGAACTACTTCAAAATGGGTCATTTAGTTAATGGATTCTTTATTTGTCATTTAATATGTTAACATGCATCAATATAGATGTTTTTTTTTATTTCTTATAATATATTCATTAGTTACTAAAGCTCTGTGTTTATTAATATATAAACACTAGCACTTCTAATTAGGTTAATATATAGAGAAAATTATATACATTAATTATAATAATTATTAGTTACCACTTGTAGGAGTATCCTTTCCATGTAGGAGTATCCTCACTGATTTTCCAATAAAAAATGTATAATATTAATTCCAAAACAATCTGTAATACTACTTCTACACCCTGTTTTCTGGGTCTCTCCGATTGACCTACGACACCAACCGACCAAAAGAGCTTAAAACAATTACCGACGCTCTAAAGCAAGTTTAAAGGTTATCAATTATCAAAAACACCAACAACAGAAATCAAATGAATACGAAAATAGGCTCGTAACAGTTCTGCCTTATATCAAAGGTGTCAAAGATTGCATTCAATGACACAATATATCAACCGCATATAAACATTAGACGTCCCAAAGATTAAATTATTTTAGAAAATCTAAACGTATATGATATATCGCGCGAAACTTACGTGGAGCAATGGAATGCAAAATACAATTGGTTATTGATTCAGTCATTCGCAATCAGGCGTATGCCCAGAAACGAAATATTAACATGGCATGTATCGATTATAAGAAGGCTTTTGATTGTGTACTACACGAATGGCTTATAGACATTTTAAATATCTATGAAACAAATTAGCCAATTATAAATCTCTTGAAGAGCTTCATGTCAGTGTCAAATCCAACTTAGGAAGGGTGACCATAATACAAGAACTGCAGAAATTCCAATCAGAAGAGGTATTTTTCAAGGAGATTCTCTCAGTTCTCTTTGGTTCTGTATCGCCATGAACCTACTCTCAAACCGACTGAACTCCACTAAATATGGTTTTGGCTTGAAAAACAATGGTGAACATATGCGGCCAAAACCATTTGCTCTACATGGACGATCTGAAATTATTTGCCTCATCGAACAATCACCTACAATAAATGTTAAAAATAGTGGAAGAATTTTCCAGTGATATACAATGCAATTTGGACTGGAGAAGTGCCTCATATTAGACATCAACAGAGGAAAACTGCTCAACAATCCTTTTGAGACACAGAACGGACAAAAGATCCAAACAATGAGTGCTGTAGATACATACAAATATCTGGGTATGAAACAATAATTAATTTATCAAAAGAGTGGGACAGGTTTTGAGAACAGACTTAAATAGCAGAAACATGTCTAAAACTATCAACATCTATGCATGTTCTGTGCTAACTGTTCGTTCGGGATAGTTAACTGGAGCGCAACTGACGCACAAAATTTGCAACGTAAGATCGGGACAATGCTCACAAAATCGCAAAAACACTACCCTAGAAGTTCAGTGGAACGCGCAACATTGCCGCAACAGCAAAGCGGTAGGGAATTACTCGATATTAGTAAGCAACTGGACCAACAAATAGGAAATCTGCAGACATATTTCTTGAAGAAGGCGGAAAAGTCTATGCTACATAAAGCTGTATGCCAGGCTGGTGGATCAACACCACTGCGACTAAACGAAGATCAAGTTCAAGTCTATGCAAAAACCAAAGCTTGCGGCATTACAATCGTGGAGAGAAAAGCCTCTGCATGGGAAAGATTTGAATGAGGTCAATGAGGAACAAGTCGATATATTAGCGTCAAACTATTGGCCTGGACAGATGTTTCCGGAGACAGACGGCTTCCTACTGGAAATACAATACCAAGTTATACCTGCCAAAAATTACCTCAAGTATATAGTTTAGGATGGCAGTGTGACCGAACAGTGCCTACCGAGCAGAAATTAAATAATACCAGACCCGATATTGTTGTTATTGATAAACTTTTAATAAAAACGTTTATTGATATAGCTATTCCAAACAACAATAATCTAGTTGCAAAACATGCTGAAAAAAATCTGAAGTATAAGGAGCTTCAAGAACAGGTGAAAAGATAATGAAATATGAAGTGTCTGGAAACAATAGCGATTGTACTGTCCTCAATTGGAATCATTTCAAAGAACCAGATAAATAATATTAAAACTTTGGTGAATTAACGATCACTTTTTTAGAGTCATGCAGAAGGCTGTATTATTTGGAACAGCTCGAACCGAAAGTTTTTGAATTACAATAGGAAACCAAGTCACCACTTCAATGGTGTGGCCCAAGAACATGAAAAGGGCCCCCACAGATTAATCCTTTTGATATCTAGGATAAGCCAATGTTGCCCTTAGAGGGAGTGCGAATGACTTTATGCTAAATCAGTAATACAGTTAATATTAATTGATAATTAATGGGGGCATCTTCAGCATGCTTCCAACTTACATTATTCTGAGCGTTCCTGTGCCGTTCGAGTCCAATATACATGTGAGCAGTCCATCGTGTTTTAGGTCTTCTTCGTGGATGATTATGATCAAGCGGTATCCGCTTCAGGATTGCTTTGGTCAACCTGTGCTCACATCGCCTCGCTAGATGGCCTACCCACCTCCATTTCAATTCGGTTACTCTTCCAATGAAAAATAAAGTAATGTATATAGTGAAAGTGACTTTCCTTTTGCGCAGATGTGGACATTTACCGTGAATAACAGCGTCCAATTGGTCTAGTACTGAAGCATAATACTCTCCGGTATTATTAACACCACTCCACGAGACTCACAGCTAAACCAAACGAAACCATTGTGCTGCTACTTTGTCTATACTGGTTTATACTAGTGAATCTTTGTTTCATATGCCTTGTAAATCTGCTAAAACGTCGAAAAGATTCATCGCAGATCAATAACTATTTGGTTTAAATAAAACTAAATACTTGATTCATTTGTCCATTACTTTGTGATAGTTCATTTTCAAATTTTATTCGTTAGGCAAATTTATTACAAAAAAGAATCACTGAGAAATTTGTCTCCGTTTGGCTTTTTGTTTTTACGCAGTGATTCTTTATTTACATAAGAACAGATATTTTTGATATTTTTTGAGTTTTAGATAGTGGCGAAAACTCCAAATAAAGAAAAAATATATGAACACCCACAATCATTCAGACATTACTAACTAATCATATTATATTTCCGTTCAGTTTCTTTCCTTTAACTCATTTTAAGATATTATTATTAAAAATTAAAATCACTGCGGAAAAAATATAAAAATAAAGCGTATAAAAATTTCACCCTTTCGCCACAATTTATACATAGTTGGTCAGTTGTTTACCTTCAGCGACCGTACGCCACCGTCATCTTATCTCGTCGTATCTGTCTCGCTCCGAGGTTTAACTGTTTTCTAAAACAGGCGATTTGGACGTAGATTCCCCGTGACCGAGCGTATCGGTAATTAGTTTTAACGCTTTTAAAGTCACATGATTTTATTTTAAATTTTATACATTTTCTTCATTTATAATTAATTGCAAACAATTTTTTAAAAGTTTTTCGCATCAATTATCAATATTATTTATGGTAAAGTTTTAAAATAAAGTAAAAAAATCGATAATTATTATTTATTTAAAAACCCAATTCATTCTGAGCCCATTCATCGAACAAACCATGCAAACGATGGTCTTGCGGCTTAAGTTCTTGGACAAGCTGAATCTTGTAAGGCACCCGACCAAGATCTTTACGCAAAATTTTCCATCCAGTGTGACTATAGTTTCGTAAAACGATTTTACATTCTCTAACATTACTTTAAAACTTTTGTAAAAGTTTTCACACAAATTTATAAATAAAAGTGATAGGTAACAAAGTATAAAATTGTTTTATTCCTTTTTAAAATATCTAAATACTATTGAAAATAATTCATTCTATTTTTTCTTCGGAAAGCTTGTTCATACCCAAAACATCGGGTAAAATGAAGTGGACATTATTTACCGAGATGCTTACAATGTCACCAAGCTCTCATATTATCATTTAATATTTTAGAATTTTCATGACAATTTTGTCGCTCGTAGCTGGTATTAGACTTTCCAAGAGTTTATAATTTTCAATGAGTTTTCGAATTCGGGAATTCGATTTTTTTCGACCATCCACAATTGTTAAATGTGACAAAGTTTGTTTTAGAAATGAACAAAGAGCCCACGGGGTTATTATTCACGCTAATAACTTTCTAAATTGGATTATATTGGATCAATCTCATTACTTTTAATACCAAGCAACAGAGAATGTTTGCCCTTTATATAATTGTGATTATACGTTACACAAGAAATATTTTAAAGCGAAAGGGAGAATCTAATCAAGTTTAAGACTGAAAACGTTTGTTTCAAAGGGAGAATTCTCCAATTTCGACCATAATATCTCGGCAAAGCTTTGAAAATGTCTACCGAACTACCTATTACTCGCAAATTTCGCCTCAGGCGTCTTTTATTTCAAAATGAAACACGTGCCAAAATATACGTTTCCAATTATTCCGACAAGCAAAACCGAGCGTCTTTATATTCTCTCGAATATTATCATTCTATTATCTTATTACATGGTTAAGTAGCATTTAAACAATGACAGTTTTAATCCGATGTCTTGGATATACTGTTAAATTATACAGGGTGTCGTAGGAAACGGATAATTTTCAATATCCAATTTTCCTTGAATTTCTCCGGTAAGAGTAAAAACTGCCTTAATTTGCATAATAACGAGTGATTTTTCTAGAGCGTTTGAACTTCCGATAGGGGTTACGTTACTTTTAAACAAACTGTGATTTTGCATGCCTCTATTATTAAAATTATTTAAAATAGTCTGGCAAATCATCGAGGAACGTTTAACATCAGAGCAACTCTTGCAAATTGTTTAAATTTATTATTAAAAGCAGTTTAAAAACTTATAGAGAGATTTGTGAATTTTATGGTGCACATAAATCGCCCAACCGAGCGATGTATTCCCCGAATTATCGACAAAGAACCAACCCAGTTTACGCGGCTCGATATTAAAATAAAAACAACGCAAAAAATTCTGCGTTCCAAAGAAAATTTCGCCGTTGTTGCTGGCAGTGTTGATGAAGATCCAAATTTATCAATTCGTCGCTGTCCGCAGGAAAATGAGCTTTGCTATTCGACTGTATGGAGAATTTTGCGTAAAGATCTTGGTCGGGTGCCTTACAAGATTCAGCTTTTTCAAGAACTCAAGCCGCAAGACCATCCTTTGCATGGTACGTTCGATGAATGGGCTCAGAATTAATTGGGTTTTTCAATAAATAATAATTATCGATTTTTTTACTTTATTTTAAAACTTTACCATAAATAATATTGATAATTGATGCGAAAAACTTTTAAAAAATTGTTTGCAATTAATTATAAATGAAGTAATATGTATAAAATTTAAAATAAAATTATGTGCCTTTAAAAGCGTTACAACTAATTACCGATACGCTCGGTCGCAGGGAATCTACGTCCAAATCGCCTGTTTTAGAAAACAGTTAAACCTCGGAACGAGATAGATAGGACGAGATAAGATGACGGTGGCATACTGTCGCTGAAGGTAAACAAACGACCAACTATGTATAAATTGTGGCGAGAGGATGAAATTTTTATCCGCTTTATTTTTATATGTTTTCCGCAGTGATTTTAATTTTTAATAATATCTTAAAATGAGTTAAAGGAAAGAAACTGAACGGAAATAAAATATGGTTAGTTAGTAATGTCTGAATAATTGTGGCGTGTTCATATATTTTTTTTCTTTATTTGGGGTTTTTGCCACGATCTAAAACTCAAAAAATATCAAAAATATCTGTTCTTATGTAAATAAAGAATCACTGGGTAAAAACAAAAAGCCAAACGGAGACTTTTGAATTTTCTTTGAAATTTCTCAGTGATTCTTTTTTGTAATAAATTTGCCTAACGAATAAAATTTTAGGAATGTTCTAAAAAATAGAATTTTAACGTTAACGTTTCGGAAAGTATTCTCCTCCCGTTTTCCGAGCGAATCTAAAAATAAATTATAATAATTTCTATAAATTATGAAAAGATAGGAAGTAAACATATTTTTTGTGTATGTCAATGATACTTACATTGACAATTAGTTTTTAATGACAGTGACATACTTCCAAAAAATATATGTAGGTGAGGTTGACTGTGTGATTGTATATTGAAATACTTAAATGTTGTATTCTTTAGAATCGGGAACCATATTAGATTTAAATCTACCGAAGGCATTGCAATACAGTTATTTTTATTTAAATTAATTATACCAGTTTCTTTTAATCTTCTGTATTTTGTTACCGCTTCTTTTAATAACGTTTCGGAATTATTCCAATTGATTTTATGACCCGATTCCCATACGTGTTGACAAATTCTAGATTTATTGAAATCGCCCTTTCTAAGAAGGTTTTTTATTATCTCTCTTTTATTCTGACATCTAACGGTCTAGATGTCTCACCTTTGGCATAGACAATATAGGTAAAATATTAACTGCCATGAATAACATACTAGAACGATGGAAGATATATTTTAAAACGCTGTTAAATTGAACCACTAGGGATCATAAATATTGCAGGCTGCAGCCCGGCCACTAGTAGAAGTACCATCGTTGCAGGAGGCGTAGAAAACTTTAATAGCAGCTATTGATTTCGTTCGTTTGATGATTGGAAATTGTTCAGTTCTCCAGTCGCTTGACAGAGCGTTTTCACAATTTAATTTTAATGGATTCTAATGTAACAGACTTTAACGTAAATGTCCCAGATTGCCGATCGATTGTCGTTTAACATTCCACATCCAAATCACCTTTAAATTTTTCTATTGTTCTTGCTTCAGCTTTGTGTTGAAATAAGTTAGTTATTAGAGACGATATTTCTGACAGATTTCCATACCTTGCCATTTTTTAACTTCCTTTCTCGAGATTATTTCCAGGCAAAGCGATCATCAATTTATAATTAATTTCGAAAAGTTTTTAATTAGTCTTTTGGCTTGGCATTTAAGAGCCTAGCCTGAAGGTTCCTGTTTAATCAATCTTAACGTCTTACTTATCTTAATAACCAGTTCATTGTTAGTATAAATAAAAAACTTCCGATATAATGAATAAATGTCAGTACAATTAATAGGGAGTTAATTATAAAAAATATACCATTGAAATCTCAAGAACCACATGAGAGAGTTATCGAAATGGTATATTGTGTCTTTATTTATTAGAAAAAAATTGTGAAAAAGAGAAGAAAAAACCGGAAACGTTGATGGCAGGTAATTGCAGTCTCTATTTCCTGTCTTATACCGAGGATAGTGCATTTGGATATTCAAGATCACTACATATATCTTAGGTAGAGGATTTCTATGGAAGGGAAGAGCGCCCGGGAGATGGAAAAAAACTACCACATTATCTGAAATGAAAAATCTTAATTAAAATCTTTAAAAAAATCTAAACGTCTTTTTAAAATCCATGATGCCGTTGCAGTCAAATGTGATAATAAAATATCCTAAAAAAGCAAGACGGAGATGCAAACAATGTAAAAATCATACTATTTACCTTTGTAATAAATGCAAAGTTCATCTGCATACTGATTGTTTTTAAATCTTTCATAAAAATAAGTAATAAATAAAAGTTTATTTTAAAAATTGAATTCTTAGTTTAAGCCAATGGATATATATATATATATATATATATATATATATATATATATATATATATATATATATATATATATATATATATGCTTTAAAGCGTGAGGATGGCACAGTGTGCAAGACGCGTACCCAAATGTTAGAGATTGTCAGAAGGTTTTATTCCCAGTTATATGAAGATCAGAGCCAGTCAGGGACAGCAATACCCACGGAAGAACAATATATAATACCAGATATCCTAGTGGAGGAAGTAACAAATGCTATAGAATTGATGAAGAACGGCAAGGCTCTAGGAAAGGATAGCGTAACTGTCGAAATGCTAAAAGCTGGTGGTCGGACTTTACATAAAACACTGGCAAAATTATACTCAAAATGCCTCAAAGAACAAAAAGTACCTGACTTATGGAAAAATGCAGAAGTGATCCTTTTACATAAAAAAGGAGCACAGGAAGATTTAAAGAACTACCGTCCAATAAGCCTCCTATCAGTGATGTACAAAGTTTTCACTAAGATAATTTCTAAAAGAATATTAAAAAAACTGAATGACGCACAACCAAGAGAACAAGCAGGATTCAGAAGTGGATTCAGTACAATGGATCACATCCAGGTTGTACAGCAGGTCATAGAAAGGCACAACGAATACACCATGCCACTGTCCTTGGCTTTTATCGACTACGAAAAACCATTTGATTCCATCTCAAAGCATGCGATAATGGATGCACTGCTTAGTCAAGGTGTAGAGAGAGCCTATGTAAACCTATTAGAATCGATATATGATGGAGCTACAGCCACAATTCACCTTGATGATCTTGAAGTGGGAATTAATATAGAACGAGGTGTACGGCAGGGTGACGCAATATCGCCTATTCTTTTCTCGGCTGGCCTTGAAGAAGTATTCCGTAAACTGGATTGGGAACAGGATGGGGTAAAGATCAATGGTGCAAACTTAAACCATCTTAGATTTGCAGATGATGTTATTCTCATTTCACAAGATCCAGAGGAGCTGCAAAGAGGTATACAAGAACTGCAAAGGGCTGGCGAACCATTTGGCTTGAAAATAAACCTGAAAAAGAGTCAGATTATGTTCAATAATTTCGCTCAGGACAGAAGAATTTCAGTTTTAGGAAGGGATTTAGAGATTGTGGACAGCTTTGTATATCTTGGGCAGAGGATTTCCATGGAGGGGAATACCGCCCGGGAGGTGGAACGGCGTGTTAAATGTGGTTGGCAGGCATTTGGTAGGCTCAACATAGTGTTTAAGAGCAGACTCCCACTTTGCCTGAAAAGAAAAGTATTCGATCAGTGCGTTCTACCCGTTATGACATACGGAAGTGAAACCTGGACACTCACATCGAAATCAATTCAAAAACTTCGGGTGGCACAGAGGGGAATGGAAAGATGTATGCTTGGCATTACAAGGCGAGACAGAAAGTCCTGCGCATGGATCAGGGAACAAACAAAAGTCTGTGACATCATTGGAAGAGTAAAACAGTTGAAATGGACATGGGCAGGCCATATAGCGAGGCGATGGGACGACAGATGGACCAAGGCAATCCTGGAGTGGATACCGCTTGATCGCAAACGTCCGCGAAGAAGACCGAAAGCACGATGGACTGATGACATCGTTAAGTATATTGGACCCGAGTGGCAGAGGAAAGCCCAGGACCGTGAAGGTTGGAAGCATGCTAAAGAGGCCTTCATCCTGCAGTGGATCGAGACGGGCTGATGATGATGATGATGATGATGATGATGATGATGATGATATATATATATATATATATATATATATATATCTGCCTGGTCGAAAACCTGCTTGATATTCACCAATTTTAAGTTCTAACTGTCCCTGTGCTCTATCTAGTAGACATTGAGATAGAATCTTGTAACAAACTGGGAGAAGAAATATCCATCTGCAGTTGTTTACATCCGTTCTACCTCCTTTCTTGTGTAGTGGATGGATTAGAGCATCTTTCCAATCTTCCGGAATCCGTTTGGTACGCCAAACTTCTTGTAGAATTTTGGATATTTCCTTGATTGTACCTGGACCAGCGGATTTCAAAAGTTCAGCAGTGATTCCATCTTCATCAGAAGTTTTGTTATTTTTAAATAGCTTGATTTGCCTAATTATTTCATTTTCATTCGGTGATAATGAATCTGGGTTAGTTTGTTTAAGGTTTAGCGTTCTTAATTTGTTTAAGGACTCAGAATAGTTTAGTGGTTGTTCAAAATATTTCGCAAGTTCTTTGCAATTGTCTTGGTTATTTAGAGCTAATTGTTCGTTTTCTTTTTGGAAACAAAAACTTTGGGGTTGATAGCCTGTTAATTTAGTTTTAAATGTTTTGTAAAATGTCGGGTGTTATTTTTTCGGAAATCTTTTTCTATTTCATTAAGTTCATTGTATTCATATCTTCTATTAGTTTGTCTAATTAGCTTCGATGTTTCTTTTCTTACTTCCAAAGAGATGTTATAACTTATTGCTGTTTTTTGACTGTTCCAATCTTTGAATGCTTTACTTCGGCTTAATACTGCTTGCTCGCAAACTTCATCCCACCAACGATGTTTTCTACGTTCTTGTAAAGGGACCAACTTTAAGGTAGTTTTAATAATTTTTTGTTTCAATTCTTGCCAGTTCTGTGCTGGTTGTTTATCACGCTCTTCTGTTAGGTTGGGTTTTGTTTTCGTTGGGTCGAACTTTGGTATTAGCAGTCTCTTTTGAATACATTTTCAAGGTTTTAAGCTAAGTTTGATTCTAGTCAAGTAGTGATCCGTGTCTATGTTAGCACCTTTCCTGACTTGAACATTCAAAATCTCTTTATAATTGGGGTACGAAATGGTAACATGGTCAATTTGAAATTCACCCATGTACGTGTTTTGGCACCTCCATGTCTTTTGTTTTCATATTATCTTCTCAAAATGTTCAACATAGTTCAACCAAGCTTCTACCATTATGGTTAGTCCATTTATGAGCGGGAAAACTACCAACTGTTTTCCTGTACTTTCTTTCTTTCCCAAGTAGGGCGTTGAAATCACCCAATAGAATTTTTTCATTGTTAGAGGAAGTTTTAGAGATAGTCTTCTCCAGAATTTCCCAGGACTTATTTACTTTTTCAAGATTAGATTTATTTTCTTCCTGAACTAGGAGGTGTGCATTGACTAATGTATAGTTTTTGTTAGCACACTTAAGGGATAGTGTCATAAGTCGATTATTTATTGGCTGGATATTAGTTATAGAACCAAGAATGTTTCTTGAGACAGCGAAAGCAACACCGAGATGTGGTGTATTTTTGAGTATTCTTTTGTCCGTTTTACTTTTAAAAAGTATGTAGTTGCCGAATTCCAAGGTGTTTTCATCTGTCAATCTGGTTTCTTGCAAAGCTAAAATATGGATTTTTTGTTGATTCGATGTTCGTAGTGTGTAGTTTTCTTGGGTGCAGGAGAGAATTGGTATTTACCGTTCCAAAGAAAGTTTTTGTTTTCGGTTTCAGACATTGACCAGAGGTCTCCGATTCCCTCTGAAAGATATTGCGTTTAAGCTCGGTCGCCCCAGAATCCGAAAGTCCGGTTGTACCAGCAAAGGTGGCAGAGGATTGTCTACCTCCTGGGGTAATTTTGTAATTACTAGAACGCTTCATCTTGTACTTTGAATTAAAAGTTTGAAAAATGAAGTTTTTGAGGTTAAGACTGGAGGGGTTAGTTCCAAAATTTAAATATCAGCCGCACCACTGGTGAACAGACGCTGACCACTCAACAGATTGATACAAGTCAGACGCTAAGTGGATTTAGGTTTTTTGTATTAGTTCGGGGCTGCTTATTTTGAGATATTCGCCGCTGTCAGGCGAGGCATACTGGATATATATATATATATATATATATATATATATATATATATATATATATATATATATATATATATATATATATATATATTTAAAATAAAAATGCAAACAAATGTTGTTATATATTATTTTTCTTTTATAATTTGACTGTAAATGTGTTAAACATAAACGTCCACGAAGAAGACTAAAAACACGACTAACTGAACTCATTATCAAGTATATTGGACCCAAATGGTAAAGGAAAGCTCAGGACCGCTTCTGCTTGATCGAAATCCAACACATTTTTTTTAAGAAAGGGTTTCTAAATATTATTATTGTATTGATAACAATGGATATTCGGCAAGAGTAATAGAAAATAATTTAAAAAAACTCTAAAAAATTTTTATAAAAAACCTTTATTTCTAATCTGATTATATTGAATATTTTTGTCATTTTTTTTTCAGTTATTTAATTCTAAAAATCTAACAAATTTACTTCATAAACTTATATTTAGAACATAATTTTTCGTCATATTCTTTCACAAAAAAATATAAAATTATCGCAATAAAATATTTTGTTATAGCGCTATTTATATTCAATATATTTAAAAATTTTAAGCAATACTGCGTACAGACACAAATTGACGGTAATGTATCTTTTATAGGTGCAACAACAATGTCCACCACGGTCAGAAATATCGCCGTGCAGCTGTCAAGTGAAGAAGAACGGTTTGGACATCCTTTGCGAGTTCACCGATCAACCTCACATCAACGAGGCGATGAGCGTACTCAAAGGCAAGTCCCTGGTCATCTTCTACTTGAAGCTCCGTCATAACAACCTTCGCAAGTTGACCGGCTTCGTGTTCCTCGGCCTGGATATTCACCATCTCACCATCCACAACAGTAGCTTGTCGGTTGTTGAGGAAGCTTCACTTAGTTCGATAGGTAAGTATTTATATAGTTACATCTAATATTTTTAAGGATGATAAATGGTCAGTTGCTTGACTGGGAGGAAGCCCCACCCATCCCTTACATTGGAAGGCACATGTTTCGTCTGTTGGTGGTTATACTCATCAGGGTATCGACATATGCTCTCTCGCCAAGAATCGGTACCTTGATGAGTCTAACCACCAACTGACGAAACATGTGCCATCCAATGTAAAGGTTGGGTGGGGCTTCCTCCCAATCAAGCAACTAAGCAGTGCTCATATATATATATATATATATATATATATATATATATATATATATATATATATAT
>JARFXV010000168.1:515000-660000 GCA_031761425.1 Cosmopolites sordidus | reverse complement strand
GGACATTAGAATGCCAAAGCAGATCCTATGTGATGAACTAAAAAAAAGATACGAAATCCGGCAAGTTCGAAAAGAAAATATAAAGACGTCAAAAAAATCGTGATTCGAACCAGGTTTTTTGAAATATTTAGACAAACTTCATATTTTCCCGATTTGGCGATTATTTTTAATTCCTAAGCTAAAAAAATATTTTAAAGAAACATATTTTTCTAGCAATAATGATGTAATCGCTACTGTAAATGAATTTCTTGCAGAATAACGAAAACATTTTCAGTTATCACAGTCCCCAATGTTCCAGCAAAAACTAGGGCCTCAATTTATCGATATTTATATTTCACCGACTGCAGAACTTTTCGAAGCCCAAGACAAGATTTGAGCGGCTTTGGGAGATAATGCTCTTTCGTATAGTGCTCGAAATTTGGATTTATATTATTGCAGGTAAAAAAAAACTATGTCGGGGATATATAAAACAGGAATTATACATAAAAATATAACTAGCACCAAACTGGTATTGTTGTGTATATAATGGGATCAGCTGGGCGTCGTAATCTGCACTGATTTGTGTTCCGGACGCTTTAGGAAAGTCATTTTGTTTCAAGAAAGAACTCCGGAAACTGTCACCGAGTTACACTGGGAGATTTTATCATATACAATGTATTCTCTAAACTTGTGTCTCTCCAGATTTTTATATCTTTCGACCCCTGCAATCTGACCTGGTTGATAGCAGCTTCACTTCTCCTGAGGAAGTCGAACAAAACCTCAATAGCTTTTTCACATAGAAACCACCAAGTTTTTTTCGATTTGAGATTCAATTGTTGCCTGAAAGGTGGTGAAAGTAAATAGAAAGTGACGGAGATATCACAGAAGTTGTCAACAAAAGCCCAGAATTAAGTTGGCGATCTAATATATGAACCTCTTAGAAGATTATGTTGAAAAAAAAACCTTCAAACATCTAAAATGTTTACTTTTACATCAGACACGATAATTCGTAAACTTCCCTCATAATTAAGTCCATAAAAATGTATGATAGTGAGAAGGTTGAGTGCTTCAGACATTTTATTTGGAATCTGTTAGAACAATGACAATTTGGATGATTGGGTCACGTCATACGAAAAGAATTTGCGAAACATAGAAGCAAGGAAAAAAAATAAAACGAAAGAGCAAAAAGGAAATGGAATGGCAATATAAAGAAAGTAATATAAAAGGGATATCATCGAAAATAATGAGAAGAGTAATACAAGATAGTTTTTTTTATATTACAGGACCTACCGTTAAGTTGGATCTTATATTCGTGTTTTTTTATGACTGAATTTAAACGCTGACATTTTATTATTGCTGCTGGTGATATGCTGATGTACGAGGTGTATAAATAACGTAGCGAGACTTTGGATCCAACGACTCAGCTTCCCTTAGTATTCTTAGTACGAGTTTTTGAAGTCCCTTGAGTAACTTGGTGGTTCGTAGTAATTATTTTTAGAAACTAAATATATCAATATTAATTTTTTTTTAAGAAAAATTTTAAGAGAAAATTTCCATTTTCCGCTTTAAGTGTCAGTGTGTTTGTACCATTGGTCGAAAAATTAACATAGAACAAAGAGCGAATATTAAGTTTTGTTTTAAACTTGGTAAAACATTCACCGAAACATTTTAACTAATGAAACAAGTTAATGGTGAGTGGTCCCGTATCCACGAGTGGTTTAAACAATTCCAAGAAGGACACCCAGAACGAGGAACATCCTAGACCGAAAAATGACATAGTTCCTCAAAGTAACATTGAAATTGTGCGTGAATTTATAAAAAATCAGCTAAAATCTGTGTTGCGATACGTGGAAATGGAATTGAACATGTCTAAAGATTAAATTCATCGCATTTTAATCGATCATTTGGGACTTGGAGGACTTGGATCATTTGGGATTGGAGCTAACTTATCAATACGTTTTCTTTCTTCCCTTGTTTCAAAGTTGTCAAACCTTTGAAAGCATATAATCTGCTGGGATCTATTGCGTGACATTGTAGCTGATACTACTCGGTCGACATTAAGCAATATTTTAGGTCCATAGTATACATACTGTATACAGTAATGCTTATATTTCTTCTTGCTCAATAATATGAAAGTTCTTTCCCTTTTATGACAAAATTATGACAGGTATTTCCCGAGATACGGGTAAAACCCTTCATTATATTTATCTGTGGTATGTATGCACTCCAGTTGGTCTGTAAAGTAATCAAATATCTGACGTTAACTACCAGCGGGACTCCAAGAAATAAAACGAACAATATCTTGTTAAAAAAAAATTGCAAATATTTATATATTTTTTATGCTATATTAATATGTATATTAATATATTAATAATAATTATAATAATATATATTTTAATAATATATATTAATATAAAAAATGATTTGCTGCACCTGCCTCCTTCTCGGGTTTATGAAGATTCACATAATTTACTAATAAAGATTTATTAGTTAAGCTACATTGTGTAATACAAATCGTCATATAGACCGTTCAATACTAGATTAATATAATTATAATTAAATGATAACATTGATCGAAACAGGGTCTGTTTATCAAACATACGATGTATATTTTATCTACGACATTATAATCAATGCAACAAAAGCACCCCATCTGCTAACTAATTGTGGATATTTATTCACAATATGTATCTAAACAGAGAAATTCTCACATTAATCATTTCGATGCCATTTTATCCCGTCAAAATTAATCTGTCCTATAAATCCGATAATATTAATTCATAACATTGAATCATAATTCCGGATGCCAGGCGACAATGTGCTTCAAATTTCACAGTAATTACTGATCATTGTTGAATTAATACTTCAACGGGGTTAAAGCCTGTTGCTTTTTCATTGGGTTAGTGTAAAAATTCGTCCCATTTTTTGAGATAATTGAAACCAGATTTTATTCAGTAAAAACTACACTTAACCAACAGAGTATGTACCGTTATGTTAGATGACCTTTCTCCGTTCGTCCGGTCGGAGTACACATATAATCCCATGCTCATAAAAGTCCTGAGGTTCCTCGCTGAAGAACTGAACTGGGCTGATTTTTCACGTCTTCCAAGGAAGTAAATTTTATATCACCTAAGCTAGTTTAAAGCAATATCGATAGCTAGTAGTCTCCCTAAGGTCTGGAGAGTACGGTGGATGGACCAAAACATCCCAGTTAAGTTGTAAAGTTTGTGTCGGGCAGTCAAAGACATGAATGGTAGGTGTTAGTATTGTCTCAATAGAATACTATGCCCTTTCTGTTGGCTAATTCAGGCCACTTCTGGTCAGTTCTTTGATTTAATTCACATATTTGTGAACAATTTTTTTTCGAATTAATGGTATGATTTTAAGATAATAGCTTAGAATAAGTATATAAACACGGCTTTACATTCCATTAGGAATTGTATGAATTCTTTTGAGCTCCAGCAACTCATTTCTTGTTAGTCCACGTTCCTCCATTCTTGGCTCATTCTATTCTATTGCTTCTTTCGTTATTTTCTTCCACGTATCTCGGTCCTGTATCTTTTCCCACCATGCTTGTATGTTCTTATATCTACCCACACCTGATCCTCCCACCTACTTTTTGATATTCACTTTTTTCTGTTAATATCTGGCCTCCACATGTAATTCTCTTTACTACTTCCATTCTTCTTATATGGCCAAACCAGCGAAGTCTTTTAATTTTACGTTTTTCACTATATCTTCTTTCAGAATGGTTTTTATTTCAAAATTCATTATCCTTCTCTATTCATCTTCTGCAACTTTCTTTAATCCATATATAACTTCTTACAATCTTTCTTTCGAATGTTCGTAATTTTTCCTGTTTCAAGCTTGTTAAATTCATTATCTTCCACCATAGGTCACCACCGGTCTAATAGCTGCTTTATATACCTTCATTTTTGTATTTATACTTATGTTTTCGCTTTTCATAATGCTTTTGAATTTATAATAGGCCCTGTGCCCCGCCAGTCCTCTGTGTTTCTGTTGCTTTTGCTATTTATTATTATTCCCAAATATTTAAAGTATTCCACAACTTCAAATTCGAAATTTCGCATTTCTATTGATCTGGTTTTAACTCTATTTTCTATTTACTTTTCTTATTTCCATATATTTGCTTTTTTTATGCCTCTTTTCTTTGTCCTTTGTCCAATTTTTTGGATTGCTTCTTCCAGGCCTATTTTGTCTCTAGATACACAATGTTGTTTATAGCCTATCTCCCTGCCTTACTTCCAAATTAATATCAAAATCTTCTGTTTCTCCTTTCGCTGTTCTAACTACTGCTTGTGAATCTCCGTTAGTCTTATTAGCTTGTCCGGTATTTTGATGTCCGTCATAGTTTTTATTATTTGTCCCCGTTTCATCGAAAGCAAGAAGACTATCGAAAGCTTATTTGAAATCAATATATACTATTTGTAACTTCACTCCATATTCCTGAGATGTTTCGATTATTTGCTTTACTATATGTACCACGTCTATAGCTGCCTCTCCTAAAACCATATTGATAGTCTTCAATTTTGCTTCTGCATACCTCATCAATATAGTATTTATTATCGTGGTCACAATCTTATATACATTAGTAAGTATGGTAACTCCCCTGTACCATCTGTACAGTCTTTTGGATCTCCCTTCTTATAAATAGGCATTATTATCCCGTTCTTCCACTCATCAGGCATTCTATATTTTTTTCCAGATGTGGATTATCAGTTTAAATATCCTTATTTTTAAGGCTTGTCTCTCGTATCTTATCATCTCATTGGCTATATTATCCAATCCACCTGCTCTATTTAATTTAAGTTGAGTTATTATATCATAAAATTATTTTTCTGTGAGTATATTCAGTTCTTCTTCCATATTACCTTCCAGGTTCCATTAATTTCAATATTTTCTTAAAATGATTCCCCCATTCTATGCTACTTATGTTTGTTGTGTTTCTTTTCGCATTTTGTCTTTTGATAGATCTGCATAATTGATCTGTATGTTATTCTTATTATCTTTTTCTATCGTCTCCATTATATTCTCTATTCATGTAGTTGTCTTAATTTTTACTAGTTTAGTGCTGTTTTTTCTAATTTCTTGATATGCCCTGTGATCTACATTACTCCCTGTTCTTAACCAACAAACTTGTAAGCAATTTTTCTCCGAATTCATGGTATGGTTTTCAGATAATAGTTTACAATAAATAAAGGTGTACAAATAAGTACTAAACGTTTTTTTGTAACTTTGGAACTTTATTTAGAGAAATTGATACAATGTTTCTTATTCAAAGTATTGTTCATCGTTAGCTACGACTTTTCCCGATCTTTCTCGCTCAGGCGCCTTTTAACAAACTAGAAATATTTTTATTGATATTTATTGGGACAATTAACATTTTGGCGAAGGGTAACGAAATATCTTGAAACGGACTATACACTCTTATTCATCAAGTTTCATCAAGATAAGCAGTGATAAGATGCGCTGGTTATATTTTAAACAAAATGTTTAAAGGCCAGTTAATATTAGCATATTATATTATTTATTATGGAAACTAAGTTAGAAACGAAAACTCTATTTTTAAAACTTTTTTTCTACCACTCTTTTTGACCACCACTGTATATCAACGAAACTGCCTCGTTTCAAATTTCTTCACGAAACACCATCCCTAATTTTCCAATTTCCGCTGGGTTCCTTTAATTTTCATCCGTTTCCCACCGCACCAGAATCACCGCTATACAACTGGCGGCAATCGGTCTGATGATGTGCGAGTGTAATTCAATTAGCGCTCGAAACGTCGGAAATGAGAAACGCAACGAAGCCGCTAACGGTATGCTTTACTACAAGGTCGCGCGTCGCTTGAATATCAAATCGTACGACGGATCGATACAATATGTGCTCCGTGATTCTGTGCGCTTTATAACGTAATATAGTTGGAGTTTTTACGAGGCAGGTATGACATCATAAGACGAGAACAATCTTACTTTGTTTCAATATAGCGACAACATAATGAGGTGTCACTGACTGACTGAAAAAAACTGAAATGTAAGTTTGATTTTTCAGTTTTTTCGTCGTCTTGAAGCAGTTTGAGAGTCTGGTTGTTTCTTTCTAAAATTTCAATTTATTTTCGAATTAGTTTACGTTTTGAAAATATTGAAATACCGGACGATAGGTAGCAATAATTTTAAAATAGCAGCGTGGGTCCAAAATTATTGTTTACCAATAAAAGTGTAGGAAACCTTTTATTGAAGATGAAGGTCCTCGACTAGCTCCTGGAAAAAGAAACTTGTTAACTGATATATTCGTATGGTAACATGACTCGTTTGACATCTGTATAATTAAGTAAGGGTCCGTTAGATGTCTCTCATGAATTTTTTATTTAAATTCCAACACCCCCGCGTATCAAAAATTAAACAAATACTTTCAAGCATGTTTTAGTCCTAATTTTGACACAAACTTCACATTCGTTACACTGGGTAAACTTTTGGTCAGAATATCAGCAATCATATCATTGGTAGGTAAATACTTTATGCCTATAATGTTTGCTGATACACTATCCCTTACAAAGTGATGTCTAATGTCAATGTGCTTTGAGCGTTCATAAATAATTGGATTAACAGACAATTTTTGAACAGCTTGGTTGTCATTAAATATTATTATACAATCCAACTTTCCTGTCAACTCAGAAAGCAAATGTCTCAAATGCATAGCTTCTTTAGCAGCGTCGCTTTGAGCCATATATTCAGCTTCTGTGCTAGAGAGAGCCACAGTATTTTGCTTACAGATTTTCCATGATATGCTGCCACCACAAAATACAAAAGTATAACCTGTATAAGGCTTTAATTTTAAATTAACACAGGCCTTAATTTTTTCTTAACAATTTTAGTATTTTCTACATTGTCAGAAAAAAAAAATTAAAAAATCATCTACATTTCAAGCTACAATTATCAAGGAGTTGTCCAAAGTTTGATCTTTTAAATCCAAGTTCAAACAAAATATTATTAACTTTATGATTCCACACTCTCGGTCAATGCTTTAAGCCATAAATTATCTTATTTAATTCACAAACTTTGTTATTTTCAATAATAAAACCTTCAGGCTGTGACATGTAAACATTTTCTTGCAAGCGTCCATTTAAGAATGTAGTCTTTTCAATGACAAAGCCAGAAGCAACCTTAAACTACTAAATCTAATCCCAGGCGCAAAAGTCTCATCGTAATCAATACCTGCCTTTTGTGAAAAAACTTTTGCCACTAATCGAGCACGATATTGATTTTATTCTGACTGTCACACTTCTTTTAGAAAACCCACTTGCACTGAACCACTGTCTGGGTGATCTACCAGATCCCATGCATGATTTTCTTCTAATGAACTCATTTCCTCCTCCATTAATTGCTGCCAACATAGCCTATCTAGTCTGGAAAAAGCTTCCGAGACCGTTATGGGAACATCTTCTAGATCTATATCACCAATACAGATGTATGTAACATAGTCATCAAAATTCTGCGGTTTCCTTCCTCTTTCTGACCGTCTAGTGGGCTCACACTGGTTTACTGTAACACGCGACTGTAACTTTCAGTTGTGTAACACTGTAACTTTCAGACTCATCATCCATGAACTCATTGCTGTCTATAGATATCTCCCACACTCCCCCGGATTATCAGTGATCATGTTTGAAGTTTTTTGCTCCTTTTCTTTTTCTATTATAATGACGTTTCTACTTGTAATAATGTCTTTTGTGTTTGGATCATAGAGTCGGTAACCTTTTTTTATATTTTCATCAAATCCAACACGAATCATCTCTCTGGATTTTTTGTCAAATTTTCTCCGCTTTTCTTTTGGAATATGAACCATCACTTTACTTCCGAATATGCCTATATGGCTTACATTTGGTTTCTTACTATGCCATATAGTAAAAGGTGTACTCTTATTTAAACCCGCTTCCACACTGCGATTAAGCAAGTAGACTGCAGTATAAACCGCCTCTGCCAAAAAACTTTTTGACAAATCTGCCTCGAAGTTCATATATCTTGCCTTTTCCACAATTGTCTTGTTCATTATTTCAAGCATCCCATTTGATTTTGGAGGAGTCAGATGCCAGATGCCCCGATTATCTCCGCCATTATAACTTCGTAGTATTTTTATTTTCTTGTTGCATTTATTTTCAATCATATCTTTAAATTCTTTAAAGAAATCTATGACTTGATCTTTGCTTTTAAGAAAATAAACAAACGCCATTCTACTATAATCGTCTTCATATAATAGAAAATACTTTGATCCTCCAATAGAAAGTTGATCCATTTGTCCACATATATCAGCATGTATATATATAGGATTCTCCTCTGTTGCCTTTGTTTGTAAATGGAAGTCTAACCTCAAAAACTTTACTTCTTAAAACAAATTTCCTATGTAAAATATCAGCTGTTACTGTTAACTACAGGTTTTTGATAATGTTTTACATATTTCAGTTCATACACATTATTTTTAATGTCAGCTATAGTAATAAGACCTTTGTCATTAAAAATTTTACAACTATTCTCTTCAAAAATGATTTTGTTTCTATTTTTAATTAACTCGCAAACATACAACAAATTTGTGGTTATATCAGGGACATATAAAACATTTTTTATAACAACATCATGCTTCTCATTCTTGACAACTGTTTGAATTTTTATATCTCCAGAACACACCACTGGAACAACCATATTGCTGGGAATGATAATTTCTTTAGGATTTACATGATGATTTATGTTTTCAAGCCAACCCTTTCTTGAAGTTAAATGTACACGTGCTCCTGAGTCAACGTACCACTCATTTTCTGTATATTGTCCACTTAAGAACACTGCACTGAAAGCACTAGATGTTTTCTTTCTGCCTGAGTTCTCGTTTCGTTTATTTTCTTTATTTTCGGGGCATTTATTCATAAAGTGACTCAACTGTTTACAACGAAAACATTTTACGTTAGTGATAAGATAATATATAAGAAGGTATTTTAATCCTAAAAGGAATTATAGGAAATGTGTCAAGCGGTGGGGCTATCTCACGTGTATCCAAGGAATCAATTTAAAGTTTTTATGGCTTGCCGACTTAACAGTTTGGGGTTCAAATCCTTATCATTGCAATATTTTTCCAAAAACTTTGCGAGTCTATAAAAAAAGTAGATGACGCTTGCATCTAATTTTGATTTTCTGCTACTGCCATGTACATCCATGTCCAAGAGTTTAGGCTTAATGGAATCTGTAGATAAGGTAACACCGGAATTTTCGATCGCCATAATCATGGGACTGAATCGTTCTGAGAGCCCTGCCAATAGTAACGATCCGATCCAATATTTGTCTATGTTGCAACCCGTTTGTTGTAACTTCTGCGAAGTTTCAATCATCTGATTCACATAGTTTTCCATTGAATCACAGTTCTCCAGCCATTTTCTTAACATCTTAAATTTTCCCACACATCCTGAGCTGTTTTTGCTTCTTCCACGTGTGTATATATATCGATGTATCTAAGGTCAACACTAATTTGGCCTTCGCTTTCGCAATTTGCACTGAATCTGTCTCTTTGCCACTGAGAGTATTTTCTAAATCCTCTAACATGAGAAAATTCTCAACTGCAAAAGCCCAATCATCGTAATTGTCTCTACCGAGAAGGTTTGCCACACTGGATAAGTAAATTCCTGCCATTTTCGAGTTCTGCACTATTCGACGACGTTAAAAAAACACTTACCGGTACTACGCAAGAACAAAACTAGGTGGGTCTGGGCCCCATAATCTGTTAAATACGCCGGGTAGTGGTAAATGATACACTCCTGTCGAATGTTCGATGCTAACTGATATATTCGTATGGCAACATGACTCGTTTGTTCTTTACATTGAATTTTACATTTGTATAATTAAGTAAGTGTCCGCTAGATGTCTTTCATGAATTTTTGATATAAATTCCAACAGTAATCACAATCAGTCGGTTGTTTCTCATCCAGAGAAGAAATGAAAGAAAGTAGAGGTAATGAAAGTAATTTTTTATAATTTTATGTTTAATTGAAATTTCAAATCTCTATTGTTTCGTTAACCATGTTAGCATCATCAGAAGATGATGATGAGGGGAGTATTATGGGTTATTATTACACCGGTTGAGCGAAGAAATCAAGAAAAATCGTCCTCATTTGGAAAAGAAAATGACCCTCTTCGATCAAGATAATGTGCATACCTGTACAGTTTCAATGGCGAAAATCATGGAATTAAAGTTCGAATTGTTATAACATCCGCCGCATTTGTCTTCAGTGACTTTCTTTATATCCGAACTTAAATAAATGGTTCAGCGGACAACGGTTCACATCGAAGGAGGAGATCATCGCCCAAACAGATGCCAATTTTGAGGACCTTTCGAAATCTTACTTTTTAGACGGCTTAAAAGAGTTGGAGAAGCGCTTGGAAAAGTATATAAAGCTAAAAGGAGATTATCTTAAAAAATAAAAAAGATTTACTTAATATAATTTGTTTTTCTATCTTTTTCGACCCTCGTAAATATGACTCGCGTAAATAAAATATTAATACCGTCACATTGCGAATTTAAGCGGAAACTTTGCATTATTTAATTCCAAATAGGCCTAATCAATAATTATAATTCGCAAATCTCTAACCAGCCTTTAATTATCGAAAATACAGTAACTCCCTTGGCGGAGCAAACAGAGCATCATCACTATTAACGAAGTAAACTGATAATTTAAAGCGAACAAAGGCTCCTCTCAATTATTTCCTGATGCAATTGTTTTCAATCAGTCAATCGATAACCGACTGTTTGCTTTTTAAATGAAGAGCAGAAGAAACGACTCGAAGCCGGGCTAAATTGCCATTTTCCCTTTACCCCTTTCGGCCCATAAAAACGACGGAGGGCTACTTTCATTAAATTTGTCATAGAATGTCAAAGGTCGGCCAGATAAGGCCGTCTTATCCAGGCTGAAGTAGCAATTATCTTTTTTCCTTTCAGTTAGTGTATTCGAGCATATTGAATGGGATCATCGATCTTATTTCCTTAGCTTTTTTGGTTGTTTTAGTTAGTCTTATGTTATGTAAAAGAATTTCTTTGAAATAATATGAAAGACATTCGAAATGTTCCCGCTTAATATAGAGATGAAACAAATATGATCAAATGACTAAATACACGAACTTTTTAAAGTTAAGGAAAACTACTAGCGCCATTTATTCAAACAATATTATACTCTCTTCAACAATTCGTTGTTGATCTGATGACCGAGCCGGCCATTTTATCGGACCTGGTCGTCCAATCAATCTACTACGATCCAAAATAGTTCTTGATCCAAATAATATCTTACGGGCAGCATAACAGTGTGGAGGAGCTCCGTCTCGTTGGAACGTGATTTCGAAGTACCAAATTCATATTGATTGTCTTCCAGAGTTTGGAAAACTAGTGGCTTAATCGCGGTCTTTAATATCTCCAGGTACGCTTTATAGGTTAAGTTGCCATTCAAAAATATAGGCCCATCTATATGGTTTCCCAGGATACCTGCCCAGCCATTTATTTTTGCTGGAAACTGTGTATGTTTCCTTATATGTGTAGTACCTTATATTTTGAGTGTTCACATTTCTATTGAGGTAGAAAGTACTTTCGTCACTAAGGCAAATTGTTTTTAAATAATCTGGTGCTTGATCAATTCTAGGGGTCATATTTTCACAGAATTGCAGTCTTCGGTCGGGGTCGTCATCTGAAAGTTGATTGAGCACCATTTTTAATTTATAGGGGTGAAATTTATTAATTTTTTTCAACACCGGCTGCACTGTTCTTTGATTGACTTTACAGGTAGATGCAACATGGGTTTATTACCATTTCTGCAATTATGTCAATTTCACACTATATTTAAAATTATATATATGACAATTGTTTCGACACACAGTGCCTTTATCAAAAACAAACTATGTTCAACTAACAGTGAGAAAAATAGTTACAGCCTTAACTGTCCATCGACCTAATAATACCATAAAACATGATAGTGGGGAAATCCATTTTTGTCAACGTTTAGGAGGGCAATATAAGTTTAATAACGGTGAACCATTTAAGTCTAGCTCTAGTCATTTAGCAAAATATCCAAATTTTTTCTTTTATTAACTTGCCGGTCGCGTTGGTGCGGCGGTAAGAGCGTCTGCTTTGCCGAATCCGCGCTGGAGCGATAGCTGGTTCGATTCCAGCGCTCGGATGTTTCGGACGCTAAATGTTTGTGATTGTTTCTAGGCAAGAGTGTAAAATCCGACTACGAATTACCCCTCAGTCACGCCAGTTAAAGGCTGGGTAAGGACGGATACCTTCTGAGAAGTGTTCTACGTTGGTCACTCGCCAGTCGGTAGGTTTCCTGATAGACTTATGGGTAGGCACATAACCAAGGGTTTATAGCCCGAGGGGGGTGCTGGCCTGGGTTTGTCGGAAGCTGATGACCGTGGTTCGGAACCCACGTTAAGCTGTAGGTCCAGTCGCTAAATAGCCTAGTTGCTGATGCGCCTCTAACCCAAACACTTTACTTTAATTTACTTTTTATTAACTTCTAGGCTCTCTAAAAGATATAATTTTTTGGATTTGTGTTAACATTTTAAAATTATCATTTTATTATATTTTGCTAACATTACGTGGTTAGTTAGGATAATGAGAATTATTTTGTCGTTTAGTGTAACTTCTTTTATGTTCGTTAAGTCTAGTAGAGAAATATCTTCCTGTTTGTCCAACATAAACCTTTGGACACAACCCGAATATTTAAATAAACCGTAATTTATAGAGTTTATTTATTAGACTTTTATTGTTTTTAATGAGGCGTCCAAGACTATTGTTTGTTTTAAAAGCAATATTTACATTGTTTGTTTTGGATAAATATCTCGACACTATTTTGGTAACTTTTTCCGTATATGTAATTGTTTTTTACACTGCATTCTTGATATTATTGATCGGATATATATCCGATCAATATTTATTCAATGTTTTATTTATCCGATCAATATTATTTTAAATACAGTGGAAATTTTTAGATATTACTCTTCTAATGTCATGCTTCAGGAGACCCCCTAATGTCATGCTTCAGGAGACCGCGGGCGAACTGATTTTTTAATATCTTCAAGACTCATATGCCTCTCCAGAAACTCGAAGCTTTTGAAGCTTTTTTCAAAATAATCTCTTAAAATTGTCCTAATTCTGTGTCTTTTTTCACTCATTTTAACTTTTTAAACCATATTTTTCCCCCAGTGGCCGCTGGAGCCTGCCATGAGGTCGGTAGCGGATTCAGAGGCAGATAGGGACCGTTAAAACAGTCAAGGGGGACGGCCATAAATTACCTACCTAATAAGAATATTAATATAATAAAATACTTTGAAAATATCTACTGTTTTTATGAATAAATATTGTATTTATTTATCTAAAATGCGTATCTTATTATTATCGCTTTAATAAGCATGAAAAAATTTAAATTATTATTAGGTATACATATACCTAAGTCGGTTTAGTATTGTCAGTGACAAGTCTTCACAAGTTGGTAAGCAAATACGCGATTCACGTAATTAAAATGTCGACAAAAATATGGGACCTTACAATGACTTGTGTGCAGAGCAAATACACCAGCATAGCAAATAAGCAAAGGCATACAAGTCGTATGCCTTTGCAAATACAAGGTGCTTAATTTGTCAAAAAGTTTTTCAAATGAAGCCATGAAGCATTCTAGGCTACAAGGGCATTTGAATAAAATGCATTCTGATAAAAAGTACAACGATTTATACAGTCCTACAAGGACTGGAAAAGAAATATTTAACAGCTATCTATATCAAGCCTTTTTGCGTCCTCATCTAAACCAGAACGTGACGAACTATGAGCTTCATAAAATATTTCATCTCAAAAGCGGGAAAACCACACATAATTGGCGAGGAATTCATCTTGCCGTCAGTCAGATATCATCAGAAATATTCCTCTGAGTAACTAGATGAATCAATTTTACCAAATAACGTAGCGCTACTCTTATATGTTCGATTCATAAAAGGAGAAAAACATTAGTCAAGATTTTTTGTTTGCTAAAAATTTGGATACCAACGGAGAATCGATATTTAATATCATGAACAAGTTTTTTCAAGAAAAGGACATTGCTATTCGTAACATTTTGTCAGCTGCTACTAATGACGCTCCAGCAATGATGAGGCATCATGAGGGTTTCACAACGTATTTGAAACAAGCAATACCTTGCTGTACTTTGTAATATTCATAGTCATTGGTTACAAAGAAATCTGAATGAACAAAGGTATTTATCTGAAACCTTTTTTCTATTTGACTCAGTACTGATTTCCTGGAAAACAAAGACAAAAAACTGCGGAAACCTGATTACATCCAAAATTGACATCGCTTATTTGGCAGACCTATTTAAAATATTCTATGAAGTTAATTTACAATTGCAAGGTGATGAGTTAAATTTAATTGAGACAAAAACATCATAGCTGCTTTTGTAGAAAAACTTGTGTTTCAACGAAATCATCCACTTTCCCACATTATCAGTAGTCTCTGCAAAACGTTCTTCATGCTTATTTTACGGAGCGATTCCAGGTTATTTTTAGATTGTTTCGCAAATACAGATATAGCTGAATGATCAAATTCTAGAACTCATAGAACTCACAACTAACAAAGAACAGAAAGAAAAATTCAGAAATGGATATCAAGGGTTCTAATTTTCAGAAATTTTTAATTGCATTTCCTTCATCGTATTTGGCTGAGCATGGATTCAATGCAGTAGCTAATTTACTGTCTAAGAAAAGCAACAGACTGCATATCACTGAGCGTGCCCAGTTGCGGCTGATAAAGAAATTGGAACCCGATATTAATAAATTGTTCATCTCATTAATTTTTTATTTCTTATTGATTTTCTATTTATTTTTAAAATTTTAATAAATAATTCTTTACTACATTTGATGGAATATTTAATTAATTTATACTTTGTGATCGTTAATAGATAGATACACAAATAAAATAAGTGTAGGTAATATACAACGATTTTAATATTTGGTATAATTAACTATTATGGAAGAGGGATTTTTTAAAAAGGACTTTGGTCCAAAAAAATTTGAGTGCCTCTGTTTTTAACAGTCGATTGAATATTTCGCAGTGGCATCACTTTAATACAAAAATAGAAATTCTTATTGGTCGAAGCAAAAACACCTACATTGTCTTATGTTAAATATACTAAAAGATATTTTGTTTCAGGGAAAATGTTAACGCAACTGGATGTCTCTCAAAACAGTTTGACACAAGTGCCGTCAGCCGCTTACAAAAATCTGCACCATCTCCTCATTTTAAACATGAACCACAACAAGATCAACAGTCTACACGCCAAAGCCTTCCAGGGCCTGGACACGCTGGAGATTCTCACTCTCTACGAGAACAAAATCACCAGCATTGATCCTGAAGCCTTTGTTGGACTGGAAAAGTAAGAAAAATATAAGAGTCAAGATAATACTAGTAAGGTTCGGGACAAAAAGATCGCATCTCTTTTTTTTTAAATATTTAAATTTTCATCTTACTTTTGGTTTTGTTTTTTTTTAATAAACAGCCCGATTTATCAAAGATGGATTTCAGTGTTATTATCATAGCCAATGTCTCCCCATATCATTATCATCTCCATTGACTTATCTCTTCGAAAACACCATCAGATCTATATAATTAAATTTATTTTCGTCAGTGAATATCACTTTCCTCCATTCCTTTTTCCACTGGACGTGATACAAGAAAACTTCTTCAGCCTTTCTTTATTTGCAGTACTAAGTGCTGTATTCTATAAATGTTTTTAGCTCTAGCCCATTGAATTGTTAGATGAGTTCTTAAGGATGCGTCTATATATGGAGGTACAATCGGAGGCAAAAGTACAGAAAATTAATATTAATAAAACTGTACAAAACTGGTTCCAAACAGTTGTTAGCTAATCTGAAAGTTTGGAAGGCTGGAGAGTTGTTCTTCGCATATTTGTAACATGTTTAACTTATTATGTTAATGAATGTCCATAAGATTCCGTAGACATTTACGATAATTTAATATTGCAATAACTTTTGAATAGTTTGGTCAATCGATTTGGCTTAAGGATTAAGGAAATATATTCTGTCATATCTGTAAATATTTTGTAGGAGTCCGAAACATACTTAAAATTTAAAATATTTATCAGTAATAATTATCAAAAAAAATAATAATATTAAGAGGTTCTAATTAATATTTAAATATTATTAAAAATTGCATGTTCATGGTCCTAAAGATTTAAATAAAAAATGTTTCTACAGAAAAGTTAAAATCAAGGCATATTCACTATTGGAATTTACTTAATTTTTTTTCATATTATTGGCTATTATTAATTTAATTCTAGATTATAGGTGAAATTACCTCTTTCTTTTTTAATTATTCATTATTTTATAGCATTATCTTTATTATGTTTCCTTTTCTATGATTTTCAGTACTTTTACCTTTAATTATACCTCCGATACATCATTAACCTTTTCAGTCCCAATTTGTTTTTTTTATTCATTTGACTTGACTTTGTTATATACCCATCACATTGATAAAAAAAAGAGAAAAAGTACCATTTCAGGCTTTCTTTTCAAAAGGGGAATATATTGAGTGGTTGGAACATATGTCCCATTATAGTTCGGTCAATCTAGACATTCAAAAGTACATAAATTTACATCAAGCTGGAAGTGAGTAAAATTGTTCAAAACATAATTGAAAATAACATTTCAAAATTCCCCATCGTTGCGGTATGTAGAAAAAAATTGACTCGAGGTCAAATGTCAAAAAAAAATGTTTTTTCCCGATTTTCATCAAAAAGGTAAGTTTTATCGTAAAATTACTTCAAATTATAGACCATAAAATTATCTATAAAAAAGGTATCAATATTTTTTTTCCTAAGAGCCACCGTTCCTGAGATATAACGATTCAAAAAAGTTGTAAGCGTCATAATAGTAGGCCTATTCCACAGGTCTGTTGTGATTCTGTTTAATTGGAAACTATTGCATAATAACAGATATTAGCAGGGGTTGGAATTGATAAAAGCGATGGAAATTAAAAAACAGTAAACAGTAGTCCGATTCATAATCTTCAATTACTTCTTCTTGTTGTTCTTCTTGATCTTGCTCTTCTTCTTCTTCTTCTTCTTGATTTTCTTATTCTTCTTCATCCTGGGTGTAAGTGAATTGCGTCAGTAGCTATGTATCGCATGTCTCTTCGTTGGTAGCAAACGAATCCTCTACTGTTGGTGATTCAACATTAGAACACTACGTACATGCCAGAGAACAAAACAGTCCAACTTTTTTGCAACCATATTTAGCACTGCATTCTTACAGTGCCTTACTGCCTTTTTACAGTTGCAAAAAAATGTGTTTAGCAGTTTTTCCGGAGCAGATGGGAGTAAAGTCTGAATTGGTTCTAATGTATTGTCGACCAATTTCCCCAGTCTTTTGGGTCTAGCTGATAACCAAGCCATACTTGAACTTGGTAATATACCCGATAAAGATGTTCATGAGCAGCAACTGAGGTTGGAGGAAGACAAGCTAATTACACTTTTTTTTATTTCGAGTTTTTTTAATAAAACATGCATATCGATACTTATCTAAGCAGGTAGTTTTCTAAGGGGCTCCGTACATAGAAAGAAGAAAGCGAATTCCGTTGGTGATAATTTCTTGTGGGATTGAATTACTTTTTTTAAAAACTTTAGCACATTGAAATAAATCTCGTTTTTTAAACATTTTGAAGACTATTGTTTTACCCCTCCTGTAAAATGCAGATGTATCACAGTCAGTTATTGCGTGTAAAAATAGTACATGATTTTGACACTTTGCAAAAGTTGATAAACTTTTTGATGAATATATTTCCGATTGATTTTGAGTTTTTCCTGGTTTTAAAAAGAAAATGGTATTTTCAGTTGGAGTTCGGGTAGTGAGTAATACGAGTAAGTCTACATCTTCACCAACAACAATAGTTGTATTTGTCAAATTAAATTGCTCTGTTGCTGTTTCAGTAATCAGTACATCGGCATCGTTATTAGCTTGTTTAACCAATATATTTTCAGCAGTAAACTTTTCTTTCAACATTGAAATGAACCGAGACTTGTTTTGAGTATTTGCATGAAATTTCTGTTGACTGGTAGAAACTGTCATAAGTTCATCAAATAAAATATCGGAAGATGAAGATGTTGCTAAAGTTTGACGGCGTTGTTCTGCTGCTTTAATATTTGTCGTGCAATCATTATAGCCATCAAATACGACAGTAACTCTGGGACCAAAATCGACGTTGTCGTACATACTGAACATATTTATCAAAAATCACGTTGAATGTTTCTTCGCTATCCCACACAACACGGTGTAGTAAGTATCCTCCGTCAATGATGTATGTCGCATTAGTGTTGTTAATACCAGTATTTATATTTTCAAAACAATCGTAAATAGCAGACTTCTGTATTTTACGCACCCCGATGTCATCCATCAACGATATGCTGCAGCAATACTCATGCGTTGTCTCAAGGTTACACTGGTGTATAAATTAAGGGACTGGGTTTCATTTTACCTGATATTCTCATAGTTATACTTATGTATATTTTATATTTTAAATGTAAGTTACAATTGCCGATAGAAAAATATTTTTACTTATATTACAGCTACAGAGATGTGACGTGACGTACGTGACGTACTTATGCATATTATGACTCTTACAATTTTTAAAATCGTTATATCTCCGGAACGATGGCTCTTAGGAAAAAAATTATTGATACCTTTTTTATGGGCTATAATTTTTATTTAGAGTAATTTTACGATAAAATTTACCGTTTTGATGAAAATCGCGAATACCCCATTTTTTGACCTTTGACCTCGAGTGAATTTTTTTCCAAGTACCGGAACGATGGGGAATTTTGAAATGTTATTTTTAATTATGTTTTGAAAAATTTTACTAACTTCCAGCTGATGTGAATTTATGTACCTTCACTCTTAGTTTTCTGTCTAATTTGACCGGACTTTTTATTCTTTTTGTATTAAGTGTGATAAACAGTAAAGCAGTGTTTGCATAGTGATAGATTGCAAGCCACACAAAACATTTTTGTCCTTCTTTCTTATTTGTTCTTGGTAAAGCGATAACACCTTCTTCTTGTTGGCCCATCGATGCGTTTATATTTAGTAACCTGGAACCTGATGACGGCCTACCATATTGTCTTCTGCGTACCACTTTTGCATGTTATCGGCAATCTTTTCCTGGAGTGTTCAGTTTGTGGACATTCTCGCTTGATGCTCCAACAGTAGTCAGCCATCATACTGTCATCCCATCTACCTTGATACCGCGCTTCCATAACCTTTAGATCTTGGTGGAATCGCTCGCCCTGTTCATCACTAACAGCACCAAGATTTTCTGGGAAGTTAGCAAGATGACTATGTAAGAAATGCAGTTTGATGATCATGTTACAACCAAGCTTTTTAAAGTTCTCCAAGAGTTGTTGAACAATTTCGATGTAATTCGGAGCTCGTGTATTTCCAAGAAAGTCTTTAACAATATTTTTAAAAGCCAACCAAGCATTCCTTTCAAGTTCGGTCAGTATTTCAGTGAAATTTTCATCTTTAACGAGTTGCCGAATCTGTGGACCATCAAACACACCAGCCTTTATCTTTTCATATGACAGACTAGGGAATGCCGAAATGATATACTTAAAGCAGTCTCCTTCAATTAATAAAGCCTTAACAAATTGCTTCATGAGACCTAGTTTTATATGCAAAGGCGGAAATACGATGTTTTTTCTGTCGACAAGTGGCTGATTTAAAATGTTTGGATCACCAGGTCTTAGGTCAGATCTTGGCGGCCAGTTCGATTGCACCCAATGCTTCTCATGAGCTCTGCTGTCCCACGTGCACAAAAAACAGGGATTCTTGGTATACCCGCGTTGCTGGCCAAGAAGGAAACAGGCCATTTTAAGGTCAACACAGATGATCCATTGGTGCATGTTATATTGCAACAAGTCAATGACTTTCTTTATGTGGCCATATTCTTCAGGCAAAGTAACTGAATGACCTATTGAGACTGAACCGTATACATTTCCATTATGTAGGAGAACACACTTCAAGCTACGCTTTGAACTATCTATAAACAATCGCCATTCAGTTGCGTTATAGTTAGAAATTGCCAATTATTTTATTAAATCTTCACGTTCTGGGAAAATACAAATCCGTCATTATTTCTGAAGTACTGTCTAAATTCACTTTCGCTGGATCGATAGTAAGTGACTTTAGCTCCTTTGTCAAGCAAATTTTTTTCGTGCAGATGCTAATAATTCCTTGATGCTAATAATTCCGATGCTTTTTTGGATAGTCTCAAATCTCGTGCTAAATCGTTTAATTCATGTTGATTAAATCCTTTACGAACAGAATCATTGGAAACTTTGAATTCTTCGCCGGTGGAGTCACTTCGATCTTCACTTGATTCACATTCTTGTATTTCTAAAGAAGGTAATTCTTGAAAAACTGGCACTGAAATTTCAGCTGAATGAGGCACAGGGCGTATAGCTGAGGGTAAACTAGGGTACTCAATTTTATGTTTGTTTTTCTTGTTGAATCCTGATGTTTTCACTATGTAAAAGTAACAATCACTTAAGTGATTTTTGGGCTCTCGCCAAACCATTGGTATACCAAACGAAAGTTTATTACGTGTTTTCTTCGTCCACATTCGTAAACTTTCTACACACTGCTTGCACACTTTATGAAGGGTCCATGATTTATCTTGGTCACTTATTTTCACTTTAAAATAAGCAAAATAGGCTTGCCTGACAAATGTACTAATATTAGTCCCTTGAATGGGGACGGTAAAACTGCCACATATATAACAAAATGAATCAGAGCTGTTTAAGCACTTACGATGAGAACTACCAGAGGCAGACATAACGAAAATCTGTAGTTGTGTATGTATACTTTGACTTCACTATATCAGAGCAACAGAGACCCGCGTACTTTAGCATCTCATGTGTAACTAGGTCGAAGAAGGTTCGCCGGTAGGAGAGCAGTAGTGACTTCTGTGATTCACCAAGCTTAGTCGGATGCGCAACAACTGTAGAGAAAAAAATTGACATGATAGAAAAAAACTAAATAAAGTTTTGGAATTAGCATGCCAATTTACGCATAAAACAGCTTAAATATCGAACTCAACAGAAATTATTTTTCAAATTGTTTTGCCAAGTGAAGTATTAGTAGACCAGTTGTGTCGCTGTGCAGGCACTTTATTATAGGACATTACGAGAAAACATCCAATGATAATCATTATTTCATACTGATTAGTTTGAAGTGTAGATAATTTCATTTTTACTTAGACTATCTCCACTCTTTCGTTGATTTTTCCAAAAATCTAGAAAAAACGGCTTTTAGGGAACGGCTTGAAAAAAACGTTCGACTCAGTAGATGACCTGTCGAGTTTTGCGACAGTTGGACAGGGTTTTTCGGTTGGGATACGTAATCTTGGTAAAAAACTAGTTATCTATAGATTTTGCTTGGTCCAAAATTATTGTAGGTGGATCGACCGTTTTGTCATTCTCACTTTCTTCAGAAGATGAACATTCCGTGAACGATACATTTTCATTTAGTTCGGTTTTCCTTTCTATTTTGCTTGTAGATGGTCCCGAAAATTCATCACTTGAACCCACTGAGGGTGACTGAACATATTCTGAACCACTATCAATGAACGGTTGACAACTCCATTAGTTCCTGCTCGGACAATGGTTTATTTTTGAAATGATAAATCATATTTTACTTGTAGTAATACCACTAGTACAAATTTATACCGCAACCGGAATTCCACCGGATCATATATGTCCCGTCAACAAATTGTAGAAAAATGTTCTGTAATCGCAATATTTACACGCAAAAATAATTTCTATAAGTAATTACGACATAAACACACTTACATAGACATTTGTTTCATAAATTAGTGAAATAATTTATAGAACATGGTCTACGTATAGTAAACACATTCACTATTTCGCCATATTGAAAAAATACACAACCATTTTCGAATGAGGATATTAGAAACGATGCGTATTACCAGTGGGACACCGGCCTGGGTAAATCCAATGCACGTACTTTCCTCTAGGTTGCATTAAACACCTTATGGGATTTATATCACCCATTGGGACTGAAAAGGTTAATGTAAAATTGGAAGCTACCCTTAAAATATACCGTTTTTTTTTGTTAAAACAGGCTGGGATTTAGGAGATTTTTTTCTGTAGCGCTCCGGACTTGGAATCATCTTTCTACTCCGGTCCGTATTTCTGGGGATTTCGGAAATCGATAATCAACTAATGTCAACGATGTTACTCGTTCTATTTTTATAAATTTGTCAACTAAGAATGGAAACAGATCTGGATTAACCTAGTGTGTTTTCTAAGTTGTATATACTTTCATTTAAAAATAAGCAAGCATGCTATTTTTTGTTTCACCTAAAAATTAATATGGTTTATTGTTTCTTAAATATTCTATTTCATCATATTCAAACCAACAAAAATATTTTCACACTTTGGTTAGTCAAGTTTTTTATGTAAAACAGAAAACCAAGAGTAAGGTGAAAATGTTAAGTTATTAGGAAAAATTAGGTTGGCTCTCTTTTTTCCTCAACCTTAATATTAAAGTAATAATATGTGCTGTGCTCTATGTATTCTTATATAAGGTTATCAAACTACTACTATATACTTTTGTAAAACGTTATAGTAACCATTTTGTCTTATTGCTTACAATTGCACAGCATATACAAATTGTTCAAATTTATTTAAAAAATAATGAATCTAATCGGCCTATGTTTCGTGCCTTGGTGAAATTCATGGTCACCATAATCTTACTGTTCGTAATTAAATTAAAAAAATTGAATCAAATGGTAGTGTTTATGCAGCTAAGAATCCTATCAGTCAAACATCGATGTTGTGAACCAAAGCGTGAAGGAAATTCCAGAACAATCAATTACCCATCGCTCTCAAGAACTTAAACTTTCTTATGGTACTTTACGGAATATGTTTTCATAAAGATTTGTATTTAAAGGCGTATAAAATTCAATTAACCCAAAAAGTCCAATCAAATGATCATTTGTTGCGTAGAAAATTTATAGATTGAGTTTTAGAGAGAGCAATTTGAAGCAGATCGATTTTTGATGAAAATGAATCTGTTTGAAAAAACTCATTATTGGTTAAATGGCTTCGTAAATAAGCAGAATTGACGCATTTGGAGTGAAGAAAACCCACACGCTGTTCTTGACCTTTACACCCACACAAATTATCAATTAGTTTGGTTTATGGTGTGGAGAAGTTACTAGACCGTAACTTATTTGAACACAAAAATGGAAGTGCAGTTACTGTTAATGAAGAATTCTACAGAAACGTGATTACTGATTCTTTTCTGGCACGAATTGAATGCTTTTGATCTGGACGACGTGAGGTTTCAACAAGATGGTGCAGCATGTTATACATCTTGTGGTACAATCATTTTAACGAGAGAAAAATTCCATAACCGTATAATCTTAAGAAATGCCATTGTTACCTGCCCACCAAGGTCATGCGATATAACTCTATTGGATTTTTTTCTGAGGTTTTGTAAAATCATTGGTTTATACCATTGAATATAAAACTACAGTAAAAAGCATACAGTAACTGCATATGGCCGACTACTGTTTCCCGTTTGACATTGGCGTAGAGCAGTATGAATAAAAACAAGAAACTGATAAAAATGTACAATTGTTTAAAACAATAAATTATTGTATAATTATCGTTACTGTATTAAATTAATGAAGACTTACTAGATACGACAGAGAAATGGAAAAGTTTAAATTCATTTAAAAAAAATTATTTTTTCAAAGAATAAAGTTTCTTTTATGTGGCCAATAAATTGGAATCTCCTGTCATAAAATCATTTAATTTCCAAAAATTGGTTTGGTAATTAGTTACATCTTGCACCGAGTCGATGTTCAACTTAAATTAGGTTTATATATTCGTAAATGAAATAAAAAACCGTAATATTCACTATATTATTTATTATTAAAATACATATATCTTTTCTGTCTTTAGTTGTTCAGATTAATATTCCTTAAACAATATTAACTTTGTATAAATACTACGATTTTTTTCACCTACTACAGCTTTTTTACAAATATAATTAATTCTTGTAGTGTAAATAGTCAATAAATAAACTAAAGTGTAAATAAACTCATTATTCACAACAATCAAAAAAAGCTAACTTTCAAGAGTAAATGCTATGAAAAACCTTTATCAAAATGATAAAATAACAAAATTACATATTTTAAACAGTCCACTTGTTGGACAGTATTTGGTAGTAGTCTCACATTTACCTTAGATGTTCGATCAAAACAATCCTCAGCGCAATGATAAGAAAATAAAAATCTACGGTTTGGAATGAAGTCCGGCTTTTTAATAAAATTAATTCATTGTGTTTTTTTTATTTGGATCTTTGGGAAACTTTGAAAAAAGAAAAACTAGTTTAAAAACATGAAATCCATATCAAAATGGAAGTAACATTTATATTTATTAGTACAGTAATTTCTGAAAAAAATAGAATTGTAAAAAAGTGAACACTCTATATTATTAGTTATATTTTATAGGTTCTTTATATGAGCAAAGTAACATTGTTTTATATGTATCAAACGAAAACTAAAAAATAATCAGAATTTTTAAGTCCCAGTATCTCAGAAAACTAAACATTTCAGAATAGACGTTTAAAACTTAAGTTCTAAAGAAAGATAATCACTATCTTGAATAACATTATTAACATACTAGCTGTACCTGCTCGCTTCGCTGGGCATTTAAAATTATCATTATTATTTATTGTCATTATTACAGTTTCTTTATTAAAAAAAAATTAACTTCCCCTTACCATCTTAAATCAAGCTTACATATAGTGCCCGCAAATATAGTATTTAATCTTCCTAACATTTAATTTTCGTCGTCTATCTCATCTTCTTCGATGATAGTTTCGATTGGCCGCAAATCGTTCACGAGCCCCATGTACTTCTTAGTTAAAACGACATCTTCTTCATTGCACCGAATGATGTCATTTGGAAAGCATTGTTGTAAGGCCTGAGAGATTTTAAAAATGCATTTGATTTTACATGTGTTCCATGGAGTAGCGATTTTAATAGCTCTGGAAGTTGTCGCAACGTTTCTAGTTTTATTTTGCCATCTGAACAGCATAAACCTTCACATTTACCAATCCACTTTAATGCTTTACAATTACTACAAATGTTTGTCATTGAACTTAATTTTGATTCTTATTTATAATCAACTGTAGGGTCGTACGAAAAACCACAATTTATTTTTACTTTCCAATTTTTTTTTTCATACGTCGTAAATCTTCTTTTCTTTTTGGTTCTTTTTGTAATCTATTTTCCGTTTCATCTTAACTTTCATATGCACGCTTAACTTTCATATGCTTTGATTTAGACGTTACCAAATTTAATTTGGACGTTCGTTTTTTAGGCATTTATGACTACAACAAATAATTGGAAATAATTAAAACCTATCTTGAGATTGACAACCGAAAATTCAATATAAAAAGTTGAAATAAATATCTTACTAATTTAATGCTGGAAAACTAATTTTTCGTTTTAATCTAATTATTCCACGCTTCCTTCTTTTCTTCTTTTTCTTCTTTAATTAATAAATATAATAATATAGATATATATGTTTTTAATATCTTTTTAAATCAGTCAATTTACATTTGGTAAAAATTTGTTTAGGTTAGAAAAAAACAAAGTTTTAATGCTACAGAAAAATATTAATTTAATAGTTTAATTAATAATTAATTTATTAAAATTAATAATAATAGTAGTTAATGTACATGATAATAATAATAATCAATAATAAGTTGATAAAGGCTGAAATTTTTAATTTAGCGTTTTTGATCATTAGCGCCCTCACAACCGCTTTAGGAGTTTGAACTCCGTTGCAGACGTTCTTAATTAGTCTTAATATAGCCCAAGAAAGAAAAAATTCATTTCAAATTTTTATTTTAATAATAAGTTTGTAAAAGCTATAAAATTAGATAATTCGCGATTCTCATCATTAACGCCCCCGCAACTAGTGTAGGGAGTCTAACACTCATATAAATATTAGCTTATCCATTAAGTACGTGTATTTTGTACATGGATACCAAGTTTCAAGTCAATCGGATGCATGGTTCAGTAGTTATAACGGAACATCCGTAAAAACCACTGTAGATTTATATATTAGTATAGATTATTTTACCTAAATCAATACACCATAGGCGTAGTATGCATACCAGGTGATATGTTGTCAATGTAACGATTCGATAAAAATCAACATGGTTTCCAACTTTTCCAGAACATATTGGAAAAACTATTTTGGAAAAGCATTTAAGCGATAAGTTTTTTTATTATTTCCATTCACATTCGGACTAGTTCTTGGCAACACTTTCGTTTTATTTTAAATTACATTACTTTATTTACATTCTACCCTGTTTGTTTATTTCGCCATGTCCAGGTACATTTTCCTAAACATATATTAAATAACAAAGTTGATAGTGGGTCACCTTGCCTTAAACCTCTACTACAAAATTTTCAAGTTCAGTTCATCTAATTGTCATAGTTTATTTATAGCAGCTGTTTACGTTAGTTAAGCTCAAATTGCTTTTATATAATTTTTATAAAGAGAAATAATTTGTCTAAATGCTTTGTTATAAAAGACATGTATGTCGGTTAGTGACGTACGTCGAAAACACAAATGTATGAATGGTATAAAACATTCGGAGAATACTTTTTTATTCTGGTTGACGCTAAACGTATATTTTTGTCAATTTTTACATTATTCTAAACAGTAGGGTGTTATATATTAGCTTCTTCAATTATTTCTCGATCCCTACATTTCACCTAATGCAGAACCTATTTGATCCAAACTTTTCCCGCTGCACAGTTACTTTTAAGTGCCAACTTTCAACTTCAAGATGAGAGAAACATCATCTGGTTGATAGCCGCGTCTCTTGAAGAAATTCAATAAAGAATCAATGATTTTATGACAACAAATTAAAGTTTTTTCCAATCAGTGATTAGAACAATTGCCTGAATAGTAGATATATAAAGAATGTATATATATATATATATATATATATATATATATATATATATATATATATATATATATATATATATATATATATATATATGTAGTGTCAGATTTTCTTGCAGTGCGGCCTATATATAATATATATATATATATATATATATATATATATATATATATATATATATATATATATATATATATATATATATATATATTTATATATAGGCCGCACTGCAAGAAAATTTGACACTACATATATATAATTTATATAATATGATAATAATAATAACCAATAATAAGATGATAAAGGCTGAAATTTTAAATTTAGCGTTTTTGATCATTAGCGCCCTCACAACCGCTTTAGGAGTTTGAACTCCGTTGCAGACGTTCTTAATTAGTCTTAATATAGCCCAAGAAAGAAAAAATTCATTTCAAATTTTTATTTTAATAATAAGTTTGTAAAAGCTATAAAATTAGATAATTCGCGATTCTCATCATTAACGCCCCCGCAACTAGTGTAGGGAGTCCAACACTCATATAAATATTAGCTTATCCATTAAGTACATGTATTTTGTAGATGGATACCAAGTTTCAAGTCAATCGGATGCATGGTTCAGTAGTTATAACGGAACATCCGTAAAAACCACTGTAGATTTATATATTAGTATAGATTATTTTACCTAAATCAATACACCATAGGCGTAGTATGCATACCAGGTGATATGTTGGCTATATAACCTTAAAATTTCATTCAAACAAAATACCTTTTTATTTTTAAATAATTGACAAATTTAGAAATAAAAGCACTTACCTATGTAATGTTATTCCTGAAATTTGATTTTTTTGGTGTCAGGAAGGTTTACACCAATAAATCACAACCACTCAATGACCTTAAACCCAACATCATTTATGCCATTGATGACGCAAATGCCGATGTATGTGGCAAAGTGATCAGCAATTGGTATTCAAGAACAGAATGTTTTTAAAAAGCACTTTGATACCTTATAACGTTCTGTTTTTATTCCAAATTAAAAATATGTAGCTCTTATTTGATACTCTTTTATAATGGGTATTTTTTATTTAAAATACTAATCAGAATATGAACAGAAAAAAAAGCAAAAATGAACAGCCGCAAATATTTTTCCAAAATCTTTCTTTCAACACGCGCGGGTTTATATGAAAATTCTGTTGATTTTTATTCCAATTCCTCGAGTTGTCGCAGAACTCAAATTAAAGGTGAATATAAATTTTAGTATAAGGGCACGTATTCTCGCTCGTTTCTGAAATATCGATAAAAATATATGATTTTCCATTTTGGTATTTGCAATTTTTCACTTTGCGTAAGTTCAATTTTCAACATAAAGATTTTTTTGGAGTTTTTCGATTTGTTCGCCTGTTTATAGATTAAACAGGGCGCCACAGATAAACAGATGATTATAAAAACTTAGTTTCCAGTGGAAATACTAAAGGGAGAAGTCGAGTTCAAGAGCCATTTTTCTTATGCTCAAACGATGATAAAAAAATACTTAGGTCCTAGACAAAAAGATGGGAAACCCCTGTTTTCTTTGTGATTTTTTAATTTGTTGTTCCATATTTTTCATGACTTTTTGTATTTTACATAGGTTCCAATGTTTACAAGAAATTTTATTAGGCGGGCCAAAAAGATTGGATAGTTTTGACTTTTCCAAAATAACTGTATTAAAAAGATTTATTATTCCAAATTAATAATCTCTGAATCACCCTCCTTTCTGTAATTATTCGATTAGGAAAAGTTTTGTAAATGTGCGTGATAATATTTTAAGGAAATTTAAGGCATATCATTTCACACAAAACAATAGGATATAAATAACTTATAATTCGTGATATAAAAAGAACCAAAACTCAAAACAAATCTATAATATATCATTGAGTATATCGGACACGAAAAAAAGACTTTTACTGAAAAGGCAAAGTTCTCGAGTCGTTTCTAAGTTCAGCTCTTAACGTACAGTGCAAACTGCTGAGAGTGGTGTTCTAAACTTTGAAGACGCTAGTCTCTTATTAAATCAGCACATACATTAAAGCTTAAAACACATCTAGGTGACGTTAAAGCAACGGTTTGATGCAGTATTCATCTAAGACCAGCTCGCACTCTCTCTCAGGATTGGCTTACTTTTTTCCATAATGGAATTGTGTTTTTCTTTAGACATCTTTCACATTATCTATTTGATAATTTCTTAACATTAGGGTGGGGATGTCTGTTTAAAGAGCAAGGTAGGTGTTTTTTTTTAAACGACTCTAATGAGTTAATATAATGTTGAAAACCATAGAGTTATGTTACTCTATATCAATTATGAGAGAATGCGATTAGAATTGAACTCGTTTGTTTTAAGTCGAAGTGGAAATTTTGTATCAAGAGCTGGCTTTCACTAATAAAGGACATACTTTCCTCCATACTGTTCGTTTATAGTTATTACAGGAAAATTGAATAAGCTAGAATAATGCACCTTTATTACCTTGCACCTTCAGACTAGTACCTTTCTTATTTTGTTTCGGAATTTCCTTACTAGGAAAACACTTGACAATAAAATGATGCTGATTAGTGACATTGCTACATTTTATTTTCTTCATGGCATCGTTACATTTTTCTTTCTTTCATTTTTATTGAAACGAGGCGGGTGTCAATCGCCGGGTTATATCCACGTGCATCCAGAAATCTCTTAATATTTTTAGTTTGTTTGAACGGGATTTAACGAGAGAAAATAGCGACGCGAACCAGTAAAGTAGTAGTTCAATATTCCATCCTTAGACTTCCTGTGTAAATGGAGCCACATCAGCTGTGGTGTCTAAAGCGTTAGCCTTACGTTGCGGCAGTTAATATGGAGCGGGTTCGAATCCCGTACTAGGCAAAAAAAATGTTCTAAAATTCTTGCGAATGTTTCTAGGTAAGAGTGTAACATCTGACAAGGAATTACCCCTCAGTCACGCCAGTTCGAGGCTGGGTAAGGCCGGATGCCTTCTGAGAGGTTTTCTATGTTGGTCACTTGCCAGTCGGTAGGCTTCTCGAGATACTTTCAGTTAAGCACAAAACCAAGGGTTAATAGCCCGAGGGGGGTGCTGACCGGGGTTTTCGGTAGCTGATGATCGTGGTTCGGAACCCACGTTAAGCTGTAGATCCAGTCGCTAAATAGCCTTCTCATTTGCTGATGCGCCTCTAACCCCAAAACTTTAATTTACTTCCTGTGTAATACAACGGTCAATAAAGTCTCAGTCTGACATGTAGATGACGTCACTTACAAAAAATCCTTACCAGTGGTCGGGTGTGCGAACCTTCAAATATCATGTGTCAAAATTTCATGACAATCTCATGAAAACCGATGGTGCTGAATGCTCTGGACGTCCAATTGAGGCGGTTACACCAGAAATTCCAGAAAATTCACAAAACTATTTCTCAAGACCGTAAAGTAAAGCCGCAGCAGATAGCTGATATCATGCAGATATCGAAAAGAAGTGTTTACATTATTTTGCATGCACAGCGAATCAAAAACAACAAAGTATTGATGATTCTGAGCATGATATTGATGTTTAAGCGAAATAAAATTGTGGTAATTAACAACGGATGAAACATGGATCCATCACTAGGTTATGGCGTCTGTATTCAGGGATGCGCATGGGATATTGTTCAGCGATTAAGTCGAGAAAGGTAAAACCACCAATATTACATAGCGTTATTGGTGCGTTTGAAGAACGAGATCGCAAAAAAGGCTCCAAATGAACAAAAAAACTGAAGTTTCACCAAGACAATGCACCGTGTCACAAATCATTGGCAACGATGGCTAAATTGCATGATCCACACAATTCATCATTCACCCTATTCTCCAGATCTGGCCCCCAGCGACTATTACTTGTTCTCAGATTTTTAAAAATGCCCTCTGGAAAGAAATTTCTCCCCAGTGAAGAAGTAATTGCCGAAACTGAAAGATATTTTGAAGGTAAAGAGAAATCGTTCTATAAAAAAAAGGTGTAGAAATGTTAGAAACGGGTTGGAACAATTATATTGCCCTTTAAGGGGAATATATTGATAAATAAAGTCGAAATTTGCAAAAAAACTGTATTTTATTTGTCAGATCGTGACTTATTGACCGATGTGTTAAATAAACATATTGAATTGCATAGTGAATATATTGAAAAATAAAAAACAAACTTTCTTAAAAATTCTGTTTACTTTATAGGACGGAGCACTTTTTAAAAGAACCCGGTATATTGAAAATTCAAGTTATACAAAGCGAAAATTTAAAAATTCTGAAGTGGCCAAACATATTTTATTACCTTTTGGGGATTTCCCTCGTGAGTACTTTTAAGCTGGAAATTTATAAAACGAGAGGGAATATATGTGCCCTAATGCCATACATGTATATTCGCTTTTAATCTGGCTTTTACGACAGCTGTGACGATTCGATAAAAATCAACACGGTTTCCAACTTTTCCAGAACATATTGGAAAAACTATTTTGGAAAAGCATTTAAGCGATAAGTTTTTTTATTATTTTCATTCACATTCGGACTAGTTCTTGACAACACTTTCGTTTTATTTTAAATTACATTACTTTATTTACATTCTACCCTGTTTGTTTATTTCGCCATGTCCAGGTACATTTTCCTAAACATATATTAAATAACAAAGTTGATAGTGGGTCACCTTGCCTTAAACCTCTACTACAAAATTTTCAAGTTCAGTTCATCTAATTGTCATAGTTTATTTATAGCAGCTGTTTACGTTAGTTAAGCTCAAATTGCTTTTATATAATTTTTATAAAGAGAAATAATTTGTCTAAATGCTTTGTTATAAAAGACATGTATGTCGGTTAGTGACGTACGTCGAAAACACAAATGTATGAATGGTATAAAGCATTCAGAGAATACTTTTTTATTCCGGTTGACGCTAAACGTATATTTTTGTCAATTTTTACATTATTCTAAACAGTAGGGTGTTATATATTAGCTTCTTCAATTATTTCTCGATCCCTACATTTCACCTAATGCAGAACCTATTTGATCCAAACTTTTCCCGCTGCACAGTTACTTTTAAGTGCCAACTTTCAACTTCAAGATGAGAGAAACATCATCTGGTTGATAGCCGCGTCTCTTGAAGAAATTCAATAAAGAATCAATGATTTTATGACAACAAATTAAAGTTTTTTCCAATCAGTGATTAGAACAATTGCCTGAATAGTAGATATATAAAGAATGTATATATATATATATATATATATATATATATATATATATATATATATATATATATATATATATATATATATATATATATATATATATCAAAAACATGGGTTGTCAGCTGTGGATAGGGTCTCTCTATTCTTGATGGTATGATATATGTCAGCTTCCTGAAGAGTCTGAACATCGAGAGACGAAACATATGCCATCCAGATAAAGGGATGGGTGGGGCTCATTTCTCGCCAAGCAACCAACAAAAAAAATAGTAATAAACATATATATATATATATATATATATATATATATATATATATATATATATATATATATATATATATATATATATATGTTCGTCGTGTTTCGCGGATGGAAGAATACGCTAGACTATTAGTCCGGGAGTACATCCGATCGTTTGTGTCTCGTTTGTGACCCGTTTGTTGGGAACGTGGCACAAACGTGTGAAGGTCACACTTGGCATTCTCAATGCTTGTCTGAAGACTGAAGTTCCCAACGACCGGGACACAAATGATCGGATGTACTCCCGGACTAATAATCCAGCATATATATATATATATATATATATATATATATATATATATATATATATATATATATATATATATATATATATATATATATTGTCACGGATTGTTTCCTTATTATAATTCTTCTATTTATTCATTTCCCCATGACAATATTTTCCCGGACTTGTGTCCGGGCACTTAATCAAAAATGACTTTCCAATTTAAAAGCTACCATATATTTCCAAGGTACAATACAACACTAATACTTCTACTAATAAAAAAATACTGTTCTTTTTACACTTCTAATATTGACACTGACACTAAAAAAATTATTTCTCGCTGGAATGTATTACCGGGGACTGTCGATAACTTCGCCACAATACCCCCTTTCTTAAACACAATCGTCCAGATTAGCTTCTCGACCATGGTATTTGGTAAACCTATCCAGGTGTACTATCTTCATTTTGAACTTGGAGCTGCGCTGGACTCGATACACTAAATCATTTATCCTCTTAATAACTATATAGGGTCCCTCCCATGATTGAGAAAGTTTTGGGGATAACTCCTTTTTCCTTACTGGGTTATACAACCGAACATAGTCGTTCTCTTGGAACCCTGTAGAATTTGCTCTAATATCATATCTACTCTTCACCCGATCACTGGACAACTGAATACGATCACGAGTGATATCGTATATTTCTAGAAGGCGTTCTCGTACTTCATCTGCGTAATCTTGGGCATCTTTTCTCTCTTCATCGGGGGGAAGACGTAGCTCCCTCCCGAATCGCAGGGAAGACGTAGCTCCCTCCCGAAAACAACTCTGGCTAGGCTTTGACCTGTTGATTCGTGGACTGCGGATCGGTAAACCAGTAGGAATAATGGAAGATGTTGGTCCCAATATCTCTGATTTTTAGCGATGACCTTAGAAAGATGTTCTTCCATTGTTCTATTGAATCGCTCTACCATTCCATCGGACTATGGATGTAAAGATGTGGTTGTAGTTATGTGGATACCCATAATCTCTAGTACCCTCTTGAAAGCCACGAACTCAAAATTACACCGTTGATCTGAGTGTTCCAAGTTCTAAGGGTGTACCATATTTACTGAAGATTTCATCCACCAACACCTGCGCTACAGTTGTTGCTTCATGATTGGGGAGAGCAAAAGCTTCAGGCCATTTACTGAAGTAATCCATGACAACTAGGATGTATTTGTGGCCATGATCTGATACTGGGAATGGTCCTGTAACATCCACGGCTATTCTTTCGAACAGAAAACCAACATTGTACTGTTTTATTGGTCCGCGAGATCATTGTTTAGGACCCTTGCTAGAGGCACATATATTGCATTTCCGTCACCACTCCTTAATGTCCTTATGATACCGGGCCCAGTAAAATCGCTCCCAAAGCTTTTCCAAAATCTTGTTGACTCCAAAGTGGGTTCCAGATTTACCGTCGTGTATTTATTCTAACACTTCGTGAATTCTCTTCCTTGGGACCACTAACTGGCTCTTTTTAAACTTCCCGTCGGCACTTTCCCAAACTTTTTTCAACAATCCATTTTCGACTACCAATGAATCCCATTGGCCCCATAACGTCTTAAAAATTAGGCTTTTACATTGCTGTATGTATAACCTTCTCGCTGATCTACTCTTTGAGAATGTTTACAGTCTTCCTTGCATAGATGTCTGGACAAAGCATTCGGTCGATGTTTAATTTCGAAATCATACTGCTGTAACTTTTCTATCCATCTGGCTAGATGCCCTTCGGGATTCTTCATTTTAAGAGGTCATTTTGATTTGTACGAATTAGGAATTTACGGCCATATAAATATTGGTGAAAATGGTCGACAGCCTTGAAAATGACAAGCAGCTCCCTTCTTGTGACACAATAATTCTGCTCTGGTGTTGACAAAACGCGACTGTGATACTCGATGACATGTTCTTCCGAATTTTGCTCCTCTGGCAAGATAACTCCAATTCCATTATTGCTGGCGTCTCTATCCAAAATAAACATTCCTTGCTATTTTGGATATGCTAAAATAGGACTAAAGCATAGAGCACATTTTAGTCTCTTGAAAGCAGTGTTACATTTAGGTGTCCAACTGTAGACTGATTTAACCTCAGTTAGTTTATGTAGAGGAGCCGCTATGATGGCAAATTCTTGAACAAACCGCCGATAGTACGAGCGCAGCCATAGGAAGCTCCTAAGTTGATGTTTATATTCAAGTCTTGGCCAATCTCTTATGCTGTCCATCTTCCTTTCGTCGCCTGAATACCTTCTTTAGATACTACATGACCCAAAAATTCTACTCTTTTTTGAAACAAGAAACACTTCTTTGTGTTCAGCTTCAAATTGGCCTGTCCAAACCTGTTAAATACTTCCCTATAGTTTCCCAGATGGTCTTCGAATAACTGGCCCATTATCATCACATCATCTAAGTACACTAGACAGGTCTTCCAAGTAAGACCTCTTAGGATAAGATGCATTAATCGCTCCAAGGTAGCTGGTGCATTATACAATCCAAAGGGTATTACGTTGAACTTATATAGGTTACTACCGGTGGTGAATGCGGTCTTTTCTTTATCATCTTCGTCTACAGATAGTATATCCGCTTTTCAGACCTATTGTGGAAAACCATTTAGAACCTGACAGTGTCGTCAATTCTTGGTAGGAGATAACTGTCCTTTTTGGTGGCATCATTAAGCTTCCGATAGTCCACACAAAATCTAAGACTTTTATCTTTCTTAGTCACTAACACTATCGGAGCTGACTACTGACCACGGAGCTGACCACCGCTGGATTCTTCTATGACTCCTTCTTCAAGCATTTGATCAACATGCCTTTCCATCGCTTCCTGATTTGCGATCGGCATTCGTCGTGCTGGCTGCCTAAGTTTGTTCGTCCTGTTTGGCCATCACCCGTCTCGAATACATCACTTTCTTTCAAACAAAATCTTTAGCTTTCTGAAGTTCTTAATAATAACTTATAACATAAACTTTCGATTAATAACTCATAACTAATTTTTTCACTTTAGCTTTACACGAACTCCCATCGTGGAGCTCCCATGTTTCCGTTAATCGTCTTATATACGGCTAATAATAGCCTATTTCATCAAACGCTACATGTTCTACTGCTCCAACTAAAACAAATGTTTTGCCCAAATATGGATTTCATGAGATGTTTCTGTTAGTAGATATTTTTTTCTTTATTTACAATGTTTTAATAATCAATAATAGTTTAATAATAATTTATAATGTTTTAAGTATCATCAGAAAGTTTACTGTGCGTTGCTTCGATATCAAGAAATGAGTGAATAGTTGATCGAAAATTAATCAATCAAATCAATTGTAACAAGAGTTTAACAGTCACTATAAATATATGCGTACTACTACAAACACTTATATCATTTGTAGTTTCTGGTTAGGATCGTTTTTTCCGACAACTTCTTTATTTTTCGATTTTATCCGATATTTATTTACATGAATAGAATAAAAAAAGATTTTTGTGACTGTAATAAACTACAAACAATTTTGCACTAATTTCATTCGTATTATTATCAATATTTGTATAATTACTGACACTACAAAAAAAGTAACTATACTACATTTATTAGCATCTATTTTAGGCAAAAATAAGCAAAAACAATCGAGTATTCTTTAATGCGGGTTCCAGCGTGATAGAACCGAGAACGCGGGAGTTGGTTTCCAAGCAGATCCGGCATTGCGAAATGGACAATCGATGTTAAGTCGATCTGTTTGACTTTTAGACCCCGACCAGATTCAAACTTCATAATGGTGTATTAGGATCATCTTTTTTACTTTTTTATCTAGTTTACTTTGCTTCGTGCCCTGGAAATTTTGAACCTGATATCTTCAACCGTTTTAAAATGATCTCAATTTTCGAAAATTTAGTTTAACTGTCAATACTCTGTATTTTTTTAATAACTAATATTTTCCATATATATATATATATATATATATATATATATATATATATATATATATATATATATATATATATATATATATATATTATATCTTTGGGACATTATCTTAATTAAATAATAAATGAGTACCTATTAAAAATATATTCGTTACACATTGTTTTAGTAGAATTATTTTTTTTAGCGTGTGTTGCTTTTACGTCCAAGAGAAAGCGCTGTTTTTCAAAAAATGCATGTTTTTACCTATCACAAGTATGGCATCTACATAATAGATAAAACACCCCTGTATTCGAATGAAACGTTATGTCAAAACTTCAAAGCAATCAGTGATCAAGATCAAGATCAACTTGGGGAGATTTAAGATTTTGAACATTTACATTTATCATAATCATCATCATCATCAGCCCGTATCGATCCACTGCAGAATCAAGGCCTCTTCAGCATGCTTCCAACCTTCACGGTCCTGGGCTTTCCTCTGCCACTCGGGTCCAATATACTTAACGATGTCATCAATCCATCGTGCTTTCGGTCTTCTTCGCGGATGTTTGCGATCAAGCGGTATCCACTCCAGGATTGCCTTGGTCCATCTGTCGTCCCATCGCCTCGCTATATGGCCTGCCCATCTCCATTTCAATTGTTTTACACTTCCAATGATGTCACAGACTTTTGTTTGTTCCCTGATCCATGCGCAGGACTTTCTGTCTCGTCTTGTAATGCCAAGCATACATCTTTCCATTCCCCTCTGTGCCACCCGAAGTTTTTGAATTGATTGCGATGTGAGTGTCCAGGTTTCACTTCTGAATGTCATAACGGGTAGAACGCACTGAACGAAGGCTTTTCTTTTCAGGCAAAGTGGGAGTCTGCTCTTAAACACTATGTTGAGCCTACCAAATGCCTGCCAGCCACATTTAACACGCCGTTCCACCTCCCGGGCGGTATTCCCCTCCATTGAAATCCTCTGCCCAAGATATATAAAGCTGTCCACAATCTCTAAATCCCTTCCTAAAACTGAAATTCTTCTGTCCGGAGCGAAGTTATTGAACATAACCTGACTCTTTTTCAGGTTTATTTTCAAGCCAAATGGTTCGCCAGCCCTTTGCAGTTCCTGTATGCGTCTTTGCAGCTCCTCTGGGTCTTGTGAAATGAGAATAATATCATCCCCAAATCTAAGATGGATTAAGTTTGCACCATTGATCTTTACACCATCCTGTTCCCAATCCAGTTTATGGAATACTTCTTCAAGGCCACCCGAGAAAAGAATAGGCGATCACCCTGCCGTACACCTCGTTCTATATTAATTCCCACTTCATCAAGGTGAATTGTGGCTGTAGCTCCATCATATATCGATTCTAATATGCTTACATAGGCTCTCTCTACACCTTGGCTAAGCAGTGCATCCATTATCGCATACTTTGAGATGGAATCAAATGCTTTTTCGTAGTCGATAAAAGCCAAGCACAGTGGCATGGCGTATTCGTTGTGCCTTTCTATGACCTCCTGTACAACCTGGATGTGATCCATTGTACAGAATTCACTTCTGAATCCTGCTTGTTCTCTTGGTTGTGCGTCATTCAGTTTTTTTAATATTCTTTTAGAAATTATCTTAGTGAAAACTTTGTACATTACTGATAGGAGACTTATTGGACGGTAGTTCTTTAAATCTTCCTGTGCTCCTTTTTTTATGTAAAAGGATCACTTCTGCATTTTTCCATAAGTCAGGTACTTTTTGTTCTTTGAGGCATTTTGAGTATAATTTTGCCAGTGTTTTATGTAACGTCCGACCACCAGCTTTTAGCATTTCGACAGTTACACTATCCTTTCCTGGAGCCTTGCCGTTCTTTATCAATTCTATAGCATTTGTTACTTCCTCCACTAGGATATCTGGCATTTGTTCTTCCGTGGGTATTGCTCCCTGACTGGCTCTGATCTTCATATAACTGGAAATAAAACCTTCTGCCAATCTCTAACATTTGGGTACGCGCCCTGCACACTATGCTATCCTCACGCTTTAAAGCATATATTTGCGCTCTTTTATTTCTCAACTTCTGCTTAGCTTTGTTAATTCCTTTGTTTCCTTCCCGGATTTTTTGCACTAGCTGAATATTGAATCGGCGCGTGTCCTCTCTAATACGTTTTCTTATAGTTTTGCAGAGCTCAGTGTACTCGACCCTGCCAAAAGAACTACCTGCATTTCTCATTGCTCGCCGTTTCTTCATTAAATCAATGGTCCCACTGGAGATTTTTGTTTGTTTGAGACATTTTTCTTCTGATGCTATTGAAGCAGCCGTTTGAAGTACATTGTTGGCGATTTCTTCATATTGAACTGATATTTCCACATCCTCTGGATCTTGTAAGGCAGCAAACCGGTTTTGACAAAGCAATCTCAAAATCGCTTCCTCTCTCCAGCAGTTTTCTAGAATCCACCTTGCCCTTCTTTGATCTTACCATTCTTTCGCGCACTTTTCGACAGTCAATCCGAACCCTTGCTCGTACCATTCGGTGGTCACTTCCAACAATAAAATTGTTAAGAACAGTACAATTGGTAAATATTGTTTTATCGTTGGTCATGATGTAGTCAATTTTGCTTGTGAGCCCAGATGGACTTTTCCATGTCCATTTTCTGCTGATATTTTTCTTAGAGAATGAATTCATAATATATAGTTCTTGTCCTTCAGCAAAATCAACTAATCTGTCACCTCTATTGTCTCGCTCACCAGTTCCATATGGGCCTGTTCTTGTTGTTCCAATTCTGGCATTAAACTCACCCATCAGGATTTTGTACCTACATTTCTCCTTGTATAAAAGTTGGGCCACATCATCATAAAATTCCTTAATTTCCTCATCTTTATGGCTTATAGTTGGTGCATAAGCTTGGACGATTTGAAGCCTAAACTTTTTATTCAGCTGAATGACGCATTGGACTAATCGGTCGGATGTACTTTCAAATTTTACCACACTGTCCTTCAGCTTTCGATTGATGAGGAATCCAATTCCGCCACATCGGCCATTTTCCGTACCTCGAGTGTAGAGTACGTGTCCAGTTGATTCCAGTTTGATTAACTCTTCACCCTTTCTTCGTGTTTCACAGAGTCCAATAATATCCCAATGTATGTTGTCAAGTTCGATTAACAGTTCTTGGAATCGGGCCTCTGTTTTCATAGTCCGTATATTTAACGTTGCAATGTCAAAAGTCCAATGGCAGCCTGATCTAAGCCGGTGATTCTTAGCACCCTCTGCCTTGGGGCAGGTCTTCCCGCTGCCGTAGGTAGTTGCCCCTTGGCCTCCGGGGAATAAGGGCCGTGTTTGAGGTTGTACTGTCATATTTCAACATATTGAAATACCATGTTGAAGGTATGGACCGTAATCTAATCTGCCACGCTGGTACAATGCGGGTTGCCAGATTTATTTACATTTATATATATATATATATATATATATATATATATATATATATATATATATATATATAAATATATATATATATATATATATATATTATTATTATTATTATTTTTGTTATAACATTGACTAAATGCTACATTTTGAAAACTTGCGATGCACACAATATACCTAAAGCAAAAGAAAAATAGTTTAACGAGCTGAGAAACCAGGTAATCTTTGGAGATTATTTACACTTGTGTTAGTATCGGTTTACACTTTGTTGAATAATTCAAAGGAAATTCGTCTTAATTGGCCAATTTAAATTGCAAATAAACAGCTTCTGGAAACATTTAGATTACTGAGGTTAGTTAATACATAATTTAAGCTAAGAGCAGAGCGGGACTTAATTACATAAATATACAAAGCGCTGGCAAATTCATGAAAGTGTAATATATATATATATATATATATATATATATATATATATATATATATATATATATATATTATATATATATATATATATATATGTATATATATATATATATATATATATATATATATATATATATATATATATATATATATGTATATATATATATATATATATATATATATATATATATATATATATATATATATATATATATATATATATATATATATATATATATATATATATATATATATATATATATATATATATATATATATATATATATATGTTTGTGCGAACTGTTTCACGGATGGAAAAACATGTATTGGGTTTTTTCCGGGAGTACATCCGGTTGTCGGGTTGGTCCCTGTCGGGAGCTTGCAGACGTTTCGCCAAAATCTCATTTGGCATCTTCGGTGCTTACTGTCGCGATGTTCGTGACTGTCTGAGAGATATCGCTACCGCTACCCTCTATTTCATTCTGGCTTTAGGCTGACCCGTAGGCCCTTACCTCTAAGGAATTAATTATTTACCCGAAACGGGTCCTGACGTTTCCCTTTTTGGGGGTAATCTTACCGCTGGAGCGTCGAACTTTTCCCGGAAGGTCCGGTTCGACGTTGGCTGAATTGGGTTTGCAGCGAAGACCAGAAAAACTTCGCGAAGGTTAATTAGAAAATGACACACTAAGTCTCATCGAGAAATCGATTTATCCGCGTCCAGATGCCGGGCCTGTCCGCGGAGTCAACGGTCCGCCATCTGCAAACGGGAAATCTGGGTAAGAAAGCGGCTTATGGGAACTTATGCAGACCGGAAAAACCTGAGAAATTCAGGATCCATAGGTCTGCTGTCCGGAATTGATGACGAAGTAAATGGACTTAGATTTTTAGCCCTCCAAGGGAGTTTTGGAGGGCATCGGTCAGTTGCGCCTGAAACTGGCTAACAAGCTGACCCAATAAATGCCCCACAAGTTCGGAGAAGGGATTTCCTTGTGAAGCCGGCAGTTTGGGAGGAATCGTGTTCCTCTGGGACCCCCACACGAAGGTTGGTGGGGGAATCTTTTTATTGAGAGATGGACCTGAAAAGGCCCTGTTGGTTTTAGGTTGTGATCTTGTAGAATTTTCTGGACGTGCTGGAAAACCTTGGAAGCTGGCAGTGTGCTCGCCTCCGCAATTGCAGCACGTCCCTTTGGTCGACTTGTCCTTCCTGCAGTCCCTGGAGTGATGGTCTTCTCCACATTTGACGCAGGCTGGGTCAGCATGGCATTTATTTGCCGGATGGCCGAATTGCTGGCAGTTAAAACACTGCACAGTGCGGCCATTCGACTTCTGGGTTTGGGCCGTGATTTCCTGGTCAAACAGGGTCTTCAGCTGGTGGATGCTCTTCTCCTCCTTGGGTAACACCACCTGCACGTGTGCCATCGGTGTACCTTTGGCGGTTTTCCATCTTTCCACGTGAACGGGGTGGAATCCTTGTTCGGTGAGTTCCTTCATGACGGTAGTCGCAGGAATGGATTCAACCACTCCTCTGATAACCACCCGAAGATTACGTTCTTCGGGAGTACAGAAGGAGTGGTACTTGTAGCTGCGCTCGTTGAAGAGTTTAGTTGCAGCCCTGAAATCATCGGAGGTTGGGGGCCTTAACATGACCCCGTTTGGCTTCGTTGTGGTTTTGCCCAGGTTGATGTTTTGTTCTTTACAGATGCGCAAAATCTGTAAATACGCGCCTTTTTCCCTGATGACAATCGGCGGTATCTTCGAGGACTGTGGAGGTACAGATTTAGATTTTTTGGGCTGGACTTCCTTCGCTTCCGGCTGTTTAGGTGCTGGCTTCTTGAAGATTGGTGCTTTGGAAGCCCCTTCCGAGGCTGGCTTCTTTAGTGGCGGGAAGTCCTCCTTTTCAGCCATTGCGGCACGTTTGGGGGTTTTCTTCGAGGAAAAGTGAAAGCTTTCCTCGGACTCGGAGGCTGAAGACCAGCCTGCTTCCGACAATTCGATGTCGGAGCCGTAGAATGGATAATCAGTTGCAGTGGTTTCGTTTCTTTTCTTTTCACTACCCTTCGCCTTGGAAAAGGCGTCGGGTTTTGCTGAAACCTTATTTTGTTCTCCCCTCAGCTTGTTGTTTTCGGCTGTCAGCCGCTCTAAGTCTTCCGACATGACCTGGTTCTCGTTGCGGAGATCGTTCAATTCCGCACTGGCGAGGTTGCCCATCTCATTTAGATAACGCAATTGACCCTCCAAATCGGTAATACGTTTTTCTTTTTCGTCAATGGATCGCTGGAGCGCGTCAAACGCCTCTCGCGTAATGATGAACCCCGTGGGGTCCATCATTTCACTGTGAAACACTGTAGACTTGGTCGTTCCAAAGAGCGTGTGTTCTCTTCGAAGACTTGACCAGAACTGTGAGAGATATCGGTTCGCCGTATAATATTTATGTCTTCTGGCCTCGGTCTTAGTCGGTAGCGATTGGCTGGCACTGGCGCTAGCTCCGCCCCCTGAGGCGTTTGCAACGTCTTTGTTCCCAGTCGTGCTCTGGATGTTGTGCTGTCCGGGTCTGCTGGTCTAAGAACGCTTTTCCACGTTGGCGGCAAGTGTAGAGCGTCGTTCCTCTTGTGAAAAGCAGGGAAGCCTAAACTTTCCAACCCGTTTTCCATGTTTATTTCACCCAAATATTTGAATTGAGAGACTCGTTTGATGTTACCATATTTTGTTTTTAGAAATTGTGTTCTTAGTCTGTTGCAGGTCATGTATTGAGTCTTTTGAAAGGAAATTTGGAGTCCTACCTTTTCTGCTGTTTCTGTTAGGATTTCAATCTGTTTCTGTGCCTTTAATACATCTTGAGCCAAAATTGCTAGATCATCAGCAAACGACATACAATCAATTTTGAGGTTGGTTGTCGCCAGTTTAATGGGCTGGTAAATATTCAGGGCCGACTTTTTTTACACCACTCCTGTATTACTTTTTCTAAAACACAGTTAAATAAGAGTGGCGAGAGTGCATCCCCTTGTCTCACTCCAGTTTCAATTTCGAAGGGCTCTGAGATGTCACTCATGAATTTAACTTTTGACCTTGTGTTAGTTAGTGTTGCTTTAATAATTGCCAACGTTTTCAGATCTGGTCCTTGTTCTTTCAAGATTTGGAATAAAGATTCCCGGTCAATAGAATCATGTGCTTTTTTGAAATCTACAAATCTGCAGACGAGATTTTTATTGTACAGTTTTTGATATATTTGAATCAATTTTAGATTCAGGATCTGTTCAGGGCAGGATCTGCGCGGGCGCTTGATATTCACCAATTTTAGGTTCTAATTGTCCCTGTGCTCTGTCTATTAGACATTGAGATATAATCTTGTAACAAATTGGAAGAAGAAATATCCCTCTGTAGTTTACATCCATTCTATTTCCTTTCCTATGTAGTAGATGGAATAGAGCAACTTCTTATAGAATTTTGGTAATTTCCTTGATTGTACCTGGACCAGCGGATTTTAAAAGTTCAGCAATTATTCCATTTTCACCAGTAGCTTTGTTATTTTTAAGTCGCTTGATATGCCTAATTATTTCATCTTCATTCGGTGGTAATGAATCTAGATTTGTTGTCGGTATTTACGAGCCATCGAAATAGTGCTAAAGATCCATCCGTAAAAAACTCGTCTTCCCATCTGAACTTTGAATGAACTTTGGACTGCGACAAGCATACAGCTTCGACGTCGCTTCTTCAGATTACCGCTTGTTTCGGCCAGAGAAAGAAAAAATTCAGGACTGCTGAAGAAGTTAAAACACACTGCGTCGAGCCCAGTAGGCATCTGGTACCGAAGAATAGAGTTACTGTCTCAAAGAGGGGTTGAGATCATTGAAAACAACGGCCTATATTTCGAGAAATAATCTCCAGGTATATATTTTTTTAAGAGAGTGAATAACTAGGTACCTAATAAATTCTTGTATTACACTCTAGTATCATGTTATTAAAATTGAATTTGTTTTGCTTGAAAATTAAAGGTTGAATGAAATTATGAACCAACGACAAATAAATTGTAGGAACTTCCCCACACTTTAAAAATTCTGCTTAGGACGGGTCTCCAGGGCACCCTAACCCCTCCGACGAGATAGCCCCATAAACCAACTGACTTCTGGACCGAAATAATCCTGAACTTTTCCAGACCTGACTAGTTTATCTTCCTCGATGGCGTTCTTGTGGCAATTTAGATCCGAATAGTAGATAGCGAGAGAAAAAAAAACAAAGAGACTTTCAACCACCTGTTCCGGACGTCACCATTTAAATGTAAATTCTCGGAAGTTTTATCAGATCGGGAAAATAGTCTGCGGTTTCTGGAATAAACGTGAGCTTATCGAGTGTTACGATACTTGGAAGGTACGCGTAATACTCTTATCGATGAAAGTCAAGCTATTGTAAAAAATATTAAATCAAGAATGTACTCGTTATAGAGTTGTAATGTATTGAGTATTTTTTCTTAAAGTTTTAATTAGAAATATCTATAAACCAGTGTCTATAAATCAGTGATATAAGAATCACTGAGAAATGTGTCTCTGTTTGGTTTTTATTTTTACCCAGTGATTCTTTAGTTACATAAGAACAGATATTTTTGATATTTTTTGAATTTTAGATCGTGGGGAAAAACCCACATAAAGAAAAAAAAACAATTAATTGTATTAATTAATGAATTAAAAATACAAAAAATTGTCAATGTAAGTGTCATTGACATACACAACAAAATACATTTACTTTCTATCTTTTCATAATTTACAGAAATTAATATACTTTATTTTTAGATTAGTTTTGAAAACGGGAGGGGAATACTTCCCGAAACGTTAACGTAAAAAGTCTCCGTTTGCTTTACCCAGTGAGTCTTTATTTATATAATTACTTAATTGTTAATATTTCTTGAATTTTAGATCGTGGCGAAAAACCCAATTAAAGAACAAATATATGAACACACCACAATCATTCAGACATTACTTTGTCTCTTTTTTTGCCTGCACTTGCTTACCAAAATACCTAATAGATATCATTAAATACTACTACAAATTTCGACCTAACTATAGTGCTAAAAATTCATACGAATTAGTTGACAAAATGAATAACATTACAATTTCAACCAAGGCCAGATTCATATCATTTGATATCTAGAATTTACTCTCAGCATCCCGCCTCATTTCGGGCGAATTGAATTTGAAAGAGCACCTGCATCGTTTAGGACAAGGCCAAGACAGTCTTACTCCAAATCTTAAGGTGAGCGGACCACTTCACGCCTTACCCTCCCGACAGAGAAGATTTTACGACCCGGACATTAGAGAATCCGGTCAATCAGGGACCAGGCCATTGAAGAGCCACTTATTTCAGATTCCGACCATTGCCGAAACCATACTCTTTTTGGGGCCACAGTAACTGGTCAGTCTATTTGGGTACCTCCGCATAGGAACACCGAAATGCCCATAGGCGTACTCATGGTATTTGGATACCCCAGTACTGGATAGACAAGTGGTGGGACAATCGAGAAATAAGGCCAGATTAATACATTTTTATTATATTTTAGAATAGAACTAAAGATTCACGTTTCTATTTATAAATTACCGACTTTTCTGACTACCGTCAGAAAATAGACAATTTTCCGTTCGATTTGATTTAATTTTGATGATTTTACTTATTTTGATCTTATTTGATTATCTTTAAGTTATCTTTATTTTCTTAATATTGTTTCAATAGACTTAGTACCATCTAATTTATAAGTACAGGGAACTAGAGACGAGTTCATGCAGATTAGAGAAACTTGTTCAGTTTTTTTTTTTTATTTTCCATGCTAAGGTTTAGTGAACCACAGTCTCTAAACTTTCCTGTGTCTTCTTTTTATAGTTGCCGGTCGCGTTGGTGCGGCGGTATGAGCGTCTGCTTTGCCGAATCCGCGCTGGAGCGGTAGCTGGTTCGATTCCAGCGCTCGGATGGTTATTTTTCTTTCTTCTGTCCGTTTATCTTTCCTAAATGTTTGTGATTGTTTCTAGGCAAGAGTGTAAAATCCGACTACGAATTACCCCTCAGTCACGCCAGTTAAAGGCTGGGTAAGGCCGGATGCCTTCTGAGAAGTGTTCTACGTTGGTCACTCGCCAGTCGGTAGGTTTCCTGATAGACTTATGGGTAGGCACATAACCAAGGGTTTATAGCCCGAGGGGGGTGCTGGCCTGGGTTTGTCGGAAGCTGATGACCGTGGTTCGGAACCCACGTTAAGCTGTAGGTCCAGTCGCTAAATAGCCTAGTTGCTGATGCGCCTCTAACCCAAACACTTTACTTTTACTTTACTTTTTATAGTTTTATTCTTTTTACCTTTAAATGTAGTTTGTGTTTTTTTTGAGTGTGCTTACGTGTATTAAATTTCAAAATTAAATCAATAATTCCTTAGTAAAGACATAAATAGTGTTTTAAAGATAGATCGTTTTCCCGTTTGAGGGTCTTTTATAATTTAAGATAATTTAGTGAACTGGGTGGCGCATTTTTAACGCGCAGCTTCACCCTGTCCAGGACCTTCTCCCCGGTGCTCCCGGCGAATAGATGCCGTCGCTATGACCAATATTTTTTAATTGTTTACAAAGAGAAAATAATTGGTCACAACACAATAACATTAGTAGAAAAATGATTAATTAAAAATAATGTCAATCGAGTTATAAGCATGGAAATCATACATTTCCTAATTGTTTACATGTTCCAAAACTACTTTTCATTTAACAACACCTTTTACAATAGTAAAGAGGGTTTGATAATGGGCACCCCATTAAGCCAATTACTCGCAGAAATAGTTATGGAAAATATTGAAACGATAATCCACCACAGTGGATTAAGTAAACAATTTGTACATTAGTATAGATATGTGGAGGATATTTTGGCATGTTTTGTCGGTAGCAACCAAGAACTAAGTGTATTTCTAGAATATATTAATTCAATCCACAAAAATATAATACTTACAGTTGAATTAAAAGAAAATAATAGTAAACTTTCTGGATATAACCATTTCGTAAATCTCATATTTCGCAAACCTTCTCAAACAGATACAACAATACATAATAAATCATTACACATCATTACACATTACACAATACATATAAATCATAAATTAGAAGCTTATCATAACCTTGTACACAGACTGATCAATATTCCTTTATGAGACGCAGATTTTAATAAGGAACTAAACACTATCAAACAAATTACCATAAATAACGGGTATTCAGAGAAGATAAGAGATAACATCCTAAAAAGAAAACTGTACCAAAAGGCTATATCTGCTATATATCCACAAAAGAATGAAAAATACCATTAATTCAAATTAATAACATAATTATTACATAATTATGTAATAATTATGTTATGTCATAATTGTCATAATATGTATTATGACAATTGTCATAATATGTATAATTATATTATGTCATAATATGTATTATGTCATAATTAACATAATTGTCGGAAAATATTGAATAATTCTTATAGAAAAACAATGCAAAAGTAGCCTGTAAAACCAATAACAAATTAGGAAAATATATCAAAAATTACAAATCAAAAAGTTAAATCAGGGATATATCAACTGTATTTTCGATTGAGTCCAAAAACTTATATAGGACAAACAGGGAGATCTTTCAAGAAAATAATCAAAGAGCACGAAATAACTTTTCTTAATCATAAACATAATTCGAACTATGCTTCACATCTGTGAAATGAGTCATCTTCTTTTGAATCAGTCATCTTTTTAATAGTGAATTTAAAATACTACATGTATATAACAAAGGCAAGAAACTATACCATCTGGAGAGTTTAGAAATAAACCGTCTCAAATGAGTGATTGACACAATACATACTGCATAACAGGAAAAGAGTTATTGCAGTGCTACAGCTCAACCAACATAGCTTGGCCTCAAAGGCGCGCAAAAGAAAGAGTGAGAAGATCACTGTCTAACAGAGACAGAGAACGGAGAGGTCCGCGAATGTACAGTCCGTGCAACAATTTTTCGCAATAACGTTTCAGTTAAATAATTTAATAATAATTAACAACGCGTGTTTAATTAAGTATTAATAATGGTAAATACAACACAATTATTTGTTCAAATTCACTGTATTTTAAATTGGGGCTGGATTAGATTTTACAATAGAGTTTTATTGACATCCAAACAGATAAATTTTTTACCTATTGGATTATAGGGATGCACGTTAATTAGCATATGCATTATATCTAGCATAATAAAATAGAATATAAGTAATGATGATATACCTTAATAATATACCTTAATGACTAGTTAACCTAAATAAGGATAATAATATTAAATAATATTTTGCAGACACATTTACATTACAAAATTTACAAATTATCATAACTTTTATTATTTTCAATAGATACGTTTCGAACTTTCGTCGATTTCTGAATCAGAATCGTTTTCGCCCAAATTAATAATAATTTTTTCTACAACCGCATCTATTGTTGGTTCCTTAAAAATATACTCTTGCCCCAACCGTTTTGCTCGTTCACTTCGAGATTTCCAATTGTCAGCTAAAATTTCTCAAAGAAGTCATCACAATGCTTAATCACCAGATGAAAATTAAAATTCACATTTTTTCTGGTGACATATTCTTTCATTTCGGCTCAAACCAACTCGATGGGATTCAGATCTGGATGATATGGTGGCTGTCGCAATACGTCGTGACCTTTTGCATTAAATATTTCGTCTATTTCACATCTTTTGGCTTGGTTTAAGGGTTTTTATAAGGTTGTAAAGTTGTGGTTTTAATAACTTATTAGCAAACGGTATACCTCTAAGCCGTAACCATTCTTGCATTTCCGCTTTTCTTGACAATGACGTTGATTCATTTTCTACTTGTTTGTTCTTGTATGGGGCGTTAGATAACTACCACACTTTTCGATTGCAAATTCGGAATAAGTTTCTCCGAAACCCACTTTTTGTATTTGTCGTAATTCATTTCATGATGGTAGTCGCCACTTATGCTGCTTGATTTCCAACTAATATAGGCATTAGAAACAAATTTTCACCACCTGTGTGTACTATGATCAGACGTGGTCCCTTTCCTATTGGTTTTTGTAAGCCTTCTAAAGCTTCATCGCTCCATACCTTTTCGTGGGTGTGTTATGGATGGATATATATTATAGTATATTAGTGAGTCCATATATATTATAGGGCGATCTTCTTCCCGGTGCTAACGCATTCTTCTAAGAAATTAAACTCTAAACAGTCTAATGGGCTGACGTTCCATTAAAATCCTTCGATTATTCCTACATTTTCTGCATCAAAAACCAATCTTGTGAATTTATTTACGTAAAGATTCTGAACAGCCTTGGTAGCTGATATCATCTACAAATTTTTTATGAACTGTCTTTAACATAGGTACCGTCTTTTCTGTGTGGTGTTCAACAATCCTTCTTCGCAAAATTGCCTAATATCCGTGGTCAAGATGTATTTTTTTTCTTAACTCGTTTTTTATTGGGAGTTGAAAATGTTGTTACACGGCCCGATTCAACTTCTTTCGCTTCACTTTTAATTAGTCGAATTTTTCGAAAGCTTTAAATTTTCTTAGCGCAGTGTACTTACCAATGTAATGTAATGTAACACCACGAATGCACTGCTTCTAATGAGCTTTCGGGCGTTTCGATTTTTAAGCTTCTTAAACGACCGCAAGAGGGCGTGACGAGCTAAACATTTTTAAAAATCTTTTTTTTGTGTATTTTCAAGTGTTAACCGAGTAAAAAAAGTTCTCCGTTATAATTAGCAAACTGTCTCCTACAACTTTGTTTTATGACATTTTGTCGTGATTTCACGAATAGAGGGGTGGGGGGGGGGGGTTAATTTTACCTATTGAGATAAAAAGTCGTCTAATGTTCGTTTGCCTTAACTGATTTTCCTCAATTTGGATTCATTTAAAAGGCAATTGCTGGGACAATCAGATAATCTGGGAGATAAATTATTTAGTTTATAAATGAAACCGCGAGGTGGCGTTACATTCAACAATAGTTTTTTGAAGTTTTGTTCAGTTTTTTCAAATGGAATGGTACAGCTTTTACTACATGGCAAGAAAGGTAATTTAAAGAGGAATCGTCCAGTGAAAACCCGAAATCGATATCTCTGACATGTCAAGAGATATTTCGATTTTTCTGAAAAAAATCAGTTAGTTTTAATTTTTACCGTAATATTAAGTTAAAAATTGGTCTTAATATTTAGGTCGCAATCGCAACCGCAACAATTTTATTTAAACAATAAAATTTAAGACGACTTTTTATCTCAATAGGTAAAATTCCCCCCCACCCCTCTATTCGTGAAATTACGACAAAATGTCATAAAACAAAGTTGTAGGAGACAGTTTTCTAATTATAACTGAGAATTGTTCTTACTCGGTTAACACTTGAAAATACACAAAAAAAATTATTTTTAAAAATGTTTAGCTCGTCACACCCTCTTGCGGTCGTTTTAGAAGCTTAAAAATATTTTTGGTGAATTTCTCATGATCATTTTTAGTACAATTTTTTTTCCCCAAAGCTGTGTGATAAATAGTTTTCAAGATACGGCCGCGATCCATCCTTAATGGGACACCTGGTATAAGTTAAAAAGCATCTTATCTCACACTCTTTATTATATCTTCAAATGATATCTAGAAGAAATAATAATGTTTATGATAGATTAAAATAAATTATAATGTTTAAATATTTGTAAGTTTTTCAAAATCTCTATATCTGTATATCTATATCTCTATATTTAAACCGATCTGAAACTGATTTTTTCTTTACAGAAAATTAAAAAGGCTTAACTTGGGAGGCAATGGCTTAACGTCTGTTCCGCAAAAATCGTTGGGAATACTCGACACGTTGAAAAAGCTGGAGATGCAAGAAAATAGAATATCAGACATAAACGAAGGAGATTTCGAAGGTAAGTCGCCATTTATGTGTTTTCTTTTTGTGGAAAGTTCCATCAAACTTTTTAATTGCTTCCATATCCCCACTCGTTATTTTTTGCACTTGAAAGTCATATCCGAACTTCAGTAATAAAGTTTATGTCGTATAATAAAAACCAGATGGCTCAAGAAGTTTATTAGTTGATGTTGATGGATCAGAAAAAAATGGTGTTATGTTTGGTAATATTTATTTATAAAAATATCCCGATGGGGAGACGTATTAGACAGGGAGATTGTTAAATCTAGCACTCGAATGAGTGCTTAAAAAACTGAACTGGCCAAATAAGCGGATCAACATTAACGGATAGAGATTAAACCATTTAAAATTTGGCAATGAACCAGAGTGGACATTCAGCTAAAACAGAACCATGGTTCGTTTCACGTTAGAAGAAAGTTCCGAAATTGTCCAAAAAAAGTAAAGCCACTAGTGGCGTAGCACTCAATCTAGCAACACTTCTAGCTTCCTTTTATAGGTGGTCGTGCCAACATCTGAAGCGTCTAAACTTCTTACGACACACTTGGTATTTCGTAGCCATTATTTTCGTGAACAAAATTGTTTTAATACTTTCTGGGAATGAGGGACAACAATATCAGTGTACTATTTTCAGGTAGTTTAAGCCATTCTCAGAAGAAGGATACTCGATTGAAGATGAATCTTGGAGAGGAAGGATTTCAACAAGGCAAAAAGTGACAAAAATGTCCACAGAATCTGGAATCTTGTGCATTCTGATCGTCGGTTAACAGCGAATAATCAGGGAAGAGTTGAATTTTAACCAATGATTTTGGGGATGAAGTAAATCTGCGCGAAAAGGATTTCGGGGAACCGAAAGATCAAAAGGACAATAGGAAAGAAATATCTCCTGACTTTTTGGAGCGCATTGAACATTACCCTCAGTTTCTGTAACGTTTATTATTGGAATTAGGCTTGGATTTCAGAATAGGATTCGGAAACGACGCGCCAGAGCCTGAAATGACACTTCAGCCTCACCACGATCAAAAAAGCCTCTTGTGGCAAGTTTTAACTTGTTAATACATTTAGCTATTTAATCCAAACTAGCCCATGACTTGATTGGTTATGGTCCTCTATTTCTTTTTATTCGTTGCATCCTGCGTCCATCTGGTGATTTTCAGTTGATTCAGGTCATGTTTGTATCTTGGTTTTGGTCTCCTTCGTTTCTTTTTCCCTCCTATTGTAATGATAGTTGCATTTTAGGTATTCTTCCCTCCGGCATTCTCTCTAGGTGGACTATCCATCTGATTCGTTGGGTTCTTATAACACCCACTATGCCTGTTTCTTTATACTACTCCTTTAATTCTTAATTGGTTCCTCTGAACCACTCCCCTCCTATGTTCGTCCCTTTAAATATTTTCCGTAGCATTTTCTTATATTTCCAATTTTATTTGCTTTGTTTTAATTAGAGTCCATGTTTCGCTTGCGTAGGTGACGATAGGCCTTATAGCTGTTTTATATATTCCTATCTTTGCTTTTCTAGAAATGTGCTTGCTTTTCAATATTCTTGCTTCAATCTCTACTGTTATATTTGGTTTTCTGATATATTTAGTTTGTAAGTATGTGACTGGTGTGGCCGGTCAACTTCTTCAAATTTATATCTGATTCCACTGTTAAGTGCCTAATTTCCTTGAATTCCATATTAGTCAATTCCGTTTAGTTCGTCTTCTTTTTATTAATGTACTTCTCAAATTAAATGCTTTGAAATTATTTATTCTATGTGAAATATCATTCGATGCCATTAACGTTTGTAAACAAATTCGGACGAATGTCTACCATGGTTACTTCGGACAAAGGGCATTGTATCAATCCAACTTTCGACTACTTTTTCAAACAATCGGGTTAATCGGGATAATCGGGGTCTTATGTCCGCAATTGTTCGAGTTATGTAGTAAGGATCTCCGCAACAAGTTGCAACAACATGCAATGCAAACGATGGTCTTGTAGCTCGAGTTCTTGGACAAACTGAATCTTGGAAGACACCAGACCAAGATCTTTACGGAAGTGAAATGTGATCGAAATTTCTCGATAATTCGGCGAATACATTACTCGGTTGGGCGATAATGTGAACCATAAAATTCAGCGTACAGAAGACTGATTTTAATAATATATTTCCACAATTTGCAGGCGTTGCTCTGATATTATACGTTCCATGATGATTTGCCGGACTACACTGAATCATTTTGACACTATAGGCGCGCAAACGGACAGTCCGTCTGACAACAGCGTCTGACAACAACGACCCCTATCGGAAGTTCAGGCACTCTAAAAATCACCTTTTTAATCGTTTTCTTTGGCCCTCCATTTCTAGTCTTATCGTTACTTTCTTTATTTCTTGTCTACTTTTTACCAAACACACTCTATACACTCTATATTAGAAAACTCCATGTGAAACACGATAGAAATAGTTTTATACATCAATAAAAACGTTCTCGGTAATACACCCTACTCCTACGACTATTTTTAGTACGAGCCATTATGAAATTTGTGTACTCACACACTAAGAAAAAGAAAGAAAAGCCAAACAGTAATGTGATACTTTAACAACTTCCATTTGCTAGACGGAAAAGTACTAGTTCCCGGGAAACTTGTATTTTTAATAAAAGTATGGATGTGTTTTTCTTTAACTATACAATACAATCACATTGTAGCGTATAGTAAATATTATTATGTGATACAATTATAGTGGGTAAAAAAAGTATTTAAATAAGAAGTTTTTGTCGCCGGAGATAGACTAGCTCTTTAAATCAATTAATAAATTATTTTTACATAAATTCCCAATGCAGCATTCATTAAATATTTCAATTTTTAACAATGTATTTTATTTAAATCTTCTATTACAACCTTTGGTGTGAAACACTAAACTCAAAAAAATTTACCACTAAACACCAAATCACATTTTTAAACTTCTCGACGCACGTTTTGCTAACCATGTTAGCATCATCAGGAGGTAATTTAATCTAATTCTCAAACTAAACTATGTTCTATTTATATGATAACCCTACCTAATGGGGCTTGTAAAAACATGAACCGTGAAGTTTATTGAGTCTTGCATTAATAATTAAAAAAGTTGACTGAACGGAATAGATCCTTTATCCCGGTTCATGAGTTTCTTACATTTTTCAATAATTTTCAAAACTTATGTTTTCTTATGTTATTAATTAGGGAGGTATCCGAAGTGAACGGTTATAATAAGAACATTATAGATATATTAATTAGAAAACACAAGCTTAGAAAATTATTGAAAGAATCTTCGACTTTTCGAAATGATCAGAACAGAAATAAATTTATGATAACACCGTTTGATGCCCAATTAATACGAATACTAGACAAATTTTTGAAAAAAGTGGACATCAAGGTTGTGTACAAACCATATAATAAATTAAGATAAGTCCTGGATAATCCAAAGGATTTATTGAATATCTCATTTTTCAACAATGGATTTTTAAATAAAAAATTAATCCAGATAAGCATTTTTTTATATACACTTCGAAGGGCATTTTCTGCAATCGTACTATTATCTGCTTTGCACTGGCACTATCACTTAGCTAACTCAAAAGGCTTCACTCTTTTCTTGTTAGATTGGTGTTATCGAGGAGCTAGATTGCCTCAACGTTCACATGTTGATTAAGCTGATGTTCGTGGCTCTGCTCTGCTCTGGGGAATTTAGTGACAGTCTGGTCAATAGTGTCCATCTGAAAGTCTCGATGGAGATCAGTAGATCATGGCGCATTGATGATGTTCCTCAATACTTTGTTCTGGAATCTCATAATGATTAGAGTATTACTCTTGATGACACAGCCCCAGAGCTGTATGCCATAGGTCCACACCGGCTTGAGGACTCGTTTATACAATAGTATTTTATTATAAGTAAACTGACTGGAGTGTCTACCAAGTAGCTAATTCATGTTTTTGTACCTTATATCAAGTTCTCCTCTTTTCTTTTTAATATGAACTTTCCAGCGTCAACAAGTCTTGCGTCTAATGTGATGCCAACATACTTTGCTGAATTATCATAGGGGATCTAGGGTTTATTTATATTAATTGGAATCCATTATTCTCTTTTATTTGTGAAATTGATGTGTACGGACTTGATCTTGTTCAGTTTCATACGCCATCTTTTCGTCCAATCGTTTATTTTGTTTGGTTTGGTTTGGTCATGATCTTTGCCTATCGCCAGGATAGCAGAATTATCTGCAGATGTAACTATTGTATCTTGTTCTAGTTGTGGATATCACTTTTGTAGATCAGGTACATATAAGCCCTAGGGCTTATACTAATTATAATTCCTTATAATAAGCAATTTTATAAGCGAGTATAATTACACAAATGTATTTACCCAATTAGACCAGTAATTGCATTTGTTACAGCTCCTACAATCAGATTATCAAATAAGCTCATTAAAATCATTTTACAATATACGAATTTTAAACTGAAATATTCCATTCTAAATACCTACGAGTTTATCAATAAAATAAATGATATTAATTTATCCAAAAAATCCAAAACATTTATTCCCTAGCATACCACCAAACGAAGTAATAGAATTAGTTCTTAAAAATAAAACGAACTTAATAATCAAACAAGAAATTTTAGAATGCTATCAATTACGTTGGATCGGAATTATTTTGAATTTGATAATTCATTTTATGTTTGTAATAAAGTAAAGTAAAGTAAAGTGTTTGGGTTAGAGGCGCATCAGCAACTAGGCTATTTAGCGACTGGACCTACAGCTTAACGTGGGTTCCGAACCACGGTTATCAGCTTCCGACAAACCCAGGCCAGCACCCCCCTCGGGCTATAAACCTTTGGTTATGTGCCTACCCATAAGTCTATCAGGAAACTACCGACTGACGAGTGACCAACGTAGAACACTTCTCAGAAGGCATCCGGCCTTACCCAGCCTTTAACTGGCGTGACTGAGGGGTAATTCGTAGTCGGATTTTACACTCTTGCCTAGAAACAATCACAAACATTTAGGAAAGATAAACGGGCAGAAGAAAGAAAAATAACCATCCGAGCGCTGGAATCGAACCAGCTACCGCTCAGCGCGGATTCGGCAAAGCAGGCGCTCTTACCGCCGCACCAAAGCGACCGGCTGTTTGTAATGATAGTTTGAGAATGGCGAACCCTAAAATTATTCCTTTACCGTCGGAAATTTTTATGGAAAATAAGATAAATCAACATCAGTTATTTAAATCATTACTTTACCGGTACAGATATGTTGATGACGTTCTAGTTTGTTTTCCAGGTTCTGATAGACAATTAAATCAATTCTTAACTCACATAAATTCTTTACATAAGAACATTAAATACACAGCTGAAGAAAACCACTATAATAGTATTAACTTTTTAGACTAGAAAAGATAATAAATATGATTTTGCAATTTTTCATAAACTATCACATACAAATTTTCTTAAACACAATAAATCTTGTGATCCTTATTCACAAAAGATGGCAGCATGTAATTTATTTATGCATAGATTATTAAATATCCTTATGTAAGCAGATAATTATAATAAATAATTGAATGCCATCAAATAGATTGCAGTAAATAACGGATACAACTCAAACATTATGAATAAAATAATCTCCTGATCATGCTAACATGGTTAGCGAAACGTGCGTCGAGCAGTTCAAAAAAAGTGTTTTGGTGTTTAATGGTAAATCTCTTCACGTTTAGTGTTTCACACCAAAGGTTCCACTAGAAGGATTGAAAAAAGTTATAATAAAACCATTAATTTCAATTTCCAGTCAATAATATCAAGAATGCAGCGTACAAAACAAATACGGGAAAAGTTACCAAATACGTCGAGACATTTATCCAAAACAAACAATATATATATATATATATATATATATATATATATATATATATATATATATATATATATATATATATATATATATATATATATATATATATATGGCCGGTCGCGTTGGTGCGGCGGTAAGAGCGTCTGCTTTGCCGAATCCGCGCTGGAGCGGTAGCTGGTTCGATTCCAGCGCTCGGATGGTTATTTTTCTTTCTTCTGTCCGTTTATCTTTCCTAAATGTTTATGATTGTTTATAGGCAAGAGTGTAAAATCCGACTACAAATTACCCCTCAGTCACGCCAGTTAAAGGCTGGGTAAGGCCGGATACCTTCTGAGAAGTGTTCTACGTTGGTCACTCGCCAGTCGGTAGGTTTCCTGATAGACATATGGGTAGGCACATAACCAAGGGTTTATAGCCCGAGGGGGGTGCTGGCCTGGGTTTGTCGGAAGCTGATGACCGTGGTTCGGAACCCACGTTAAGCTGTAGGTCCAGTCGCTAAATAGCCTAGTTGCTGATGCGCCTCTAACCCAAACACTTTACTTTACTTTACAAACAATATAAATATTGTTTTTATAACAAACAATAGTCTTGGTCGCCTCATTAAAATTAATAAAAGTCAAACAAATAAATTGTATAAATCACGAGTTTATTTATTGAGTGCGGGTCGTGTCCAAAAGTCTATGTTGGATAAACAGGATGATCTTTCACTACTAGGATCAATGAACTAAAAGAAGTTCCACAAAATAATAAAATAATTCTCATAATGCTAACTACTTAATGTTGGAAAAGCATATTTTCAATGATAAATTTTAAAATGTTACATAAGAAAAATACATCCAAAAAATTAAATCTTTTAGAGAACCTAGAAATTAATCAAAGAAAAAATTTGGGTATTTTGCTAAATGACTAGCTAGACTTGAATAAATAAACAAATATTAATATCCAAAAAATTCCACTATGTGGTTCCACTATGTGTTCCACACAGTGCCTTTTTGGGAAAAAATATATTAAACTTATATTAAAAAAAAAATAATAAAAATTATATTAAAAATTAAAATATATTAAACTTTGTTTATTTATTTAAAATGAATTTCCATCAAGTATCGGCTACCACAGTTAAATTTAGACTTGAATGGTTCACCGTTATTAAACTTATATTACCCTTCTAGACGTTAACAAAAAAAATGGGTTTCCCCACTATCATATTTTATGGTATTATTAGGTCGATGGACACTTCAGGTTATAATTATTTTTCTTACCGTTAGTTTGACATAGTTTGTATTTAAAAAAAAAACATTTTGTGTCGAAACAATTGTTATACAACTAAAGTTGAAGAGATTTACCACTAAATACCAAATCACTTTTTTTTAACTTCTCAACGCACGTTTCGCTAACCATGTATAAAGAAAGTAATTTGGTGTTTAGTGGTAAATCTCCTGAAGTTTAGTGTTTCACACAAAGGGTTCCAATAGAAAAATTGAATTATTATACATACAATTTTAAATATAGTGGAAATTTTTAGATATTAATCTTTACTTATTTATTTAAAATCAATTTCCATCAAGCATCGGCAACCTCAGTTAAATTTTAAATAAATAGTTTCAAGGAATCTAATTTGGTTGTTAAGTAATGTCTGAATGATTGTGGCGTGTTCATTTATGTTTTTTTTTGGGTTTTTCGGGATGTAAAACTCAAATAATATCAAAAAATATCAGAATCACTGGGTGAAAACAAAAAACAAAACGGAGGCAAATTTTTCAGTGATTCTTTTTTGTAATAAATTTACCTAACAAAGAAAATATAAAAATATAAAAATATTCTAAAATAAATACAAACTTTTGAACATTGACGTTTCATATATGTATAGGTATATATATATATATATATATATATATATATATATATATATATATATATATATATATATATATATATATATATATATATATATCATCATCATCATCATCAGCCCGCATCGATCCACTGCAGGATGAAGGCCTCTTCAGCATGCTTCCAACCTTCACGGTCCTGGGCTTTCCTCTGCCACTCGGGTCCAATATACTTAACGATGTCATCAATCCATCGTGCTTTCGGTCTTCTTCGCGGACGTTTGCGATCAAGCGGTATCCACTCCAGGATTGCCTTGGTCCATCTGTCGTCCCATCGCCTCGCTATATGGCCTGCCCATCTCCATTTCAACTGTTTTACTCTTCCAATGATGTCACAGACTTTTGTTTGTTCCCTGATCCATGGGCAGGACTTTCTGTCTCGTCTTGTAATGCCAAGCATACATCTTTCCATTCCCCTCTGTGCCACCCGAAGTTTTTGAATTGATTGCGATGTGAGTGTCCAGGTTTCACTTCCGTATGTCATAACGGGTAGAACGCACTGATCGAATACTTTTCTTTTCAGGCAAAGTGGGAGTCTGCTCTTAAATACTATGTTGAGCCTACCAAATGCCTGCCAGCCACATTTAACACGCCGTTCCACCTCCCGGGCGGTATTCCCCTCCATGGAAATCCTCTGCCCAAGATATATAAAGCTGTCCACAATCTCTAAATCCCTTCCTAGAACTGAAATTCTTCTGTCCTGAGCGAAGTTATTGAACATAACCTGACTCTTTTTCAGGTTTATTTTCAAGCCAAATGGTTCGCCAGCCCTTTGCAGTTCTTGTATGCGTCTTTGCAGCTCCTCTGGGTCTTGTGAAATGAGAATAATATCATCTGCAAATCTAAGATGGTTTAAGTTTGCACCATTGATCTTTACACCATCCTGTTCCCAATCCAGTTTACGGAATACTTCTTCAAGGCCAGCCGAGAAAAGAATAGGCTATATTTCGTCACCCTGCCGTACACCTCGTTCTATATTAATTCCCACTTCAAGATCATCAAGGTGAATTGTGGCTGTAGCTCCATCATATATCGATCCTAATAGGTTTACATAGGCTCTCTCTACACATTGGCTAAGCAGTGCATCCATTATCGCATGCTTTGAGATGGAATCAAATGCTTTTTCCCTTTATCGACTACGAAAAAGCATTTGATATATATATATATATATATATATATATATATATATATATATATATATATATATATATATATATATATATATAGACATTAATAATACATTAACAAACCTAATCATATTTATAATAGCATCTATTCCAGCTACATATATCACTTCAATATCCAAAAAAATACTCACAATAAGAAATTTAAAAATTTAATTATTGAAAAACATGGAATAAATACAAAACACATTAATACACATACAGACCAAAATTTTATTCATAAAACTGTAGTTACCCTTTCAACTAAAATATTATCTGGTTTTGAAAAGTATGTACTTTCTAAAGAGCTAAATTTTAGTATTACATTGAAAGATGTTCCTAAATTAGACATTATTTCGGCAGTAGAGTCTTTGTCAAAAATTACAAAAATTACTTTGGAAAGTGCAAATGAATACAGAATCAGATTAAAACTTATCTTAGAAAAACCATTTAAAATCAAATCACATGTATACCATGAGGAAAGGTTAGATATAAATTAAAAAAAGACACATCTATTAAAATATTGCCATCAGACAAAGGTATCGCCACAGTTATTCTAGGCACTACAGAATATAATAAAACAATTAAAACTTTAATTGATGAGGGAAATTACACTAAAATATCTATAGATTCAACATTAAAAATAGAGAAACAAAGTTACAATACATTATATAAACACAAACGTGAATTTACAGATCTAGAAAGATCAGAACCTACACCACATTATAGTAAACCACCTCATTTCTATGGTCTACCAAAAATACACAACAATAATATATATCACTTCGCCCTATAGTTAGTAGCATAGATTCTCCATGTTATAAACTAGCAAAATTTTTATCAAACATTCTAAATTCACTTTCGGGTAGAACAAATTCATATATTAAAAATGCTTCAGATTTTTTAGATAAAATTTCGAACATTAAAATTACAAACCAAAATGTAATGCTTAGTTTTGACGTGGTGAGTTTATTTACTAATGTACCAGTTGATAAATCACTTTTAATAATTAGAAGGAGATTAGACTAAACATAAATACAATTTTGGAATTATTAACTGTGTACTTAAAAACCACATATTTTCAATTAGAAAATGATTATTATCAACAAAATTTCGGAATGGCAATGGGTTCTTCACTTTCTCTTTTGATGAGTAATATCTTTATAGAGGAACTCGAGAATGACTTAAGTAAATCTCTTAAAAAACCAATAATATGGCTTAGATCTGTTTTTTTATACGATACAAGTTCTCGAGAGCCAACAATTAAGTTTACTTTAGACATGGGGAGGGAAAATAAATTGCCATTGCTCGACATTTTAATATTAAAACAAAATAACACATTAAAAACTAATTAAACGCATTAAAACATTAAAAACTACAACAATTAAGTTTAGTTTAGACATGGGGAGGGAGAATAAATTGCCATTACTCGACATTTTAATATTAAAACAAAATAACACATTAAAAACTGCAGTTTACAGAAAACCGACAAACACAGATAGGTATCTCAATTTCTTTTCCAATCACTCAAAATCAGTTAAAATAGGAGTAATTAAAAGTTTATATGACACAGCAAAACTTGTTTGTACCAACAGTGATACACTACAAAAAGAAACAAATCACATCAAGACATTTTAACAAAAAACAATTACCCAAAAAAATGCATAGATAAATCGTTTAAAACTTTTGATACCAGACAAAACAAGTAAGTTATTAATAACAATAATAATAAATCTCAAACAATTAATTTCTGACACAATTAAAAGAGTAGGAAATAAATACAACATAAGAACGACATTTAAATCAAAACATACTCTTAGATCTATATTAACAAAAACAAAACCAAACAACACACAACAGAATACCAAAAATGGTGGTTTATAAAATTCCCTGCGAATGAGGCAAATTTTATATAGGTTTATATCATAGAGATATAGGTGAGACCGTTAGATATTAGAATAAAAGAGAAATGTTAATGAGAGATGTTAAAAAAAAGAGAAAAAAACCTTCTTAGAAAGGGTGATTTTAATAAATCTAGAATTTGTCAACACGCATGGGAATCGGGGCATAAAATTAATTGAAATAATTCTAAAACGGTATTAATAGAATCGGTAACAAACTACAGAAGATTAAAAGAAATGGCTATAATTAATTTAAATTAAAATAACTGTATCGCTGTGCCTTCGGTAGATTTAAATTCAATATGGATCCCGATACTAAAGAATACAATTAAGAACATTTAAATATTTCAATACACAATCAGTACAGTAAACAATCACACAGTAAACCTCACCTATATATATTTTTATGGTAGTATGTCACTGTCATTAAAAACTATTATTGTCAATGTAAGTATCATTGACATACAAAAAAATATATTTACTTTCTATCTTTGCATTATATATAGAAATTAATATAATTTATTTTTTAGATTTGTTTTGAAAACGGGAGGAAAAAACCTCCTGAAATGTTAACGTTCAAAAGTTCGTATTTATTTTAAAACATTTTTATATTTTTAAAAATGTTTTTCGTTAGGCAAATTTATTAGAAAAAAGAATCACTGAGAAATTTGTCTCCCTTTAATTTTTTGTTTTTACCCAGTGATTCTTTATTTACATAACAACAAATATTTTTATACTTTTTGAGTTTTAGATCGTGGCGAAAAACCAAAATAAAAAGAAAAAAATTATTTGGTTGTTGTTTTACTTGAATTTAGAATTCAAAAAATCTAAAAAATTACATAATTTTGTAAGAAAAAAATGGGAAATTGTGTGTGGAAAAAAAATATATTCTGTTTTCTTTCCTCGTTAATTTGGGCACGCAATCTTAACACGGAATTCGTTCTATGGGAGGGCAGCGGTTCTGTGGGAGACAGCGGAAAGTTTGTGAGACTTGGACTGGAGGAAAGGCGAAATCTAAGTGATTTTTACAAAGCATACCTGTCACCAAGTTTGAAACAAAATTTGATCGCACACCGTTCCTGGAAATTAGTATTATTCATTTTCAGAGCGATCTTGAAACGTCCAGTTTACAAACAAACTCGTACTCAAAATACATTAAATGTTAACTCGCATCCCCTCTAAGAGATAAGTAAACAGTAAGCACTAGACTCATTACTTTACACACTTTCTTAACACACCCCGTAAAATATTTTTTAAAAACTTTGCTTTCGATATATCGTTTATCTATGTTTATTCGTGTCCTTTTTTGTCGTTAAAAATTGTATCACGATTTCCCAGTTTACGACGCCCTCGGCATCTAAACATACGACGAGCTCATGCCAACATTATCCGACATTTGTGTATGTTTTTTCCTCTGTGTGCTCTGGAAAAAAAACGTAGACCTTTCTTCCAGTTAAACTTTTCTAAATCGTTCCAATGGATACTGAATATAAATAGGTTTTTTTTTGTGCCTTTGTTAAAATTTACGACGATCGCAGACCGAATTTCAAAAGAATCGTTTTCCATGTTTTCCGAAAACACCTTCAATTATTTATATCTAAAGAGCGAAGGGAAAGAGGCTTTAGTACTGTTTGTGTTTGTTGTTTTTTTGCGTAATGAGAATACAATTGACTTTATAAAATATATATTTTTTCGAAACGTCAGGTGTAAAATTATTTTTCGAAATTTCTTTTGTTTTCAGTTACGTAAATATACGCATTAATTTGCAGCGGAGATCTGTCCGATTCCTGATAATAGTATTTAATCTGGCAACTGCAAATTGTACTATATAACACTACTGCTGAACGAGACTGATTGGAAAAGTTCTCTTAATTTTTTTAAGAGATGACGCTGGAAACAAGGATCGCACTTTTCAGTCTAGCAGTTGCTACGACAGTACCTCTCAAATAAATGATAATAACATTCTTTACAATTCAACATTAGAGACTTAATTCCCAAAGAAGAAAAATTCCAAAACAACATAAACTCAAAAGTCAAGAAAAACATCAAACCATATTATACAGTGTAATTTTTTTAAAACTTGACATAAACTTATTTTTTTATTTCAAGTTATAGACTAGTGCTTCCAAATGCAAAGTTGTAGGAAATAACTTGACTAAGAAAAATGTATAAACAATGCTTTCCGATGTTGCCATATTTCTTCAGTAACTACTAAAAAAATATTTTCTAAATGGCAACAGGTACGATTCGAAAAACAGTGAAGTGGGCTCGTGGAGATATGTATTAAAAAGTTTAAACGAGCAAAAATTCACCCGTGCTCCAGTCGATTCTTTGCCATTCCTTCATTCGACATCCAAAGCGCCAGCAAGCGTCTCCCAAGACCGGTTTCTTCTCTGGTACTTACCCAAGGTTAGACCGGCCACGAACGGTCTCACATACTTTGACTGTTGCGACCGTTTGCCGCAGGATAGCATGGAGATTCGACAAGGCCAATTTATATGGTCATGGCGTTAGTCATTCCTTCATCCGCTCTCCAAGCGTTCAGCGTGAGCCCAACTGATGACGGCTTAAGGCCAGAAACTGGTCTTCGGAGATGCTTAAAGGCCCATTGGATGGCGGATAAACGAATGGCAAAGCACCGACGTTGAGCACGGGTGAACTTCCTTTATTTTTAATATATATTAAAAGGTATTTAATACAACACGGACGTTTGCGATCAAGCCACTCCAGAATTGCCTTGGTCCATCTGTCGTCCCATCGCCTCGCTATATGGCCTACCCATCTCGATTTCAATTGCTTTACTCTTCCGATTATGTCACACACTATCGTTTGTTCCCTGAACCATGCGCAATTATTATTATTATTAGATGCGTATAGACCCGGTTGGATCACGCAAAGCATTCTGACTCATTTTCGAGTGTACTTTCTGATCCTCCACACCTCTCTCATCCTTTCTCCGTGGATTCTCTTTCTCTCCTCCGTCCACTTTCTTCCTGATCTCCTCGAAACTTCGCTCTCCGATGCAACGTTCCACATATGTATTTTGTTTCTGTACGTTCTTCTATCCTCAATCTCTGTCGGACCCATTTGTGCTTTTCCCAGATCAGCTCTGACTTGTGTGATCCATGGTACTGTTGACTTGACTCCTTGTATGTATGTAAGAATTCTGTTAATGAGTCTTGTCGGTGGGACTCTACTGATATGTCCATAGAATTTCAACCGTCTTTTTCTTATGTTCGCCGCTACGTTGGGCATTCTCTCTGTGGTCTTTCTAGAATGTAGTCTGTATCCTTCCTCTGTCAGTTTTGGGCCGAGAATTTTCCTCATAATTTTGCGTTCTTCTTTTAGTATGTTTTCTATGCCACTTTTTGTATGAAGTGTTAGTGTCTCGCTTGCGTATAGTACCTATGTTTCATTACTGTGTTGTGTCTTATTATTGCGTGTGTGGATAGGTATTTCTTATTGTAGATATTGTGTGTCTTGCTGTATGGCCCTCTTCACCTTCTGTAATCGAGTCTTCTGTGCTATCTTCTCTCCTCCTGTGGGTTCAAGGATCTCGCCCAGGTATTTGAAGTGAGTGACCCTATTTATTTTGCCGTATTTGGTGTTCAAATTTTGGGCATCTAATTATGAGCAGAAGAATTCGGTTTTTTGAAAGGCGACTTGAAGGCCGACTTTCTCTGCACATTCCTTTAGGACTTCGATCTGTTTTGTTGCCCTTTTTTCATTGTCTGCGAGTATGGCTCAGTCGTCTGCGAAGGCTAGGCATGTTATTTCTATATTGTTTTTGGATCGTCCGAGTCGTATTGGTTCCCAGTGTCCTTGAATTTTCAGTTCTTTTTCCCATTCCTTTATGATTTTGTCCAGGACCAGGTTGAAGAGGAGTGGGGATAACCCATCTCCTTGTACTCCAGTTTTAATCAGGAAGGGTTCGGAAATTTTTCCCATAAATTTCACTTTAGAGGTTGTGTCAGTCAGTGTCTGTTTGATCAATCGTACTGTTTTGGGGTCGAGTCCTTGTTCTTCTAGGATGTTGAACAAAGATTTTCGGTCGATGTACTCGTATGTTTTCTTGAAGTCCACAAACGTGCAGATGATTGGGACGTTTCTGATAGCTTTGTATTTCAGTATTGTTTTTATGTTAAATATTTGTTCAGTGCATGAGCGACCATGGCGAAAGCCTGCCTGGTACTCGCCAATTTTGTGTTCTAATTGTTCTTGTGTTCTCTGAAGAAGGTATGCTGAAAGGATTTCGTAAGTGACTTGTAGTAAGGAGATTCCTCTATAGTTAATCACATCTGTTCTGTCTCCCTTCTTGTGCAGCGGGTGGATAAGAGCATATTTCTATTCATCTGGTAATTTTTCTGTTTGCCAAATGTTTGTGATAATTTGCGTAAGTTCCTGCAGTGAATTTGGTCCGAGGCTTTTCAATAGTTTCGCGGTGATACTATCTTCACCGGATGACCTGTTATTCTTTAGTTCGTGTATGTGCCTGTGGATTTCTTCTTGTATATATATATATATATATATATATATATATATATATATATATATATATATATATATATATATATATATATATATATATATATATATATTTATTATATAATATATTTATATATATAAATTTGGAAACAAAATTAAATTTTATATTATTTAGATAACATAACAAATACAAAAAAATCTTCTCTCTACTAACCAACAAACCCTGTATCAATGTAAATAAATTCAAATATTTTACGATACTTTCATGACACATTTTATATCTCCCATAAACATAAACCGGCAAATTTCTAACAAAACAAAAAAAAAAGAACGATACTTAAAAAACTTTTCATGTGTATCTCAACATCAAAGCTACTTTTTTAATTTGATATTTCGCGTAATTTCTTTTTTAGTTTTCGGTCTTAAAACTCGTTTGTGACCAAGTGAGGCCAGAAAAATGGTGGGTTTATATTTATGCATTTATCTGTGCACTTTTATGATGGTCTTAGTGATTCTAATAATATTTTGATTATATGGAATTTTTGTCATACTTACCTTAATAAGTCTCCCTTAGCCTTGCTAATTTTACCTCATTTTTATGTATTATATATAGCCCCTTATATATAGGCTCTTATATATATATATATATATATATATATATATATATATATATATATATATATATATATATATATATATATATATATAGTAGTTTATCTTACCCTTTATTATGAGCTGCACCATTATATATCGATCTTATCTGTGAATACGTCCGTGATATGATAATTTTCGACACTTAACAATTATTAGCAACCTCCGAAATTTGTTTGAGCCCTTTAACCCTTACAGTCCTAATGGGTGATATTTGTCCCAGAAGGTGTTTAATGCAAGCTAGAGGGAAATACGCGCATTGGATTTACCCTGGCTGATGCCCCACTGGTAAAATGTATTGTTTCTAATATCCCTACTTGAAATTGTTTGTGTATTTTTTCAATATGTCGAATTAGTGACTCTGTACTATACGTAGACGTATTGGTGGATACGTACGGTGTACGTAGTTTATATTGGGGTATTTTGGGATTATTTGACTAATTAAAAAAAATACCTAGGTGAGTGTGTTTATGTTTGTATATTACTTATAAAAAGTCGTTTTTGCGTGTAAATATTGCGCATACAGAACATTTGTTCTAAAATTTGTTGACGGGACATATATGTAAGTAAAAGGTAAAGTGTTAGGGTTAGAGGCGCATCAGCAACTAGACTATTTAGCGACTAGATCTACAGCTTAACGTGGGTTCCGAACCACGGTCATCAGCTTCCCACAAACCCGGGCCAGCACCCCCCTTGGGCTATCAACCCTTGGTTATGTGCCTACCCATAAGTCTATCAGGAAACCTACCGACTGGCGAGTGACCAACGTAGAACACTTCTCTGAAGGCATCCGGCCTTACCCAGCCTTTAACTGGCGTGACTGAGGGGTAATTCGTTGTTGGATTTTACACTCTTGCCTAGAAACAATCACAAACATTTAGGAAGTAAACAGACAGAAGAAAGAAAGAAACACAACCATCCGAGCGTTGGAATCGAACTAGCTACCGCTCTGATACGGTTTCGGCACATATATGTCCCAGTGGGATTCCGCTGTGGAATAAATTTGTACTAGTGCTATTACTTCAAGTAAAATGTGATTTTTCATTTGATAAATAAACTATTGTCTGAGCAGGAACTCATGAAATTGTCAGACAATATTTCCGATATGGAAGGTCATTCATTCATAATGGTTCAGAATCTGTCCAGTCACCCTCACTGGGTTCAAGTGATGAACCATCTACAAACAAAGTCAAAGGAAAGTCAAACTAAATGAAAATTTAACGTCCACGGAATGTTCATCTTCTGAAGAGAGTGAGAATGACAAAACGGTCGATCCGCCTACAATAACTCTGAATCAGTGTAAATCTGTAGATAACAATTTTTACCAAGATTACGTATCCCAACCGAAAAGCCCTGTGCAATTCCCGCAAAACACGACAGAACATCTACCGAGTTGGACGTTTTTTTTCAAACAGTTCCCCAAAAACCTTTTTCTATCGATTTCTGGAGAAACCAACGAAAGATTCAAGATACTTCAAGAAAAAATGAAATTATCTATACTCAAAACTGATCAGTATGACATCGTAATGTCCTGTAATAAATTGCCTGCACAGCGACACTACTGGTCTACTAATACATCACTTGGCAACACAATAATCAAACAAACAATTTCTAGAAATAGATTCCAGTTACTGACTTCCAAACTATATTTCAATTCGTGCTTGAAGCAAACTTTTTCACAAGCATAAAATGAGAGTATCGATGAAGATATGTCTAAATTCAAGGAAAAAAATTGCCTGAAACAGTACCGTCTGCTTCTGGTAGGTTTTAGAACCTACTTGAAGAGGCGTACAATCATGGGTTAGATGTGATTCAAAAACTGGCTGCACGTACGACTTGAATATACATTCAGAAAGAGATGAAAATAAGAACCAAAATTCAACACTAGGAGAAGATTAGTTTAATGCTTGACAGATTTTTATTAGAATTCATTTTATAAATAAATTGCCTTTTGCTGCAGTTGGTGCATCATTAATTACCAGAAAAAACATGTCTAAATTCGATATAGACAGAAAGCGTCAAAGAGGTGAAGCTCAGATCAAATATGATCAAGATAAAAATCGTTTCAAATTGTTATGTCAGTGTCACGTTGAAGTGACTATGGCAAACAGAAAAACGAAAGATGAAATCCGATCAGAAATTCCTTTCCCAAGGATGGTAGGAGGAGTTCTATAACAAATATATGGGGGAGTTGATCTTTCTGATCAAATCGTTGGCTTCTACGACATGTTGGCCAACGCCCATCTATGTTGGGCAACTAATGTTGGGTTTTAAAAAAACATGATGCTTCAGAGTATAAGAGAAAAAAGTAAAAGTTTTTGTTCCTGTATGACATATCATGTAATATATTTTTTATTCACACAATCCTCAGTAATGTGCGTAGATTTAACACGTTTTACATGTTTATATTAAATAAATATTAGATTGTAAAATTATGTCATCTTTTTTCCCAACCACCGACCCCCTGAGGCAAAAAACTGTTTGTGTTAGAGTAATTAGCTTATCACTTTCGGATTCAGGACTCAAAATACTTCATATACACCTATTTTCATCAATGGTACTTCGAACAAGTTTAAATTTGTTGACCTGTGTTATTAATTATATTAATTATTCCGTCGTTATTTTGTCAAGAAAATATTGATGAGCTATATATATATATATATATATATATATATATATATATATATATAGACCGATCTACTTTTATTTTTAATGATATATAGTCTAGACAATCTAGACATTCAAAGGTACATAAATTCACCAATCTAAACATATATAGTTTAGAAGATTTGGAAGTGAGTAAAATTGTTCAAAACATAATTAAAAATAACATTTCAAAATTCCCCATCGTTCCGGTACGTGGAAAAAAAATTAAAATTGGTCAAAGGTCAAAAAAATGGGGTTTTCGCAATTTTCATCAAAACGGTAAGTTTTATCGTAAAATTACTTCAAACAAAAATTTTAGACCATAAAATTATCTATAAAAAAGATATCAATAATTTTTTTCCTAAGAGCCACTGTTCCTGAGATATAATGATTCAAAAAGTTGTCAGCGTCATAATATGCACACGTTTCCACGCCACCTCTGAGGTAGTGTACTTAGCGCGTTTTTTTTAACGTGGTTTCCCCAGTAGGCCTATTACACAGGTCTGTTGTGATTCTGTTTATTTGCAAACTATTGCATAATAACAGATATTAGCAAGGATTGGAATTGATAAAAGCGATGGAAATTTAAAAAATATATTCGTCCGATTCATAATCTTCAATTACTTTTTCTTACTTGTTGTTCTTATTCTTGATCTTCTAAATCTAATCTTGATCTTGTAATTTAGACTTAAAAGACTTTGATCGAACAGCAGTCATAATACTATGACAAATATTTGTGCATATTAATTTTAAATGATCTAAATTTGATCGTTTATTCTTTAAAATCACTCGTTCCATAAAATATATCAACGACTCTGGGATGTCATTGTTTAAATCTTCAGACATGCAACCTGGAGGAAGGTAGTTAGAATTATCAAACACTGCGGATTGGGTATCTTCGCAAATGATAGCTGCAGTTGCTTCTAGGATTCTGAATCGTTCTTCTTTTTTATCCATTTTCTTTTTTTCGTACCAGGCTTGATTCAAAATATCATGATGATTGTCTCTTAAGCATATAAATGTTGATGCTCCTGATTTTTCAGTGATAATAAGTTTATCACCATTAGTTTTAGTCGCAGCTTAATCGTCCTGTGATCTAAAGTAAACATTTCTTAGTTCGTGTCAAGTGAACTGACAGTCATCGCTATTTCCTATATAAGTAAATATTTCCTCCATTGCCAGATTCATAGTTTCATCTTTAGGACGACCGACTTCAGCCACAGTGCTAGGTTTCATGAAAGAAATATAGCAATCACGATAATACTTAGCTTCAGCAGCAAATAAATCATATTCAAATTTGCTTCGCGCAATAACAGCTTCTGCTATAGCATCGGAACTAGTCCTAGCTACTTCCAGAATTGAACCTTTGAATTGAAGTGTATTTACTTTGCTAATTTGACGGCGAAAATCGCAGGATTTTCTTCTCTCATACTCTTCGTTCAATTCCTTGCCGCAAAATAAGTATAGTTTTTTCTAACAAAAAGCTGATTCATTTATACGTGATCTAGTACGAGATGTACTGAGTTCTTGTTCTTCACGTCTTTTATTAACTGCAGCAATAGGAGAGCGTCGAGTATAATTTTTACGACAATTTTCGTGCATTGTCACAGATTTCTGATTTTTAAGATATTCTCTAAAATTCATCAGCTCGTTCAATACTTGCATTGATGAACGTCTACATGCCACGTTCAACAGTAACATTTTCACTTTCAGTTAAAAGTTTAGCACAAATAAAACAATATTTTGACATTTTTATTATAAAACTCAAAACAGACCGAAATAGGTTAGAATAAACACGTGTTTTCACTACGGAGTGGCGCTCAAGACTAACGGTATTTCATTTATTGGGTATTCTGCCATAAAGCAGGTATACGCCCCTAGCCACACACACAATTGAACAGAGAGACACATGTTGTCTCAAGGTTACACTGGTGTATAAATTGAAGGACTGGGTTTCATTTTACCTGATATTCTCATAGTTATGCTTATGTATATTTTATATTTTAAATGTAAGTTACAATTACCGATAGAAACATAATTTTACTTATGTTACAGCTACAGAGATGTATATACGTGACGTACTTATGCATATTATGACCCTTACAACTTTTTAAATCGTTATATCTCAGGAACGGTGGCTCTTAGAAAAAAAAATGTTGATACCTTTTTTATAGATAATTTTATGACCTACAATTTTTGTCTAAAATAATTTTACGGTAAAACTTACCGTTTTGATGATAATCGCGAAAACCCTTTTTTTGACCTTTGACCTCGAGTCAATTTCTTTCCACGTACCCCAACGATGGGGAATTTGGCGGCGGGGGGGGAGGGGGGAGTAAATAAAACAACAAAAATATACTTACATGAAATTTAATATCTATATATTCATCGGAAAAATTACGACATATTTATAAAGTTCTTAACTTTAAATGAAATGGTTAAATTAATTTCGTTCCTCTGCGCTAAATCTAAAATCATTAAAGAAGAAATCTTCGGCTTTTTCTTTTAAATATATCCACTACTTCATCTGCATGAATTTCTGTTCCATAGTGAATGTTCATGAGAGCCAAACCATTAAGTCTATTTTCACTTGTAGTGTTTCGTAAATAGTTTTTCAGTCTCCTTAGGCTCGAGAAAGACCTTTCTGGGGTAGCAGTGGATACAATGGTAGCCAAGATTTGTAGTAATGTGTAAATATTACGTCCACTAGTTCGGATATATATTCAATTCAAATGTAATAATTTAACTCTCTTCACTCCTCGTATTTTTTCGGTATAATATTAGGTAATATTTAGCTTATTTCAGGGGGTGTTTGAACCCCCCCCCCCTTGGCTACGCCCGTGGTTCGTAAACAAACATAACTGCAGGATTTTGTTCGGTGAAAATCCTTAAACGATTCTTCATCCTCAGAAAGTCATTGTTTATTGCTGTTTTCGGACTGAAGATATAAGAAAAATTTATTTTTGAAGAGAATAATGAAAATCGTTTTATTATTAAAAACGGACGCTTTAAGAATATGCTAACAGGATATAATTAGCCTAAACTGATAAATGTGAATATAAATAATGTTCGCTTTCCACAAGATTATACGCCCTTGTCACATTTTTCGACTTATAGTCGATTTGTTAAAAAAATCCTGGACGCATTATTTTGCGAAATCGTGATATCTCACACCCTTGGATTAGTTTTTGTGGAGTTATGTTAAATATTTGTTTTACAGAAACACACCTCGAATAATTTTTAACGTTAAACGAAACATTCAGACCACCACTGAAAATATACCACGCGAAATACGTGAGAGTAATCAAAAATTGGGTCTCCGGAAAACATTCTACCAGAATTTGAACGATATTAGTTTTAAAACATGATTTTGTTATTTGTTCTTTAAGATAAATAGGAAATTATCACTTGTAAACACATATATAAAGATTTTTTAATAATTTTTCAATTATTTTCAGGTCTCAAGAATTTGGATTCTCTTGGCTTGGCCCATAACAAGCTTCGAACTGTTCCTTCAAGGGTTTTCTCGCACCTCACGGTTCTCAACTCGTTAGAATTGGACGGTAACAATATCGACACCGTCGATAAAGATGCCTTCGCTGGCCTGGAAGGTAATATTATAGCAGAGTAAATTGTTTTTGAACTCCCTGCAAGATGGAAAATTAGTGTAAATTTGACGCGGATGCATAAAAATAAACTTTCAACTTGTTAATTATCTGTTTATATTTATAAAATATATGTATAAAACATAAGATTATTTGAAAGTATATATATATATATATATATATATATATATATATATATATATATATATATATATATATATATATAAATAAATTATTATTATTATTAGGTGCGTATAGACCCGGTTGGATCAGGCAAAGCATTCTGACTCGTTTTCGAGTGTTCTTTCTGATCCTCCACACCTCTCTCATCCTTTCTCCGTAGATTCTCTTTCTCTTCTCCGTCCACTTTGTTCCTGATCTCCTCGACACTTCGCTCTCTGATGTAACGTTCCACACATGATTGTTCCTCAATGATTGCCACAATTGCAGAAAAAGCAAAGCAATCAGATCCCAAAGGAATATTGCCGCAAAGGAATCAGATCTTTCGTTTATACAAATGACATGGTAATTCTCGCAGAAAACAACAGCAATCAAATGATAGCACTTTAACACCAGATAAAACAAAACTATGATAAGAAATACAGAAGAAATGAAACACAGTAAAAATAAACTAAACAGAATGAGAAAATAAATAATACATGAATATTGATAGAAGATAAATCTTCTACAAAGAATAGAATCTACAAACCCCTACTTCCCCTGCCCTCTTCAACTTCACCTGCCATCCCCAACTTCCCCTGCCCACCCTTATTTTTACTTCCTGCTCCTACTCCCCTTTCCTATACACAGTACAACATAAACTAAACGGAAGTAGAGCAAATAAGAAAATAAATAGACATGAATATTGATAGTAGATAAATCTTATACAAAGAATAGAATCTACAAGTTCCTACTTCCCCTGCCTATCCCAACTTTCCCTAGCCTCCCGTACTTCCACTTCCCACCCCTACTTCTTATTCCTTCTCACACTTACTCCTTCCTACCCTTATTTCCCCTTACTACTTCTTCATGGGTGTTAAGTTGACCCAAGGCCCTGACTTTGATTCGTTGATTTGTTCCGGATGTCGCGATAGAGTCGTTTATCCGCAGAGTTTTAGTTGCCGTTCTTTAGGCAAGATTGTGATGACCGAAGTGAGGGGTCATACTGGGCAATGAAGCTGCCGTGGCTCTGATTAGCGGATTGTCCGAAAGGGACGCCGTCGCTAGGAATTTGTCCAGTAGTCTGGACAGGAACGTCTGAATCTCTGGAATATCTGTCTCCCGGTGGATTTGCGCATTTCTTACAAACCAGGGAGCGTTTACTATAGTGCGAAGCGCACGTGATTGAAAAGACTGAAGTCTTTTAATCGAAGAGATTGGGAGGAACGGGAACCAAGCCGGATGTTCGTAGATAAGGACTGATGGGACCATGGTTTTATACAGGGTTAGTTGGTTGTCAAGCGTGAGCTTACTTCTTCTATTGATTAAGGGGTACATTATACGGAGCATGCCGTATGCTTTCCCGGTAGCCTTTTTGAGATGCGACGTCCACGTAAGGGCCTTGTCAAACTCGAGTCTCAGTTAGTGAGCCGGTTTGGCCCACTAGATAGGGATTCCGTGTGTATGGATATCCTGGCGGATTATAGGCTCTCTTCGAGTAAAAAAGACAGCCTGGGTTTTGCTGCGATTATTTCCCCTTCCTACCAAGACTTCCCTTCCAATCCCTACTTTCCGGTCCTAGTTGTTACACTAAATACAATCACGATAATTACTATCCAATTAGGATTAATAAGAGGTAATTTCCAATTTCCATTAAGATATCATTTGATTCCGAGTAATGATATTCTTGTCTAAATTGTACCCCACTCATTATCTAAGTTACTTTATCACATCAAAACCAATATGTTTTTTTTCGATTTAGAATTAGAAAGTTGCTCAACAAACTCATTGTTCGACATTTCAAAGAAAATATTTTCCCAATACAAACGCTAAAACAAGAACTGCCCCAAACGTCCCTCCAGTTACATGTTCAATTAAAATGCTTTATCCTTTTTTTTCCATTTCCATACATCGCCCTATAATTTATCGATGGACATTTTGTAATGAATTCACGATCCTGGCGAAATTCCCAAAAGATCGAATCGGTTCGCCATCGGGGAGGAAAAAAGTGGTTTTTGATCGATGGAAACCTTTAAAAAATCCTATCAACCCTGCCCGTAAAGGCACTATTCTTAAAACGACCGGGAAAAAATGTTTTTAGATGTTATGTAATAATGGCTTGCTCCACGTCAGAAAACTTTTAGTTTAATATATGGCGGACTTTTTTGTGCTTTTCTTCGTAAAAAAAACCTTGAATTAGAGAATAGCTTTAAGAAACTGCTTGATTAAATAGTTCAATAATTCATAAAAATATAATTATTAGGATGTTCCTTAAATAACAAGTGTCCCAAAAGAAAAATTTTCTTTTCGATATAGCGATATAAATAAAAGAGACGTCCATTTAAAAAACCATTATTAATTATTGAAATTAATTTTACGTTAATTATTAACCTCATCCAAATGTAAACCTTCCCCCTCCCGGCTCTTATCTAAACGAAGAGCAAAATTCGTTAGAACGTCTCGGAATCATCATTTCGTATCGGATATTTGCTTTTAACTGAACCTAAGTACCCGGTTTATCGACGTAAACTTTCGATCTTGAATGGCCCTCCAAGACAAAGGCCACAGGGCTCAAATCAGGACTACGTGGAGGCCAATTTATGCCACCTCAATGAATATTAATTTATTTGAGAAAATTTGACGAACTCATGGCAGATACGTGTTGGAACTGTGTGACGATGCTCCGTCCTGTTAAAACCATATTCTTGGATTATAACCAATAAAGTTTTGCAGCTTAGGTACCAATAAATTATTAAATATTTCCACAGAATGCTTTGCTTTGACGGTAACTAAGCACCCCTGATTATTTCTCGGTCTTTCGCGCTAACCCATACAGTGACTTCAGGCGAATGTATAGCTCAGCCAACATAGCTTGGTCTCCGAGGTATGGATATAAAAAACAAAGTATTAAGTGATTTACCACCAAACACCAAATCACTTTTTTTGAACTGTTCGACGCACGTTTTGCTAATCATGTTAGCATCATCAGGAGATGATTTAATCTAATTTAAGTTCAAAGTTTACTTTGAACTAACTTCAAGTAACTTTAAGTTTAGTATTTCACACCAAAGGTTCCAATAGAAGAATTGAAAGTATGACAATTGAAAGTGGACAAAGTCGTGAGATAATTGCAACTTATTGAATTTTATGCAAGCAGAAGCAGTAGATGGAGAGCTGACTTACTATTCCTTACGAAAAGGTAAGTTTATTAAACGTCTAAGTTTAATGATGACTCTTTGGTTATTTATTACCAAAATTCAAAACAACTCGTGCCTGGAGAACATGTTTCATTTGGACGTGCGTTTCAAGTTACAACTCAGGAAATAAAACCTTCATCATATTCAATTGACGTGAAGGTTTCGGTTTTAGTTCAGCTTTAGCACGATGCTCGCTTGATTGTTGAGCTGTTTCTGTGTCTTACGCATAGATCCATATCTTATCACCGTTAATTATGGATTGGCGCACTATTCGTAAGAGTACTAGGACTCAGATAATATAATCTCTTTAGCTGATAAGTTAAGACCTTTTCAATATTTTTTAATGGTGCTAAAAGGGTGAAATTTTAATCTTGGTAAAAGGAAAAATGTCACAAGGACTTAAGTTTGATGAATAATGTGGTTGCGGAGCCTCAGTGCTGTTTTTACTTGCCTAAAACACTATGTGCCAAAGCACATTGTCATAATGCGGAGCTAAGGGGTTCTTAATGTTCGGTCTCAAGTGTCTCAAGAACTTCCGGTAAAATGCTAGTTTAATGTATAGCATTGAGGCACAAATTCCTTAAGGACGATCCCCTGACGATATAAAAAAAACAAAGTAGCATGATTTTTATTTTGGATTTGCTTGTTCTGACTTTATTTGGATCGTAGTTAGGTTAGAGTGTGCTATTCCGGGTTATGACGCTTCGTTTCCGAGTCTTATTCAAAAATCCAAGGCTCGTCGCCAGCAGTGACACCCAGAAGACCGAAAACCAAATAGTGTTACCATATCGAATACTATACCATCAGTATCATTACTTGTCATTTGCACACCTTGCACCTTAACAGCACATTGTCTACCATTCCACTTCTTCATGGTTACTAATTGGATGCTGCAAATTCAGTGAAGCCATCTTTTTTTTTGGTACTCTGTGTATCATTATTTTCAAGTTTCAAGGATAATCTCATTCCTATAAGGCACACAACACGAAAGGTTTTTTGGAGTAATCGATCCTAAAAGTTACTCTTTTTTTTCGTAAGGTTTACTAACTGAAAAAAAAACTCCTGAAGCAGTGTCGTAAACCGAAATGGTTTTGATTTTACGGATTTTTCATTGCGAATATTGAATTTTATATGGCTACATCCTTGCGGAAAATATAATGGGAAATGTTTGTTCATGGAAGATTTTCGGGAAATGCAGTAAAAGTCGGATAAATACACCGGTGAGAAACATAAAAGGAATACTGGAGTGTGGACTCGATTTTCTGGATACCGGTAAAACTGTACTGTTTATTTGCTCGCGTAAGAAAATTGGATGTCTGTCGTTATATTTCGTTGAAAATTTATTATTTTATTTGCTATAATGGTATTTATTGGACTCGGGTCCAATATACTTAACGATGTCATCAATCCATCGTGCTTTCGGTCTACTTCGCGGACGTTTGCGATCAAGCGGTATCCACTCCAGGATTACCTTAATCCATCTGTCGTCCCATCGCCTCACTATATGGCCTGCCCATCTCCATTTCAATTGCTTTACTCATCTAATGATGTCACAGACTTTCGTTTGTTCCCCGATCCATGCGCAGAACTTTCTGTCTCGTCTTGTAATGCCAAGCATACATCTTTCCATTCCCCTCTGTGCCACCCGAAGTTTTTGAATTAATTGCGATGTGAGTGTCCAGGTTTAACTTCTGTATGTCATAACGGGTAGAACGCACTGATCGAAGACTTTTCTTTTCAGGCAAAGTGGGAGTCTGCTCTTAAACACTATGTTGAGCCTACCAAATGCCTGCCAGCCACATTTAACACGCCGTTCCACCTCCCGGGCGGTATTCCCCTCCATTGAAATCCTCTGCCCAAGATATATAAAGCTGTCCACAATCTCCAAATCCCTTCCTAAAACTGAAATTCTTCTGTCCTGAGCGCAGTTATTGAACATAACCTGACTCTTTACAGGTTTGGTATTTTCAAGCCAAATGGTTTACCAGCCCTTTGCAGTTTTTGTATGCGTCTTTGCAGGTCTTCTGGGTCTTGTGAAATGAGAATAATATCATCTGCAAATCTAAGATGGTTTAAGTTTGCACCATTAATCTTTACACCATCCTGTTCCCATTCCAGTTTACGGAATACTTCTTCAAGGCCAGCCGAGAAAATAATAGGCGATATTGCGTCACCCTAAGATCATCAAGGTGAATTGTGGCTGTAGCTCCATCATATATCGATTCTAATAGGTTTACATAGGGTCTCTCTACACCTTGGCTAAGCAGTGCATCCATTATCGCATGCTTTGAGATGGAATCAAATGCTTTTTCGTAGTCGATAAAAGCCAAGCACAGTGACATGGTGTATTCGTTGTGCCTTTCTATGACGTGCTGTACAACCTGGATGTGATCCATTGTACTGAATCCACTTCCGAATCCTGCTTGTTCTCTTGGTTGTGCGTCATTCAGTTTTTTTAATATTCTTTTAGAAATTATCTTAGTGAAAACTTTGTACATTACTGATAGGAGGATTATTGGACGGTAGTTCTTTAAATCTTCTTGTGCTCCTTTTTTATGTAAAAGGATCACTTCTGCATTTTTCCATAAGTCAGGTACTTTTTGTTCTTTGAGGCATTTTGTGTATAATTTTGCCACTGTTTTATGTAACGTCCAGCCACCAGCTTTTAGCATTTCAACAGTTATACTATTTCCTGGAGTCTTGCCGTTTTTCATCGATTCTATAGCATTTGTTACTTCCTCCACTAGGATATCTAGCATTTGTTCTTCCGTGGGTATTGTTGTCTTTGATTGGTTCTGATCTTCATATAACTGGGAATAAAATTTGCTGACAATCTCTAACATTTGGGTACGCGCCCTGCACACTGTGCCATCCTCACGCTTTAAAGCATATATTTGCGTTCTTTTGTTTCTCAGCTTCTGTTTAGCTTTGTTAATTCCTTTGTTTCCTGGGTTTTTTTTGCACTAGCTGCATATTGAATCGGCGGGTGTCCTCTCTGATACGTTTTCTTATAGTTTTGCAGAGCTCAGTATACTCGATCCTGCCAAAAGGACTACCTACATTTCTCATTGCTCGCCGTTTCTTTATTAAATCAATGGTCTCACTGGAGATTTTTGTTTGTTTGAGACATTTTTCTTCTGGTGCTATTGAAGTAGCCGTTTGAAGTACATTGTTGGCGATTTCTTCATATTGAACTGATATTTCCACATCCTCTGGATCTTGTAACGCAGCAAACCGGTTTGACAAAGCAATGTCAAAATCGCTTCCTCTCTCCAGCAGTTTTCCAGAATCCACCTTGCCTTTCTTTGATCTTACCATTTTTTCGCACTCGTTTCGACAGTCAATCCGAACCCTTGCTCGTACCATTCGGTGGTCACTTCCAACATTAAAATTGTTAAAGACAGTACAATTGGTAAATATTGTTTTATCGTTGGTCATGATCTAGTCAATTTCGCTTGTGAGCCCAGATGGAGTTTTCCATGTCCATTTTATGCTGATATTTTTCTTATAGAATGAATTCATAATATATAGTTCTTGTCTTTCAGCAAAATCAACCAATCTGTCACCTCTATTGTCTCGCTCACCAGTTCCATATGGGCCAGTTGCATTTTCGTAAGTTCTTGTTATTCCAATTCTGGCATTAAAATCACCCATCAGGATTTTGTACCTACATTTCTCCTTGTATAAAAACTGGGCCACATCATCATAAAATTTCTCAATTTCCTCATCTTTATGGCTTATAGTTGGTGCATAAGCTTGGACGATTTGAAGCCTAAACTTTTTATTCAGCTGAATGACGCATTGGGCTAGTCCGTCGGATATACTTTCAAATTTTACCACACTGTCCTTCAGCTTTCGATTGATGAGGAATCCAATTCCGCCACATCGGCCATTTTCCGTACCTCGAGTATAGAGTACGTGTCCAGTTGGTTCCAGTTTGATTAACTCTTCACCCTTCCTTCGTGTTTCACAGAGCCCAATAATATCCCAATGTATGTTTCCAAGTTCGATTAACAGTTCTTGCAATCGGGCCTCTGTTTTCATAGTCCGTATATTTAACGTTGCAATGTCAAAAGTCCAATGGCAGCCTGATCTAACCCGGTGATTCTTAGCACCCTCTGCCTTGAAACAGTAATGTATTTACCTATATACGAGGTTAAACTCAAAGAAATTTACCACTAAACACCGAAACACTTTTTTCTCGACGTACGAAGTTCTCAACGCACGTTTCGTTAACCATGTTAGCATCATCAGGAGATGATTTAATCTGTAAGATTAAATCGTGCGTCGTGCGTCGAGAACTTTAATAAAGCATTTCGGTGTTTGGTGGCAAATCTTTTTAACTTTGTTTTATTGATACAATTTAGTATGAATTTACATCAATAAATACCGGAACCATCATTACTATTAGATTCTGTTAAGGGTCACTACAAAATACGACTTCGTAGTAAACGCTGATATCTACGACTGTTTTTATAATTTTTTGGACATCTATGTCTCTATGTCATTCATTGCTTTTATACAGAAGAATAAACGCCAAGAGCGGAAGTGCCAGTAAAATTCTCAACTCTGCCGAAATCAGAGTAGCTATAGCTGAGCCTTTGTGTTAATATATGACATCGAACCATATAAAGCGATAGAGAGATAGTGAATGCTTAATTCAAAATAAAAAGAAGAAAGGTTCATCTCAACATGTTCCACCGATGGACCAACAAGGACACTTGACACTGGACAAATAAAAGGATGAGATATAACTTTCCGGGTTGCAGTGGGTATACGCAAACTGAATGCGAAAAATATGTGTTTGCCACATGTTTTAATAACCAAAACAACTGCTTTAAAAAAATGCATACCACCTAACTTCATTATTATTGTTATTATTATTCACGTATGGACCCTGGTGGACTACGCGAAGTATCGTTAGAGGCATTTGTTGTTGTTAGCCTTCCTTTGCGCCCATACTGATTTAATTCTTTTGCTATGAGCTTTTTTCCTTTCGTCAGACCAAGTTCTTTACAGTTTTCCTACATTTTCCTCTCTGGTCAACCTCCCAAACGTCAACCTTCGGTCCGAAACAATTTCTATCCTGAATCACTCTGTGTAATATTTGCTGGTCTTAGGTCCTCTTTAATTGCAGCAATCCATTTAATTATTTCTACTTTAGCTCTACTCCTATTTTAATAAAATTCGACTATTTGTCTAGTTAGTCTACTCATCCGTTCATCCGTTTTATGTGTCCGTAAAACTTAAATCATCTTTTTCTCATATCGCTATGTATATCTGTGTATTGTTTGATTTCTTGGTTTCCTCGAAGTCGGTATGCTGTGCTATTTATTTGTTTGAGGCCTAAGATTTTTTTCTCCTCATATAGACTCCTGCCCCATATAGACATTCCGACTTAATAACTCAATTTTGTGTTTTTAGATATGCATTTTTTGTTGTAAATATTTTGTGTAAATCTCAATGCAATTTTCCATTTTTTGACACCTACCATGAATTTTACCATGATTATTTCACCGAAATATTTGAACTAAGAGACTCGTCTGATGTTACCATATTTTGTTTTTAGAAATGGTTTTATTAGTCTGTTGCTGGTCATGTATTGTGTCTTTTCAAAGGAAATTTGGAGTCCTACCTTTTCTGCTGTTTCTTTTAGGATTTCAATCTGTTTTTGTGCCGTTATTGTATCTTGAGCCAAAATTGCTAGATTATCAGCAAACGCCAGACAATCAATTTTAATGTTGGTTCTCCCCAGTTTAATGGGCTGGTCAATATTCAGAGCAGATTTTTTTTTCACGCCACTCCTGTATTACTCTTTCTAGAACATAGTTAAATAAGAGTTGACGAGAGTCCATCCCCTTGTCTCAGTCTAGTTTTAATTTCGAAGGGCTCGAGATGTCACCCATGAATTTAACTTTTGACCTTATGTTAGTAAATGTCGGTTTAATAATTGCCAGCGTTTTCAGATCTAGTCCTTGTTCTTTCAACATTTGGAATAAATATTCGCGGTCAATAAAATCATATGCTTTTTGGGAATCCACAAATGTACGGACGAGATTTTTATTGTACAGTTTTTGATGTCTTAGGATCAACTTTAGATTAAGGATCTGTTCCGGGCAGCATCTGCCCGGTCGAAAACCTGCTTGATATTCACCAATTTTAGGTTCTAACTGTCCCTGTGCTCTGTCTAGTAGACATTGAGATAGAATCTTGTAACAAACTGGGAGAAGAAATATCCCTCTGAAGTTGTTTACATCCGTTCTATCTCCTTTCTTATGTAGTCGATGGAGCATCTTTCCAATCTTCCGGAATCCGTTCGGTTCGCCAAACTTCTTGTAGAATTTTGTTTATTTCCTTTATTGTTCCTGGACCAGCGGATTTCAAAAGTTCAGCAGTGATTTCATCTTCACCAGAAGCTTTGTTATTTTTAAATCCCTTGGTTTATCTAATTATTTGATTTTCATTCGGTGGTAATGAATTTGGATTTGTTTGTTTAGGGTTTAGTGTTGCTAATTTATTTAAAGGCTCAGGGCACTTTAGTAGTTCAAAATATTTTGCAAGTTCTTTGCAATTGTCTTGGTTATTTAGAGCTAATTGTCCGTTTTCGTTTTGGAAGCGAAGACTTTGGGGTTGATAGCCTGTTAATTTACTTTTATGTTTTGTAAAAATTTCAGGTGTTATTTTTTGGAATTTTTTTTTTTATTTCATTAAGTTGCTGGTTTTCATATTTCCTTTTAGTTTGTCCAATTAGCTTCGATGTTTCTTTTCTTACTTCCAAAAAGATGTTATAGTTTATTGGTGTTTTTTGGCTGTTCCACTCTTTGAATGCCTTATTTCAGCTAATACTGCTTGCTCGCAAACTTCATCCCACCACGGATTTTTTTCTACGTTTTTGTAAAGGAACCAACTCTAGGGCTGTATTAATAATTTTTTGTTTCAATTCTTGCCAGTTCTGTGCTGGTTGTTTATCAAGCTCTTCTGTTAGGGTTGGTTTTATTTTTGTAGGGTCGAACTTTGGTATTAGGAGTCCCTTTTGAATAAGCTTTCGAAGTTTTAAGCTAAGTTTGATTCTAGTCAAGTAGTGATCCGTGTCTATGTTAGCTCCTATTCTGACTTGAACATTCAAAATCTCTTTATAATTGGGGTACGAAATGGCCACACGGTCAATTTGAAATTCACCCATGTACGTATTTGGGCACCTCCAGGTCTTTTGTTTTGTTATTTTCTTCTTCAAATGGTTTGACATGATTTTTAGATTAAACTGCGAACATAGTTCAATTAATCTTCTGCCATTATGATTTGCTATACTTTTTTTCTCTCCCTAGTTGGGCGTTAAAATAACCCAGTAGGATTTTTACATGGTTAGTTTTCCTGGGCACAGGAGAGAGTTTTCTTTTCGGTTTCAGACGTTGGCCTGATGTCTCCGACTGCCTTTGAAAGATGTTGCGTTTAAACTCGGATGCCCCAAGATCCGAAAGTCCGGTTGTACCAGCAAAGCTGGAAGAGGATTGTTTACCTCCTGGGGTAATTTTGTAATTACTAGAACGCTTCATCTTGTATTTTGAATTAAAGGTTTAAACCATGACGGTTCAGAGGTTAAGACTGGAGGGTTTAGTTTCAGAATTTAAATCTCAGCCGCCCCACTGGTGAACACACGTTGACCATTCAACCGCTTGATGCAAGTCAGACGCTAAGTGGAATCTAGAGGATTCTAGTCAGACACTAACCTCCTAACTTTATTATAATACATAATAAAATGTTGGTATAATGTTCAATTTCTGAAACAGTCAATTAATAAGGCAAACGATTTTTTAAATTATTTTTCCTATTAACAAAACTCATTTACTCCTTAATATCGATATCATTATCAACAGAAAGGGTTTAATTATCTTCTGATGATGATAACACGGTTAGCGAAACGTGCGTCGAGAACTTTAAAAAAGTGTTTCGATGTTTAGTGGTAAATCTCTTTGAGTTTAACATGAAGGAAGTTTTCTGAACATGTAATTATCCATTTTGTGCTTCAGAAAGCAAAATAAAAAAAACACATAAATGAGATTTAGATGTTTTTTTTTTCATTGCAATGCTTGGACTTTGCTATTAAGTCCGGAATACATCAATTAAATGTCCACCACGTCACCGCTTGCACGACTCAATCCTTTTGAGGTAATTTTCGATGGCGTTTCCGCACATTTTGGTTGGTATCTCGGTCATGACTTGACGAATGTTGGTTTTTAACTGCTCAAGACTTTGAAGATTGCCTACGTAAACAGGATCTTTTGCGTAGCCCACAAAAAAAGTCCAATGGCGACAAATCACATGATCTCGACGGCCAATTGATCACAAAATCTCGAAATTACGTGGCCTGGAAACTTCTCGCGCTATAAAGGAAAAATTGGCCGAGTTGTGTGGCTTGGGGCACCATCTTGTTAGAACCACATATCGCTCAGATTGAAATCTTCAATTTCTGACTAAAAATAATCGGTTATCATGCGGCTATAGCGCTCAGAATTGACGTTAACAGACACTTCTTCGTGTTCGAAGAAGTACGGGCCGGTGACACTATTAGACCATAACGCGCACCAAACAGTCACCTTTTGCGGATGCGATGGACTCTTCACAATCATTTGTGAGTTTTCAAAGCCCAATATACGACAATTTTGCTTATTTACATATCCGCCGAGCGGGAAATGAGCCTCGTCGGTGAAGAAATTTTTAAATATAAAACCAAGATTAATATCTAAATTTCCACTATATTTAAAACTTATACGTATGACAATTATTTCGACACACAGTGTCTTTTTCAAATACACACTAAATGAAACTAACAGCAATTACTACCTAAACTAATCTAATAAAACCATAAATAATGATAGTGGGAGTCCCGCGCCTCAATGTCTAGAGTAATATAAGTTTAACAATGGTGAAACATTCAAGTCTACCTGATCATTAAATAAAATACCGACATTTTTTCTTTTATTAATTTCTAGGCTCTCTAAAAGATATAGTTTTTTAGATTTATTTTCGTTATGCAACATTTTGAAATTATCGTTGACAGTGTGATTTTCTAACATTAAGTGATTGGCATAATGAGAATTATTCTGTTCTTTAATATAACTTCTTTTATGTTCATTAAGCCTGGTGGAAAATGATGTTCCTGTTTGTCCAACATAGACTTTTGGACAAGAACCACACTCAATTAAATAAACTCCTGATTTATGAAGTTTATTTGTTTGACTTTTATTGTTTTTTATTAAGCGCCCAAGACTATGGTTTGTTCTGAATGCAATATTTATATCGCTTGTTTTTGACAAATGTTTAGAAATTAATTTGGTGACTTTTCCTGTATATGTAATTGTTTTGTATACGGTGTTCTTGACTTTATTGACAGGGTATATTAAATTAATGGTATTATTATAACATTTTTTATTAATTATTTTATTTATAATGTTTGGGTTATAACCGTTATTCACTGCGATCTGTTTGATGACATTCAATTCTTTGTTATAGTTATCTATTGACATTGGGGTATTTATTAATCTGTGTATGAATGAATTAAATGCTGCCATTTTTTGAGAATAAGGATGACAAGACTTATTATGTATAACAAAAAAAAATGGCAGCATTTAATTCATTCATACACAGATTAATAAATACCCCAATGTCGATAGATGAATAATAAATAATGAACAAGCGATATAAATATTGCATTCAGAACAAACCATAGTCTTGGGCGCTTAATAAAAAACAATAAAAGTCAAACAAATAAACTTCATAAATCAGGAGTTTATTTAATTGAGTGCGGTTCTTGTCCAAAAGTCTATGTTGGACAAACAGGAAGATCCTTTTCCACCAGGCTTAATGAACATAAAAAAAAGTTATATTAAAGAACAGAATAATTCTCATTATGCCAATCACTTAATGTTAGAAAATCACACTTTCAACGATAATTTCAAAATGTTGCATAACGAAAATAAATCTAAAAAACTAAATCTTTTAGAGAGCCTAGAAATTAATAAAAGAAAAAATGACAAAAAGACTTGAATGGTTCACCGTTGTTAAACTTATATTACTCTAGACATTGAGACGCGGGACTCCCACTATCATCATTTATGGTTTTATTAGATTAGTTTAAGTAGTAACTGCTTTTCTTACTGTTAGTTTAATTTAGTGTGTATTTGAAAAAGACACTGGTGTCGAAACAATTGTCATACGTACAAGTTTTAAATATAGTGGAAATTTAGATATTAATCTTGGTTTTTTATTTAAAATGAATTTCCATCAAGTATCGGCTACCTCAGTTAAATATATTATCCAAGGAAATTTTGTTCGAAAAATCAGATGAATGTTCATGCCGCCAATCGGCGTATGGTCGGCGCATTCCATGGTCGGCGGGTTTCAATTCTTGCATGAGTTGAACTTTGTAAGAATGAAGATACAAGTCCAAATGCAAAATATGCCAAAATGTGTCGTAAGACAAGCCCACAGCCACACTTTCACTAAGAGCAGCGATATTCTATATCGAACGAATGTTTCGATGATGTACATGTCTTACCATATTCGTAACAGGTCCAGTACTTTCAAATTTCTTGACTGAGTTGGAAATTGTGTGCTCAGAAGGACGGTTCTGCTCGTAAGGCGCGAATCGTGGCTACAGCGGACTCACCATTTTTTAAAACATAACTTTTAACAATTCTAACGCGTTGTTTGGTGGTTAAATGATTCATATTGTAAAATGGCAAACTTTAAACTAAACAAATTACACTTTAGATGACATTTAAGTTTAAACAGTTGTCAAAACACAGGTTATACTTTCCGAACCACGAAATGGATAACTCTGCCCAAAACAAAAGCAAAAAACTAAATTATCTGGAGAGTTTACTTATAAATCATCTCAGAAATGTGAAAACTCTTCTGAGTGACTAAATAGATCTGAACAAATCACGTTTCTTTGAGTTTGTAGAGCATATGTGTGGATTTCTTAAAATGATTTATTTTATTGTAGGAACTATTTGAATTTATAGCCATTTTAACATAAAAAATATTAATTTCTGAAGAAACTACTGTGCTAGTGAAATGCTAACGAAAAAAGTCGCTTACTAAAAATGTATTATTAATTTCCATTAGCTTGAAACCAACACAATCCAAACATTACAAAATACGTTAAAATATCTAACTTAACAAGCGAAAGAATATGAAATTTCTGTGTGAAGTCAAGAATAGTTATACCAACTTAAAAATAAATGGTTGTGTCACTGGGTAAATTACGCGAATTTTTAAAACACAATCTTTGAATGCTTCTCGTAAAAATTTGTGCAGTAACACTTAAAGAAACAGGCAAAAATTCGAAAATAAGCTTTGGTTAGCAGTTACGTCGTTTCCTGTACTGCCATTCCGGCCTCGTCTCCGCTTTAGCAGTAAAACCGTTGACGAAGACCCTAATTTAGATCGTCACTCCACCAACGACCTTCCCCTTTTATTTTCGACGAAATTGAATCATTCCCAACGGATTTCATACTTTCCACCCTGTTCCCGACAAGCGGAGAAAAGCCTTTCTCGGTTCCTTTTGTTCAGATTTAAATTATTTTACAAATTATTATGTGGAAGGTGAAATAAAAGGAAATTGTAGAAAGTGGTAAAACAGTTCCAGTTGTAGCAATTTAGTTTCGGGTGAAATCAGGTCTAATTCTGGATGTGATATATCTCACGACGAAAGTTTACAACTTATTATCTTCAACATACATATGGGATGTTTAAAACAATTTTTTTAACATAATTTCCTAAAAACGTAAATACGTGGGTAGAATGAAAAGTCAGATAGTGTTCAAATGAAATATTTGGTTTATGAAAAATCGGTTTGCTTTTCAACGTAGTCGAAAACACAGGAAAATCGTGGGATATGCAAATGACCTAAATATATTAAAATGATCAAAAAGATTATTAACCCTAAAACCACAACGTGGTCTCTAAATCGTGTATGCACTTAGACTAATTTTTTTTAAGGTCACGATTTCCAGTACCTCCCAGACTTCATGTAAGAATTATTTTAGGATATCAGTTTTCTGCTATTTAAGAGATCGATAAAATCGACCATCGGTCGTGGGCGACATTATGTTGTTGATTGCGTTAAAAATAAATACACATTTGAATTTTTGTGGGCGATTGTTATTGACAAAATGGATAAAAAAAACACCCGTTAAAAGAAAGTGAATTAGAGCAAACAATACGTGAATTTGAAAATGAAGCAGATGACTATGAAGATTGGAAGATGATGGGTTTGATTCACGCAATTTCCAGGAACAACTAAATGAAGTGCCCGATGAGTTTCTGTCCACTACGAGCTGTTTTGAGTCTGAAACCAGAAAAGTTTTATTTTCCACAAATGGTCACAAGAGGTATTTGCAAAGTTTCCACGCCAAAAATACAAGAACTAATCAGAAAAATATCGTGTTACAGTTACAGGCCAAAACAACTCGAAAAAAAATGTATTGATGTAGAAAAAAATTGGAATTGTTTCTTTACGGGCGAAATTTTGGACATAGTGGTCAAGTATACCAACGAACAAATTCAAGTTAAAAGTACCGTTACAAAACGGAACAACTCTATATCGGCCCTACAAACATAGTTGAAATTCGTGCATTACTTGATCTTTTATCTTTCTGGAGTTATGAAGAAAACCCATCTCACTTTGAACGATATATGGTCTTCAGAGTTGGGACCGCCAGGATGCCTATTTCCAAAAATCGTTTTGAGTTCTTGATTTACTGTCTTAGGTTTGACAACAAAACGAGTAGAGAAGAACGAAAGAAAATCGATCGATTTGCACCGATAAGGCAAATTTAGGACATCTTTGAAGATCGTTACAGAGAAAACTATACTCCTTCTGAGTTCGTTACTATAGACGAAACATTATTGGGATTTAGGGGTAGATGTCCATTTAAAATGTACATACTCGACCAGCCTGATAGTACCGCTTGAAATTGGTCACTATGTGCGATACTAAAACCTTATACATGTGGTCAGCGAAACCATATATAGGGAAAGAAAAAAGGAATAGCCAATATTCTATCCCTACGCAATATGTCTTATTTTTAACAGAAGCTATACAGGTTACAAATCGTAATTGTACAATGGACAATTGGTTCAGCTCTTATGAGGTAACAGAAAAATTATTAGGGAAAAACTAACCATGGTCGGGACAATGTGTAAAAACAAGAAAAAAATACCAACGTAGTTACTGGAAACAAAAGGGAAAGCTGCCAACTCTTTTATGCTCGTCTTTGATGAAAAATGTACAATGATTTTACATGTTCCAAAAAAAAACAAATAAAACGGTCCTTTTACTGTCAACCATGCACAAGAAAGCTGATATTGATGAAATATCTAAGAAACCAGAAATTATTCTAAGTTATAATAGCACGAAAGGTGGAGTAGATACCTTTGATCGGCTTTGCCATTCCACAACAATATCTAGAAAAACTCGCCGATGACCCCTGAGGATATTCTATGGCATGATTGATATTGCAGGTATCAACCCTTTTATTATTTATAAATGTAATGTTTGTGGTGATAAAAGGCTAAAACTCTCAGATTTTCTGAAAAAACTTTCTAGCATTTTATTTATTTTATTATTATTATTAAAATTTTATTATTAAAAAGCATCTTCACTAGTGGAATAGCAGTTAAAGGAAAGAATGTCCAACGATAGACTTCCAAAGGAAATAAGGAGTATTATTCAGAATATTCTAAAATGTGAAGCACAACAAGCAGTAAAAATAGTTGATAGATCTTTAGGTCGTTGTGACTTTTGTTCACGAAAAAAATATTAATAATTTGAATTATTATTGATAATCTTTGACCAAAAGATCTTTGTAATAATAAATATAAGTTGTCCAAACAAAAACAAGTCGTAGTTATTAGCATAATACAAATTTTTCTGGTCTACTGACTTATAGCGACTTTGTTTTCTCTTTCAGAAAATCTACAATATCTCAGACTGGGAGATAACAATATTCACTCGATACCGACGGAGGCTTTGAAGCGACTGCACAGACTGCGCCATCTGGATTTGAGGTCCAACAACATTTCCTTAATCGCTGAGGATGCTTTTGCTGGTTTTGGAGATTCTATCACTTTCCTCAATCTGCAAAAGAATGAGTAAGTAGCTGATTATATGATTCCAATCAAAATATTTATTTGACATACATTGTTAATGTTGACATACATTGTTGTTGTTAATGATGACGTTCGGATATACGGTTTATTTGCTTGTCTATGACAATGGAGTAAAACATTCCAGTGCCTGAAAATGAATTGGATTGAAGCTTATTAATGATGAACGTTGAGAACATCCAAAAACCGAAACAACCGACAAAATTGTCCCCAAAAATGCATAATGTCTCAAACGTTTACTAATTGAAGGTATACTGGCTGCCATTGTAAATATCTCGATGGGCCTTCCTCTACATTTTTTACGATATTTTGATTATGGAAAAGCAATCGAATTGATGGATGCTGTATTTGTTAATAATCTATCTAAGACACATTTGCATAAACACATCCCAGGAATATTTATTCTGATTTAAATGGTCGTCTGCTCTATTTCTTCGGTGTTTTTTTAACAGAAGATAAAACATGATTGAATCCATGCCACATTACCCGGCAAATTAATAATGTCTAAGCTGTCACAACTTTTTATTTTACAGTGGAAGGTCGTTGGTTCCTCAAAAATCCTTACTTCTTAAGCTGCAAACTTAGCGAATGTCCCTTTTATATTAAATATTTTACTTTCTAGGTTAGCTTAAGAATCCTAACACTTCAACCCCTATACCCCAATTCGGGCTAAATTTATTTAATATAAAGGCTCAAGGGCTAGCTTAAAAGATAGGCGAAAGAAAATAGAGAAAGAATAGAATTTTCTTGTTACTATAAATAAATTTTTCGAGCAAAAAAAAAGGCAAAAATTCAATTTGGGAGTTAATACAATAATTCTGGCTCCAGATGTTTCTTCGTCTATTTTTCATTTCCGCAATGCACTATTGTAATTCCTCTAATGGAACTGGCGTTGACTCATTATAATCACATCAGTTTAATTCATGGTTTTCTATGTTGTTCTGTAAACAGTGGGTTATGGTGTTTTTTTCCATTATTTAATACTGATAAAAGCGAAATAGATTTTCTTTTATTTTCTTTCTACTTTTTTAAATCAGCATCAGTGTAACGAATAAATCCATTAAATGTGATAAAGGATGCCTTCTGAGATATATTCTACATTGGTCTTTGGATTCTACAGTGGTGAAAATTGATTATTATTAACTGTGATTTATTATCTACGTTAAGCAGTAGTATATATATATATATATATATATATATATATATATATATATATATATATATATATATATATATATATATCATCATCATCATCCTCAGCCTGTGTCGATCCACTGCAGGATGAAGGCCTCTTCAGCATGGTTCCAACTTTCACGGCCTTGGGCTTTCCTCTGCCACTCGGGTCCAATATACTTAACGATGTCATCAATCCATCGTGCTTTCGGTCTTCTTCGCGGACGTTTGCGATCAAGCGGTATCCACTCCAGGATTGCCTTGGTCCATCTGTCGTCCTATCGCCTCGCTATATGGCCTGCCCATCTCCATTTCAATTGCTTTACTCTTCCAATGATATCACAGACTTTTGTTTGTTCCCTAATCCATGCGCAGGACTTTCTGTCTCGTCTTGTAATGCCAAGCATACATCTTTCCATTCTCCTCTGTGCCACCCGAAGTTTTTGAATTAATTGCGATGTGAGTGTCCAGGTTTCACTTCCGTATGTCATAACGGGTAGAACGCACTGATCGAAGACTTTTCTTTTCAGGCAAAGTGGGAGTCTGCTCTTAAACACTATGTTGAGCCTACCAAATACCTGCCAGCCACATTTAAAACGCCGTCCCAACTCCCGGGCGGTATTCCTCTCCATCAAAATCCTCTGCCCAAGATATATAAAGCTGTCCACAATCTCTAAATCCCTTCCTAAAACTGAAATTCTTCTGTCCTGAACAAAATTATTGAACATAACCTGACTCTTGTTCAGGTTTATTTTCAAGCCAAATGGTTCGCCAGCCCTTTGAAGTTCTTGTATGCGTCTTTGCAGCATCTCTGGGTCTTGTGAAATGAGAATAATATTATCTGCAAATCTAAGATGGTTTAAGTTTGGCCCATTGATCTTTACACCATCCTGTTCCCAATCCAGTTTACGGTATACTTCTTCAAGGCCAGCCGAGAAAAGAATAGGCGATATTGCGTCACCCTGCCGTACACCTCGTTCTATATTAATTCCCTCTTCAAGATCATCAAGGTGAATTGTGGCTGTAGCTCCATCATATATCGATTCTAATAGGTTTACATAGGCTCTCTCTACACCTTGGCTAAGCAGTGCATCCATTATCGCATGCTTTGAGATGGAATCAAATGCTTTTTCGTAGCCGATAAAAGCCAAGCACACTGGCATGGTGTATTCATTGTGCCTTTCTATGACCTGCTGTACAACCTGGATGTGATCCACTGTACTGAATCCACTTCTGAATCCTGCTTGTTCTCTTGGTTGTGTGTCATTCAGTTTTTTTAATATTCTTTTAGAAATTATCTTAGTGAAAACCTTGTACATTACTGATAGGAGGCTTATTGGACGGTAGTTCTTTAAATCTTCCTATGCTCTTTTTTTATGTAAAAGGATCACTTGTGCATTTTTCCATAAGTCAAGTACTTTTTGTTCCTCCACTAGAATATCTGGCATTTGTTCTTGCGTGGGTATTGTTGTCTTTGATTGGTTCTGATCTTCATATAATTGTAAATAAAATTTTCTGACAATCTCTAACATTTGGGTACGCGCCCTGCACACTGTGCCATCATCACGCTTTAAAGCATATATTTGCGTTCTTTTGTTCCTCAGCTTCTGTTTAGCTTTGTTAAGTCCTTTGTTTTCTTCCAGGGTTTTTTGCACTAGCTGCATATTGAATCGGCGCGTGTCCTCTCTGATACGTTTTCTTATAGTTTTGCAGAGCTCAGTGTACTCGACCCTGCCAAAAGGACTACCTGCATTTCTCATTGCTCGCCGTTTCTTCGTTAAATCAATGGTCTCACTTAAATATATATATATATATATATATATATATATATATATATATATATATATATATATATATATATATATATATATACATATATATATATATATATATATATATATATATATATATATATATATATATATATATATAATATTTATATATAACTCCTGACTACTGTTGCCTCGTTGGACGCAGTCAGTCCAAAGAAGTAAAAAAAAAACATATATATATATATATATATATATATATATATATATATATATATATATATATATATATATATATATATATATAGTTTTTTTTTACTTCTTTGGACTGCGTCCAACGAGGCAACAGTAGTCAGGAGTTATACACCCCCGACCCTTGGGCTCCACAATATCATGTGGAACGCACAACAACCTGCGTCTCCGCCATACTGAGCAATGGTTAGTTGCTTGATCGGGAGGAAGCCCCATCCATCCCTTACACTGGAGGGCACATGTTTCTTCTGTTGGTGGTTAGACTGGTGGTGGTTAGACATCAGGGTACCGACATATGCTCTCTCGCCAATAACAGAGAGTCCTTCTCCACAATCAAACAACCAATATTTTCGCCAACCTCTCGTCGGATGGCTTATAAATGGAGTTTTTTGACTTCTTTGGACTGCGTCCAACGAGACAACAGTAGTCAGGAGTAATACTGCCCCCACCGTTGGGTTCCACAATCTCATGTGGAACGCACAACAACTTGCGTCTCCGCCATAATGAGCAATGGTTAGTCCTTGACCGGGAGGAAGTCCCACCCATCCCTTACATTGGAGGGCACATGTTTCTTTCGTCTATTGGTGGTTAGACTCATCAGGATACCGACATATGTTCTCTCGCCAAGAATACCGAATATTGTCGGTACCCTGATGAGTCTAACCACCAACAAACGGAACATGTGCCCTCCAATGTAAGGGATGGGTGGGGCTTCCTCCCGGTCAAGCAATTAACTATTGCATATATATATATATATATATATATATATATATATATATATATATATATATATATATATATATATATATAGGGTGTTTAGTGCATGCTCCTCAGCCTACATAAAGCTTTATAGGACCCACAGGTTTTTTTATGTTGATTTTTAAATCTTGTTTTGAAAAAATCCAAAAATCAGCATTGCAACTTGAATTTAAAAAAAGTTATTGGTATATCCTCCAAATAATTTTTTTATTTTAATGTGTAGTTTTGTAGGGTTCTATAAAAATCAAAATTACATCCAAGCGACATCTAGTTTTTTTATAGACTCGCAAAGTTTTTGGAAAAAGTGAAAATAAGTGTAAAGCTCAACTTTAAATTGCATATAAAAAAAATTAAAGGGATCCTGTTCTTTGAATTCCTTAAAAAACTATCTGGTTTATCCTTTTTCTAACGGTATGCATTCATGCCACAAAAATGTTTTACTAACTTCACTAATTTTCTAATTTTGTTTATCGTGGTGCATTAGACTGATATTCGATATGCAGGATAAAAACTTGTTTTTGTATAAACAACACGCGCAAAGCAGGTAAAAACTGTTATCTCCCTTATACGCTGTAGAATTCTGTAACTAGCTGTAGCATCATCTGTAACTCTCTTTCATTAGGTAAACGGAAAACCAGCTCAAATATACCCTCAACCTCTCAAAATAACGACTTTGATAAGCGTGTCCGATTTTTTCGTTTTTTGTTGCATAGAGACGTGGAAGATTTTGATTTTTTTAAAAGTATTCTGTATTCGGATGAGTCCAAATTTAATAAAGAAGGAATTCTTCATTTACACAAACTTCACGCCTTCAATCTTCTCGCCGCGTGGTCGCCGAGAGATGAGAACACGACAGATGAGAACCGAGAGAAGATTCACGATCAATGTTTTGGCAGGAGTAATTGGAAATTATGTAATTGGAAGACATTACTTACCTGATCGTCTGTACGGGGATAATTACCTTGAGTTCCTGCAAAACGTCTTATTCGAATTGTTAGCTAAGTTTCCAATATTTAATGAAGACAGGAGTACTGTGTTCTAAAATTACGGTTCTCCTGTACACTGAAGCTTAACAGTCAGGGAGTATTAAAATAATGTTTTCCCAAATTCGTGGATTAGGAGGGATGACCCTATTCCATGGCCTCCACGATCCCCAGATCTAACTCCCTTGGATTGTTACATATGTCACAGAAGTTGAAACTAGAGAAGATTTATTCCAACCCATAGGGGCGGTTTTTGTCATAATTAAAATGAGGCGAAGATTACGCGCGTGCATACGCAACGGGGGTCAGCAATTCGAGCAAGATTTGTGATTAATTAAAACACTGATTATTAAGATTATATTTTTACTTCAAACCCAAGGAACGTTAGTACCCAATGTAAGAAAGAGATAGTAGCCAGACTTCACTGCGCAAGAGTGAGATAGCATTTTCTACCTACTTAGCGTAAGTAAGTAATATCGAATATCATCCTAATGCGTTAAACACAAAATAGCAAAACAAAATTAGCAAACTAGTGAAGATAATAAAACGTCTTTATGGCGTGAACGCATACCGTTAGAAAGAGGATAAACCAGCGATATTTTTTAAAGAATTCGAAGAAATTTTTTTTATATGCATTTTAAAATTGAGCTTTAAATTTATTTTTACTTCTTCGAAAAACTTTGCCAGTCTATTAATAAAAGTAGATGTCGCTTGTCGATTTAATTTTCATAGAACTCTACAAACATTACACATTAAAATAAAAAAAAAAATTTGGAGGCTATACCAATAACTTTTTTTAATTCGTCAATTTAATTAATAAGTTTCAATACTGATTTTTGGAATTTTTCCAATAAAGAATTAAATAATTAACATAAAAAAACCTATGGCCCAATAATGCTTTATGGAGGCTGAATAGGTAGCAAAAGACCCCTCCTATCGGCCTCAGGGCCTGATATTGCCGTATACCAAAATGCGTCAGGTTTGCGCATGACGTCACTCGTTGAGTAAAATTAAAATATCTTCGTTGCTAGACTTTGAAATACAATTTAAATGTATTGTAATTGGAAATAAGGCTTTATATTGAGGATAAATACTTTATCAATGTGGGTAACAGACTACAAAATTGTATATAACAGACACGTACACCATTTTATTTGAATTTAAGACACTATTTAGCCGGTCGCGTTGGTGCGGCGGTAAGAGCGCCTGCTTTGCCGAATCCGCGCTGGAGCGATAGCTGGTTCGATTCCAGCGCTCGGATGATTATTTTTCTTTCTTCTGTCCGTTTATCTTTCCTAAATGTTTGTGATTGTTTCTATGCAAGAGTGTAAAATCCGACTACGAATTACCCCTCAGTCACGCCAGTTAAAGGCTGGGTAAGGCCGGATGCTTTCTGAGAAGTGTTCTACGTTGGTCACTCGCCAATCGGGGGGGTGCTGGCCTGGGTTTGTCGGAAGCTGATGACCGTGTTTCGAAACCCACGTTAAGCTGTAGGTCCAGTCGCTAAATAGCCTAGTTGCTGATGCGCCTCTAACCCAAACACTTTACTTTACGTTTACACTATTTACAGAACAAAACAACTTCCATAGTTCGAATAGTTTTTATTTATCGGCAAAAACATTTCGTTTTATATATTAATATTATTTATAACGATTATTTGAAAGTATATAAACAAATAATTTTGTTTCTGAGTTTAAAATGTATGTAAAAAATAATATACATTGGTTATATAAAATTGCAATATGCAAATTGAAAGTTTTCTAAATATTGGTTTTTCAATGTAATATCCAGCTAAATTCGATATTTTTTGTCACAAGTAAAATATTAATTATTCTACACATCTAGCCATATTTTACATTGATATTAAAAATGACATCATTTTGTTTCCTATATTTAAAATTGTACATATTTCTTAAACTTATGTTCATTGTGAATTAACTATAAGTGTAATTTTGCAATAGTTTTAGTCATCTTTCTTTTGCCTAATTTTACACTTATATTCGCGATCGAAAAAATAGTTTTTTTGCTTTTTCTGGGCATTCAATGTGGCTACTTCTAAGCATCAAATTATTCAAATAATGTTTGATCAAGGATTCTCTATTAACAGACTTAAAAATTTATTCAAGCTGTTTCATGTGTGAAAGAAAATCTTTAGAAGGTTTGTATAAACCTCCTTCATTTAAATGATCAGTCCAGGTAAATTTGGACGTGCTGGGTCTTTCTAAACTGGAATCGTTAAACTTGAAACAATCATATCCAGCTAAATGTTCGAGCCCATCATATTCAAGTTTATGAAGATCCTCGTCAATATCTCCTTCATGAGCACTGTTCAACATAAGTGGATCATTTTGGGAGTCGAATTTCTTGATCATTGAACCACTTATTGGCAAATCTGGGGTATAAAAATGGAATATTAGAAATATTACTACCATCACCATCATTACTATTTCTAAATATTCTGTTTTTAAAGCAACACATTTATAAACATGATTCAATGTTGTTGGGTTTAATTTCTATTTCAATTATTATTCTCTTGTGATAATTATCAGGTCAACAACTCGGCGACGACTCGTTTTCTCTTTGCAGATTGTTCATTCAGTCTTGCAGATTGTTCATTCGATAATAGTTTTTAGAACTAAATGCCAGATTTTGAGTCGATACAACATCATCTTTCAATCCTCGGTAACGTTTTGGTGTGTAATTTATGTCGAAGATTTTCCTTGAAGTCGCTATTTAAAAAGTGTTTGGAACAAATACAAGCCCTTTTCAGGTTAAACATATCCTGTGTTTTTGTGGCATGGATCCACTTCTTACACGCAAGTTCATTCTTGAGAAAATGAAAAAACTTTACATCATAAGGGTTCCTTTTCCACTGATTGTCGGAGACAACCAAACACAGCACAATATTATGTAGGAAGACGAGGCGAATCGCATCGCCTAGAGTCATCTACCGACAAACATAAAAAGTTCATATCACTGTAAATTTTATTCTCTATAAGCAACGACCGAGCTGTCATTCAAAATGACAGGTTGACGACTTTTTCATACACTACTAGGTGAAGTAGTTAGGAAATATTACCAAAGAATATAGAAAATTATCTCTTCGCATTTAGAAAAATAGATTCGTCGTGACTCCTATTGCAAAGATGACGTGAACATTTTCGTTATAAATCCGAACGGCTTATACCATTACCATTCTAAAGCAAGAACTGAACTGAAAGTTTTACTAATTATTGTATTAAAAATATAAAATATGTTAATAAATTTTATAAACTGTCAATAAAATGACAAGAACACTATTCTGTTCTGAATGCGCATAATACTGTCGTTTGCACAAAAAGTTAAAAAACAATGACAAATCACATATGTAAATTCCTACATATCATTTAAAATAAGCATATTTCAAAGGCTAAAACTAAGTGTAGTCGATGATACATTTTCTACAACAGTGAATATCCATTATTACATTGTATAAGAGCGTAAAATTGGAACATATTCTCATTGTTGGATCGTATATCTTGATATATTTTATCCGGTTTTACGACAGGTTATAAAGGGGCAAATAAAATTTTAGACTTTATATCATCTACCCGAAAATTTATAACGAAAAAAAACGTTTTTAACATATTAATGTCCCAGCCGTTCCAGAGGCGATGAGAAAATTCAATAATAAAAAAAGGATCGTTGACATAGCCCGAATACGTTATAATATATCATAAAAGCAATCGTTTTAAAAGAAATCAAACTTTTGCTCTAAAAAAACTTCGCGAAATATTTTTATGGTATTATTCGACTCCTGCTTTGTCACCTTGTTTAATATTATAGTCATGACAGCTTTATTTTTGGAGTAGATCAGTAAAAAGTCACTTTCGTTAAGATACAGCGAACCAAATCTGACGAATACCAGGTGTGACGGTTAATGATTATTATTTTTTTAAGAGATGGCACTGGAAACAAGAATCGGTTACAATCTAATATTTTATCTTATTTTGTTGCTATGACACTAAAAATGGCTTGGTGACTGGACCACCTTAAGAGATAGACAGTTTTCTGGAAGGGCATCTACAAATTGCCAAAGAGAAAGGAAAAATATGCAGCTAGCGATGGCGCATAGTTTAAATAAACCATTTTTATTTAGATTAATATCTAAAAATTTTCACTATATTTAAAATTGTATGTATGACAGTTGTTTCGACACTACCTTTCTCAGATACAAACTATACTAAACTTATTATGTTTATTTATTTAAAATGAATTTCCATCAAGTGTCGGCTACCTCAGTTAAATTTAAACCTTTTTTTATATTTCTTCCAAATTAAAGGTAGATTTAAAAAAAAACGAGAATTATTAACCGCCACAGCTTATAGGGCTGATAAGCCCTTGAAGAGCAAAACTTAAAATTGCTCCGATATTTCAACGGCTAAAGTCACTTAACAAATGTTATTTTTGATGTCGCACAAAGGATTGTTTTTACCAGACAAATATATCTGTTATAATATAAGGTCGCGTTTTCTTTTTACAAGGTTTACATACTATTCAATACAAGAGTAGAGTAAAAAGTCCTATAGCTTTTCTATTAAATATGAAAAATTTAAATGATATATTCGGAGATGATCCATTTATTTAATGTGGATTTCTTCCCAGCCAACTTTTTCTTCAAGATTAGGGTAGATACGGTATTAATCGTAGCACAGAATTGACGAATTTACTTTTGCCAAAGCGGACAAATGGAAGTGTTCAAATCTCATAAAATGTCAACTCTCCATAAAATTTTGACCAATAATAATGTGTGAACGTCCCTGCCTCTTTTCCAAATACTTCATGACAGTAATGGCTTAAAAATCCCTGAAAACAGTAGCTATGGTCTTTCCGGTGGATGGAAACGTCTTTTATAAAATCTTCTATATTAATTATTCCTTCATTTTTGAATTGTAGTAATGAATCCAAATTTTTTCGAACACTTTCGAACCGACGCAGAAATTTCTTCGGATTATGCTTATTCATGTCAAAACATCACTGTAAAGTGGTCTCTCCATTCCCTTTTTAGTTTTCAGTGCGCAAACGTGGCACCCCTCACTCTGATAACTTTGCATAACGGGCGTTCTTTCAGCGACACTCTGTATATCTTCCCAAATCCCAAAAAGGTGGCAACTTACAGCGCGTAAGTCGCATGAAGAAGTTTAAGTTCTTTTTAAAAACCAGCACTAGTCGCCCAGCATAAAAGGGTTCCAGCATTCCTGGTATTCTGCTTCCATCGTCCTGATGCCCTGGTGAGAACTTTCTGCTTGTTCGTCGCTTACTTCAACCACATTTTCTGGAAAAAAATCAAATCGTAGTATAAAAAATGCATTTTTAAGAATATGGAACATCCTATATGGTTCATCTATGAGGTTTTTATAGTTTTTCTTATTGCCCAGAAATCCTTTCACTGCACTTACAAAACACCTCCCAGCTACCAATCAATACCAAAAAATATTTCTTTTAAATACTTGAAACCATTACCTTCTTTGTCCATGGCTTTGACAACATTTTTCAGTAGTTCAAACTTAATCTGGAGAGGCGGAAGAAACACATTTTTTGGGTTAACAAGGGGGCTATATTTTAAGTTTGAAATACCAGGCTTAAAATAAGTTTCATGAGGTCAATCTTTCTTACTGTAATGTTGTTTAGCACCCAGCTCTCCCATAGACATAGAAAATGACAATACTTTGTAAAACCCTCTTGAAGTTTTAGCAATATACCTATAGGTTTCTTTCGTTGTCACTGAATGGGCTAAAGGAATAGATAGGTTTTGTTTCCATTATGAAACAAAACTGCTTTTAGATTGTATTTCGACGAATCTATGAAAATACACCACTCGGAAGGTACATGTTCCAAATTAAGTTCATTCATTATCACAACAGATACATAGTGATCCTTCCATTTTATAAAAACTTTAAAATGTTACATTTTGTTTTCGGTAAAGTGAAACACTTGAATTTTTATCTAACAGGTTCCACTGTTGAAGTCTGGAATCAAGAAGTTCCCATTTTTGTTTTTACAAATCGCAGGTCACGTATCCAACTATTTAAGTCATTTTGAGTTATTAAGTGAGGTTTACTGGTAGTTGTTAAAAATGTTGGATCAGTGGTGTACTCAGGAAGTTGTGGATCAGATCCTGATGAAGAATTAGAATCACTGGGAAACATGTTGTCCAGATTTAAAGACTCAATCGGAATACGTAGTTCCTGGCTATGCGCTACTGGCCTAAGTGCTGAAGGCAAATTTGGATGCTGAATTTTGTCCCTTTGTTTTTTTGAAATCCCTTATGTTTTAGTGATACAAAAGTAGCAATCATGGTCAGCAGGTATTCTCCACACCATTTTCTTGCGATGCATTCACTGCACTAAATTTACGTGAGTTGTCACGTAAATTTGTGAGTTGTCACACAGCCAATATGAGGAGTCCTACTTTTATCGTGATCCCCAAATTAGCAAAAAAAAACTAAAAGATAGACTTTCTGACTTCCTCGGATACAAATCTAGCTTGTGACTTAAAAATAAATCATCCCCATATATAACAAGATTGACAATGAAAGGAAAGTTTAACAGTGTGTTTTTTTATATAAAAATGTACGTTATTTTTCTGACATACTTACTGTATAATTTGTATTTTTTATTTTCAGCATTAAATCTTTAAGTGGTATGATTTTCGAGAATTTAAATTCATTGGAAACATTGAATTTGCAAAACAATAAGTTAATGCACGTGCCAGAAGACGTTATGGAGCCCATATTGGATACTTTGAGAGTAGTGGATATTATGGGTAAGTAAGTCAGTCTGTTTTTAGACAAGTACCGCTTCAAGAAGATTCAATATTCTTTTCTCTATCGGCTCTCTATTTATTTCAACTATTTTGTATGTCATAAAACTGGTTTTTTACTATTCATTATATTCCAGAAGAGTTAGTTTTTTTTTTAATTTGTATTTAACCTTCCTATTATTAGTACTGGTATGGTAACTTCTTTAGCTTCTTAAGGTATGATGGGTCATAATTGACGAACGAATATTATATAATTATAAAAATATATATTGAAAACTGTTTGTGTTTTATATTTTTGTCGAATTGTTTATATATATATATATATATATATATATATATATATATATATATATATATATATATAAACAATTCATATTCATAAACAAACAATAGTATATATATTAAAAAAACTATAAAAATAGAAAAAATAAAATATTTTATTCTCCATTGTTGAAATATAGAAAATGTTTGATATTTTAAAAAGTGATATTTTAATAAAGTCCATAATAAATATTATGAACGTAAAAAAAAACATAAAAACATAACTCTAAATAAATAACTCTCTCAAGACATCCTTTTAGCCATCAGCAATAAAAGAAAAGAAAACACAATAAATAAATATAAATTAAAAAGTCTGAAATATTTGTACCTTCTGTTTTTATTGAACTTTTAGTCCCTACAATTCAACCATTTGAACAACTATTTGAATTGCAGAGACTAATATACTATAGGCAACATAGTGATGTAGTGTGATAGTAACATGGGTACATAGAAATTGATACTATGGGATTTACATATATATTAACAATACATTTAATTTTTTTGTCTGAGAATAATGTCCCCAGAAGCTTCGGTAGTTATGCGAATATGACGTTTGCTCCTTGTCCGAAGATCTGTTGGAATTTTTTGTATAGTGACCATGTATTTTAAATGGTCCTTTATGACATCTTCTTAGATAATAAATGCTCGATGTTCCGTAAATGCATTATTTGCATTCTTATAGATAACTAATAATAGTCAAGGGCCAACGTATGCTTCTACGACCCACGTTATAACAGGCACTTTTTTGTCCCCACCTTTTGTTGAATTGTAGAAATCGATAACTTCAGGAAGACATTTTTCATTTTGAATAATTGTATATGTATGATGCAATGAAGATAACATTATAAGAGTTTTGCGTTATAATTAATAATAAGCCAAATATTGTCGACGAAACTGGGTGACGTTTATTAGGTAAAAATTCACTTGGTATTTCTCTTTTATTTTTACTGTATACGTCAGTACGTTTAACCTGTATATGTCAAACCGATTTTTTTAGTTATATTGCAAGTTCTATTGGCGAAAAGCAGTTGTCGCCGGTAATGTTACGGTTACTGTTTATAATTGGTTGAACAGGTTATAAAACATTCAAAGTTGGAACTGCCAATTTTCTTGGATTAGGAAATACGTCTTTACCGGAATATCTAAATACATTTAGTAAATAATGTGTCTTTGCATCACAGAGACATATTATTTTTAATCCATATTTGCTGGGTTTATTGGATCTATACATCTTGTATCTACATTTTCCCCTAAATCCAACAAGCATCTCATTAATGGTCATGTATTCATCAAAAGCATAATTTGGTTGGGAATTAATAATCATGAGGTTGAACAATTTTGATATAGGAGCGAGTTTATCACTATTTATTATTCTTTCTTTTCTTGTGCTACTATCATCAAATCTCAATGATGAGCACAAGTACAGTAACACAACTCATAGTAACACCAGTCATAGTAACACGAAACACATCACGCCCCGTTAAATTAATAGCCCGCAGCGAACTTACATCTTCGTTATTGGATTTGAATGCACCAGAGAAAATAAGAAAATCTATAAAAGCTTTCAGCTCAGTTTTTTCAATGTGATTCATAAATTGACATGATAGAGCTTGATCACCATAAGAAGCGCCCAATTCAGTTTTTCGTTCATTTGTATGCTAAACAATGATGATCAACATATGATCATCAAACAATAAATTCCATGCATTTACGGGTTTGGGTGGTTGTCCCTATATGCCGCACCAATTACATCTGGAATCTTAGATCTAATTGTGTTTTCAGCTCGAGTTTTGCTACTAATGGGGGGTATTTTGGACCACTTGTGTTTATTTTTCGTAAAAAAGGATGTCTTATTATTATCAATATCCCCTTCACCTTCGATTTCAGTTTCCTTATGGTTCTCTTTAATACTGTTTTGATCGTCCTCTTCCTCAGTATCCCTCTCTTCTATTTCAGAGTCATTCTCCTAACTACTGAATTCACTTTCACCAGATTTATATTCAATAATATAGGCGTTTTCAGCTTTCAGTTAAGGAGTTACATTTGTCTGCAAATATTTAAAACTACATAGAGGTATTATGGGTCAGATTTGACCGCAAGCCTGTACAGTTCACAAACGAGATATCCAGTTGATTGCTGAACGAATGTAAATTGGTCTGGTTTACTACTGACCCATCATACCAGTTAAGGAATAAATGTTTTTGTAACAATAATCAATATCTGAAAGCATAAAGTAAACTTAAATCTAAGACTAAGAAAAACACACAAAAGTGACGGGTCGATCATCATTCGTTCCTAAGTTACAGATCTACGAAATTATAAATAGAAAATCATCAGATTTAAATTCGTAAATCAAATAAAAACATATTTTATTTTATGAATTTTTATCTTGAAAATCTGTGTGGGCAGTCTGAATTTGTGCCAGAGTTTAATGTTGAATATAGATGAGGCGGATTTCTATGAGTTTTTTAGATCAATGTGTTTTTAGATCAATTTTTTCAGAAAAAAAATCACATAGAGAAAATTCTGTGAGAATAGCAAAAGTGAACATCAGTTTTAATTTCAGTTTCAAGTGAGTTTGTGTCTTATTGCATGTAAACATTTATTTAAAATTTCTTTCCGATTTTCTTCTGAAGAATATGCGGATATGCATTTCTATTATATTATAATTATTATAAAGGAAATGGACGTCAATTAAATTGTGAGTGCCGACATCGATTTAATTTAATTAATCGATTAAATTTGTATATGATTATGGTGAGGTCAAGATGCGCGCGCTAGTCTGATGCTTTCGATGGTTCAACCGCCCCTACGATTAATGATTCAGTTGATCCCATCTGATTTTATTGCGGTAATTAATAAATAAGAAATTATTACAAAATTATTTCGCTATAAATCATATTAGGATTGTAAAATATAGATGTATGGAGGCATTACAATTGAAATTTTATGATTATATTTAAAAATTGAAATATTATTAAACATTTTATCGAGAGCTAAAAAAGTGTACAATCCATAAACATAAAACTTTGATTTTTTCAAAATTTAATCTTCACAACGATTACAAATTTTGAGCAAATCAGGGGTTAATATAATAGAACATAATTCAGAGGAGGTTTTATTTTTGTATTTTTATCGAATTTTTAAATCGATTGGTTTAATTGCTCCGTGGTTTAGTTGACCCCCTCGCCCCTCCACTTTAATTTACCTAGAAATGTACATACATTAATTAATATTTTTATTCGTCAGATAACCCCCTTCTGTGCGACTGTGAGTTGCAGTGGTACAAGAACTGGCTAAGAAACCTGAAAGACAAAGACGACGAAATGATGCAGAAGAAAAGGACAGTTTGCACCATGCAGCACGAGCATCGGGAATATAGTTTACAGAGTCTGCCACTGGACAAGATGAAGTGTAAGATAAAATCGTACGAAAATTCGGCATATAGTGACGCTAGGCGTCCTGTCTCCATATTAACATCCTCTCTGGCATTTAGTATATACGTTCTCATAAGCTATTTAACAGTAGGTAGTTAAAGTATAATGCAATCTAGATGTTTTTATTAGTGGACATCGATCGAGAGATTGATGTGACTTTAAGATTTTTACAGGTCGGTGCTAAAAATAATCCACTGTGACTATATAATGACGGTTGAAGTAGAAAACGTAAAGCTACACCTTTCTATCGATTTAAAAATGTTACAAATAATATTAGCTCTTAGATCATTTAAAACAAATATATTGTTTACTTTAAATATATTTTGCATTATAATATCACTTAGAGCATGTATCTGCTTTGATAGTCTCGTGATTTGTGCTTTTCTGAAATATCTACGTGAACGTCTTCGAGGAGCTCCTTATTCTCTGCTTCGTTCAAAGAAAAAGGAAAAAGTTGAGATTTTTATTGTAAAGATGAATACAGAAAAATGAAAAACCTGCAAGTGATTGTGTCTCTTGCAATGAAAATCTGAAAACGCTACGAAGACAACGAGGAAAATTTATTTTCTATTTCAAATTTTAGCATACACAAAAATATAAAATATATATAAAGTTGTCCCTAGTAGATCTAGTTCAGAATCTCGATGTCAAGTAGTTTTTAGATGTTTTAAAGAATATTTGTACATTTCGTTGTTTTCCTCTGTTCCATTTTTAGTTATATATATCGCATCCAAATTAAGATATATTATTTTTTAAAGAAAAAAAATTAGAGTTAGGAAAAGGCCTATACATATCAAATCTGGAGCCAATCCAACTGTAAACCTGATCATATCAGTGCAAAGTATTGCGAAAACTGATTTCCAAAAATTTTAACTGTTTGGAAACGAAAATTTTTGGAAAAACTACAGAGCAATTTGCATATTAGGCTAGTGGAAAAATATATTATGAACAAAAAAAATTGTGAGCTTTGATATTCATATCACTAGGATTATAAGGAATTTTATTGAATATAGATGTCATATTATTAATTAGAATTAAAAGGTTTTAAACCGATTACAGTGAAATGGTAGAAAAGAACAAAGATTAAGAAGAACTTCATTCATAATTGATGCAATCCCTTGCTCTACTCGAATGTACCTTGAAATAATAGAAAACTAGTTGGTGAATCACAGAAAAATTCAACTTAACTACAGTCAAAAGTTGTCAATCAAGAGCAATATAAGAATATTTTGTAGTTGTTAGTTTGTGCAGATTAAAAAACCTGAAGGAACAAAAAAAATCTGAAAACATATCATTTGGGAGTATTCGTTTTTAGACTGTATCTGTGGTAAATTTAAACATATCCGTAACTTTTAAGACATTGTGGTGCAACTATTGGTATTTTAATGGCGATGTTTTAGGCGGTCGTTTCCGACGACGTCAGCCAGACCATTTCGAGACATATCCGGTCGGTTTGGAGGCTCATTGTCGCGACAACGTGTCAAATTAAAGAAAATCATCATATTTTTCTAAATTTTCTAATGTCAGGTCGTTATGGATACGTTGTCCTGACCCGTCTCAACCGTACCCTTGTTTTTTACCCACTAACAAGAAAAATAAACCTATTTAATCACCATCTCCGTACTAATTATTACTATTTTAAGAAATGGCTGTTGTGTAATATGTGTCATATAACTATTTAAATTATTCTATTTAATGTTTCCAAAAAATTATGAAAATGAAATGTATTATTATATCTCTATGAATGTCAAATCTAATAAATGATAAAACACACTTTGTGCTAACACTAAAAATGTTCTTGTTTCATTTATTCTACCCATCTTTTTCCATTTTCCATCACTTGAAATCCATGGAAAACTGTCCGTCCTTTTTCCCAATTCTTAGTAAACAAGTCATCATGAAATAAGTGATAATGATCGTTAGACCGAGCAAAAGAGCAGAACAGATCATATACGAGATAGGTAAATAAAATAATGACATTTTATATATTTTTTTCGAAATTATAATTCTAGGTTTCAAATAAATAAACAAGGATTAATATCTAAACATTTCCACTATATTTAAAATTGTATGTATGACAATTGTTTCGACACACAGTGCCTTTTTCAAATACAAACTATACTAATCTAACAGTGAGAAAAGTAACCACAACCTAAAGTGTCCATCAACCTAATAATATCATAAAACATGATAGTGGGGAAATCCATTTTTTGTCAACGTCTAGGACAATATAAGTTTAATAACGGTGAACCGTTATTTAGGTCTAGCTGGTCATTTAACTGAATAGCCAAATTTTTTCTTTTGTTGATTTCTAGGCTCTCTCAAAGATTTAATTTTTTGGATTTATTCTCATTATGTAACATTATAAAATTGTCATTGAAAGTTTGATTTTCTAACATTAAGTGGCTGGCATAATGAGAATTATTTTGTTGTTTAATAAAACTTCTTTTATGTTCGTTGAGCCTAGTAGAGAAAGATCTTCATGTTTGTCCAACATAGACTTTTGGACACGACCCGCACTCAATTAAATAAACTCTTGATTTATAAATTTACTTGTTTGATTTTTATTGTTTTTAATGAGGCATCCTAGACTATTGTTTGTTTTGAAAGCAATATTTATATTGTTTGTTTTGGATAAATGTCTCGACAATAATTTGGAAATGTTTCCCATATATGTAATTGTTTTGAACACTGCATTTTCGACATTGGCCGGATATATTAAATGAATGGTTTTATTATAACTTTTTTTATTAATTATTTTATTTATAATGTTTGGGTCGTATCCGTATTTACTGCGATCTGTTGCGATCTTACATTCAATTATTTATTATAATTATCTATTAACATGGGGATATTTAATAATCTATGTATAAAAGACTAAAATGCTGCGATTTTTACCAATGAATACCAAGACCAAATATTGATTGTGTACCAATCAATACTAGGACCCACGGTTACCAATGCGTGCGAGACATGGACGATGACGAAAGAAGAGACTAAGCTGGAAGTCGGGGAACGTAAAATATTAAGGACAATTTTTGGAGGAATTAAAGTTCGGAACGAATTTAGTAGAATAACAAAGAAAGAAATATAAGAACTGTACAAAAAACCAAACATTGTTCAGGTTATCAGAGCACATGGGTTAAGGGGATTCTGATGAGGGGCGAAAGGGGAAAGAAAAGAAGAGGGCCACCGAGGAAGAAATGGCTAGATGATGTGCTAAATGATTTGAGGAAAGTAGGAGTGAGGGATTGGAGGAATGATGCTGTAGACCGGGAAATTTGGAAAAGATGAATGAAAGAACTCGAAGCGAAGGGCCACTAGGCTTGTAGAGTTGAATATTATTATTATTCACGTATGGGCCCTGGTGGACCACGCGAAGTACAATTAGAGGCGCTTGTTGTTGTTAGCTTTCCTTTGAGCCCATACTAATTTCATTCTTTCGCTATGAGCTTTTTTCCTTTTGTCAGACCAAGTTGTTCCAGTCTTCCTACATTTTTCTCTCTGGCCAACCTTCCAAATGTTAACCTTGTGTCTGAAACAGCCTCTATCCTGAATTTCACTTTGTATAATATTTGCTGATCTTAGGTCCTCTTTAATTGCAGCAATCCATTTAATTATTTCTTCTTTAGCTCTACTCCTATTTTCATAAAATTCGGCTATTTGTCTAGTTAGCCTACTCGGATTCATCCGTTTTATGTGTCCGTAAAACTTAAGTCTTGTTTTTCTCATATCACTATGTATATCTGTGTATTGTTTGATTTCTTGGTTTTCTCTAAGTCAGTATATTGTATTTATTTGTTTGGGGCCTAAGATTTTTCTTATGATTTTTCTTTACTTCTTTCCAATGTCCTCGATGTCTCTCTTTCTATTCAAAATGAGCGTTTCTGCCCCATATAGACATTCTCGCTTAATAACTGTATTGTAATATGTCAGTTTTGTGTTTTTAAATAGGCATTTTTTGTTGTAAATATTTTGTGTAATTCTCAATGCCGTTTCCATTTTTTGACATCTACCCTTATCAGCCGCTTTTTCCAACCCATTTTCCATGATTATTTCACCCAAATATTTGAATTGAGAGACTTGTCTGATGTTACCATATTTTGTTTTTAGAAATCCTAGAAAATCCTTTTTAGAAGTCCTACCTTTTCTGCTGTTTCTTTTAGGATTTCAATCTGTTTTTGTGCCGTTAATACATCTTGAGCTAAAATTGCTAAATCATCAGCAAATGCCAGACAATCAATTTTGATGTTGGTTCTCCCCAGTTAAATGGGCTGGTCAATATTCACGGCCGACTTTTTTTCACGCCACTCCTGTATTACTTTTTCTAGAACACAGTTAAATAAGAGTGGCGAGAGTCCATCCCCTTGTCTCACTCCAGTTTTAATTTCGAAGGGCTCTGAGATGTCACCCATGAATTTAACTTTTGACCTTGTGTTAGTTAACGTTGCTTTAATAATTGCCAGCGTTTTCAGATCTAGTCCTTGTTCTTTCAAGATTCGGAATAAAGATTCGCGGTCAATCGAATCATATCCTTTTTTGAAATCCACAAATGTACAGACGAGATTTTTATTGTACAGTTTTTGATGTCTTAGAATCAACTTTAGATTCAGGATCTGTTCAGGGCAGGATCTGCCCGGTCGAAAACCTGCTTGATATTCACCAATGTTAGGTTCTAACTGTCCCTGTGCTCTGTCTAGTAGACATTGAGATAGAATCTTGTAACAAACTTGGAGAAGAGATATCCCTCTATAGTTGTTTACATCCATTCTAAATCCTTTCTTATGTAGTGGATGGATTAGAGCATCTTTCCAATCTTCCGGAATCCGTTCGGTTCGCCAAACTTCTTCAAGAATTTTGGTTATTTCCTTGATTGTACCTGGACCAGCGAATTTCAAAAGTTCAGCAGTGATTCCATCCTCACCAGAAGCCTTGTCATTTTTAAGCCGCTTGATTTGCCTAATTATTTCATCTTCATTCGGTGGTAATGAGTCTGGGTTTATTTGTTTAGGGTTTAGTGTTGGTAATTTGTTTAAGGGCTCAGGACAGTTTAGTATTTGTTCAAAATATTTCGCAAGTTCTTTGCAGTTGTCTTGGTTATTTAAAGCTAATTGTCCGTTTTCCTTTTGGAAGCAAAGACTTTGCGGTTGATAGCCTGTTAACTTAGTTTTAAATGTTTTATAAAAGTTTCGGGAGTTATTTTTTTTGGAAATCTTTTTCTATTTGATTAAGTGGATTGTTTTCATATTTTCTTTTAGTTTGTCTAACTTCGATGTTTCTTTTCTTACTTCCAAAAAGATGTTATAGTTTATTGCTGTTTTTTGACTGTTCCAATCTTTGAATGCTTTATATCGGCTTAATACTGCTTGCTCGCAAACTTCATCCCATCACGGATGATTTCTACATTTTTGTAAAGGGACCAACTTTAAGACTGTTTTAATAATTTTTTGTTTCAATTCATGCCAGTTCTGTGCTGGTTGTTATATTATAGTTTATTGCTGTTTTTTGACTGTTCCAATCTTTGAATGCTTTACATCGGCTTAATACTGCTTGCTCGCAAACTTCATCCCATCACGGATGATTTCTACATTTTTGTAAAGGGACCAACTTTAAGACTGTTTTAATAATTTTTTGTTTCAATTCTTGCCAGTTCTGTGCTGGTTGTTTATTATTATTAATTAGAATATTATTACTATTATATATTATATATTATTATTGATAGACAATTAAATCAATTTCTAACTCACATCAATACTTCACATAAAAACATTAAATTCGCAGTTGAAGAATTATAGACATAATAGTATTAACTTTTTAAACTTAACTATTACTAGAAAAGACATTAAACATAATTTTGCAATTTTTCATAAACCGTCACATACAGATTTAGTTATACACAATAAATCTTGTCGTTCTTATTCACAAAAGATGGCAGCATTTAACTATTTTTTACATAGATTATTAAATATCCCTATGTCAATAGATAATTATAATAAAGAATTGAATATCATCAAACAGATCGCAGTAAATAACGGATACGACCCAAACATTGTAAATAAAATAATTAATAAAAAAAGTTATAGTAAAGCCATTAATTTAATATATCCGGTCAATGTTGAAAATGCAGCGTTCAAAACAATTACATATACCGGAAAAATTATCAAATTAGTGTCGAGATATTTATCCAAAACAAACAATATAAATATTGCTTTCAAAACAAACAATAGTCTAGGGCGCCTCATTAAAAACAATAAAAATCAAACAAGTAAACTGTATAAAGCAGAAGTTTATTTAATTGAGTGCGGGTCGTGTCTAAAAGTATATGTTCGGTAAACAGGAAGACATTTCTCTACTAGGCTCAACGAACATAAAAGAAGTTATATTAAACAACAAAATAACTCTCATTAAGCTAACCACTATGGTTTATTTGTATTTTTAATTATTATAATATATTTTTTCCATTTTAAAATGGTCGATTTATAGTCCAGTCTTGCGGGAAGGTCGCAGCGAGAGTTGTTGATTGGCCTGACTTGTAGCTCCTGTTGTAGTGGTTATATTTTAAACATGAACCTAAAAAAATTCATGGCTAAAATATTTAATAAAAAAATTGAATTTTGTATTAAAGCTTTGCCTCGAAAAAAAATTTTTTTCGACAAATTTTTCCAAACAAAAAGGTTCATATAGAATGTAGTATTATTGAAAAGATGTGTACAAAATTTCAGCATGATTGATAAAATACTTTTTGAGTTATCGGTCACGCCGATTTAAAAAACATTCTTTTGAGAAAAGGGCGTTTTTAAATTTAGCCACATAAAAATTTAATAACTTACAATTAATTGGGGTAACTTACCGATTAATCAGCAATTCTAGCGTAGGCAGAGCAGAGTAATCCAAGTTAGTACAGAGTAGTCCAGTGCTAAGTATACGCGGGACACGTTTACACATAAAAAATTTGGTGACATATTTTTATGAGGTTATACTCACATTTTATGAAAAAATAAAAACATACTTTTTTGAAAAAATTCCTCTCTTAACACGTTGTTGTATGGAGTACATACGACTCCATTTTTATAAACGTCATACATTACACTTCCGAAATGAGACTAGATCTAAGCAAATTTACAACACCATCTGTGTTTTATTCAAGAATTAAAAAAAAGGTCAATTAAAAAGACCCGTTACTTCAAATGGTAATTCTAGTTTTGAGTACTGCGATTTTATTTAAAAGGCCTATGCATTAAGAAGAAAACGTTAAATTATTAAAATAATTTTATTAACTTCACAAAAATATAACCTGTATTTCAGTCTTTACATCTACTTTTACTAAAAAGAAAATGTTCTTCTAATGTAGTTGTTTGAAGAACTTCACCCAATCATCATGGCTTTAAATTCTGAAACAATTTAAAATATAATTGTTTTAAAATGTGTACAAATAATGATATAAAACACACATACCTTCCCAATCGACTGTTCCTGAATTATCGGTATCTATTTCTTTTATCATTTCATTTAAATCAGCAGGAGTAAGTTTATCATCAAGCTCCTTCAGTATATCTCTGAGGAGATCAACAGTGATGTAACCAAGACCTGAAGTAACAATCAAAATCTCTTCATGTTTGAAACACTGAATAAATATCAATTATTAAAATAAATGCATTCAAAAGTACAGAACAACGTTGTTTGGGTCGCGTATATTTCCTATATACAAATAATGAAACATATTATTTAATTATTTAAATAAATAAGCAAATATTAATATCTAAAAATTTAGTTTAGTTTAGCATAGTTGTGTTGTATTTAACATAGTTGTGTTAGGCCTTGGTGATCGAAACAATTGTTATACATACAATTTTAAATATAGTGGAAATTTTTAAATATTAATCTTTGCTTAAATATTAACACATATTCTTTTTTTTTTCTGAAGAAGTAAAAAGAAAAATCCAAGGTGACAAAGTAGGCAACAACAATACGAAATTTCTCAATAAACTCAAAGGCAAGAATGGTATCGAAGCAATCATTAAAGAAGATCAAACCAAAGTGAAGGACGTGAGTGAGGAGGCAGGGAGACTGAAATGAAGACCATGGGAAAGTAGAAGGAGAAGAAGAAGGAAAAACAATTATAAGACAACACACTATAAAAACGAACCCTCTTTATCATATAGACGAAAGGCGTCCTTTAATTCTCGAAGTATAGCTTCAACATCCTCTTCCTCTTCAACTAGAAATCTAGCGGACAAATGCGCAAACTCATCAAAGCTCATTACTCCATTACCATCTTCATCAATTTCTTTAATAATTCTCTAAAAGTGGTAAATACAAGATTTTTTTTTCTCTAGGAGAGTAACAGAAAACTTACACTTAGTTCATCTGGACTTTGCTGATGTCCCAACATATCGAGAATCTGCCCAATCATATCAACACTGATCTCTCCTTTCTTTTCCAAATCAAAAGAATCAAAAATTTGCTTCAACACTGAAAAAATATCGGACTACATAAAGTTGTTATATTAAATGTAAGAAGAATTATTACTTTTAAGTTGTTCCCTGGATATATCTAGATGTTTCAAAGCTTCATAATCTACCACAACTTCCTAAAGACGTTAGATGAAATATTTGGTTTTTATTTATTCTTATTATGTACTTACCACTTTTTCAGACTGAAAAAAAAATACATTTTTAAGTGTAATTTTGTTACTTTAGATAATATTAGAGAATAATTTTCGAATAATTATTTGTTATCTATCACTTTCATTTGTAAAAACAAAATTTGAGTGGCTATAGTTCCGTAAAACGACTTTACATTCTCAAACACTACTTTAAAACTTAAAAAAACAGTTTTAAAGTAGTGTTTGAGTTTTTTGATTTTATTCCTTTTTTAAAAAATTAATTATCAAAAAGTAACGGACAAATCAACTAATAATGTATATTTTTTGTATTATTATATAAGTTAACATAATAGCACAGAAAGTATAAGTTACCATATTATGTTTCTGTTACTTTCATCGATTGTTTTGATCTTCACTATATTCTTCCGTTTTGTAATACATAAAATATACACAATTTCTCGAAATCAAGGCCCATCCAAATTGCCTTCCAAATTGCCTTCCAATTGCCAAAAAAAAACTTCCCTATTTTAAATTGAACGATCTAATTTTATTATTAATAATTTGTGTTTGGTTTTTGATATCGGTATAAGCCAAAACTCAGGAGATACAGAATAACTATAAATGATTACAGTTTACTTTAATGGAAAGAGTATTATTTGAACTCGACCTCAATTTCGAGAGATACTTTATGCTAAAGATTAACTTTTCAATCACATAATACAAAAAAGTGATGCCCAAAAAGAAGAGAGTTCACGAATAACCTGATCCAGCGTGTAATGGAAAAGGCACGGCAAACATTCGACGTCTTCCTCAATTGGGAATAAAACAACGGCCCCTACAGTATATTTTCAACCAAGATCTCTATATGCATCCATATGAACTCCAGTTAGTGCCAGAGCTTAATCTTCATGACCTTTACTTACGATTAAAACTCAGTCCTGTCTTTTGAAATCTTATAGATACACCTAAATGAGTTTATTAATGAACAAAATTCACATTATTCTTTTTGAAAATGAAGAAAGAAGAGAAGAAACCGTAAATGCCGAGAATTATAGGGTATATGTTTAAAAACTTTTATTTGCCTCAGTTAGAAGACACTGAAGATTATTGATTTCAACAGGATGCTGCGGTAGTACATATCGAAACAACTACAATAGCGCTTTGGAAGGAACATTTTCAAAATCGACAAATTCAAAAAAATTGGAGATTTGAAATAGCTCTCAAGATCTACCGCTCCTAACTTTTTTCTTTTGAACTTACCTTAAACTGGGAATTTACAATAATAAGCGTGAAACTTTAGATCAGCTCTTTTCATATTCATCGAGAAAGAAAGGAATTATGCAAAGAAACACTGAGGTGCTAGAAGATATAAAAAGAGCATCAATTGTAAGCGCAAAAATTACCACCATTTAACAGACTTTATTTTCCTAAAGGAATTACCCCGTTCCTGAACCCAAATTGCCGTTCACTGATTTGTTTTTCAAGTTTGTTTCAGATTCTTACTTAAAAAAAAGACGAACGAGTATACAGAGTGGGGCAAAAAAAACTTCCCTATTTTAAATTGAACTATCTAATTTTATTATTAATAATTTCTTTTTGGTTTTTGATATCGGTATAAGCCAAAACTCAGGAGATACAGAATAACTATAAATGATTACAGTTTACTTTAATGGAAGGAGTATTATTTGAACTCGACCTCAATTTCGAGAGATATTTTATGCTAAAGATTAACTTTTCAATCACATAATACAAAAAAGTGATGCTCAAAAACAAGAGAGTTCACGAATAGGCCTAATCCAGCGTGTAATGGAAAAGGCACGGCAAACATTCGACGCTTTCCTCAATTGGGAATAAAACAACGGCCCCGAAATCCAGCTAGTGCCAAAGCTTAATCTTGATGATCTCTAGCTACGATTAAAACTCAGTCCTGCCTTCCGAAATCTGACAGATACACCTAAATGAGTTTGTTAATGAACAAAATTCACATTATCGTTTTGGTATACACTTCCACACAAAAAATTATTCTTTTTGAAAATGAAGAAAGAAGAGAAGAAACTGTAAATGCCGAGAATTATAGGGTATATGTTTAAAAACTTTTATTTGTCTCAGTTAGAAGACACTGAAGATTATTGATTTCAACAGGATGCTGCGGTAGTCCATATCGAAACAACTACAATAGCGCTTTGGAAGGAACATTTTCAAAATCGACAAATTCAAAAAAATTGGAGATTTGAAACAGCTCTCAAGATCTACCGCTCCTAACTTTTTTCTTTTGAACTTACCTTAAACTGGGAATTTACAATAATAAGCGTGAAACTTTAGATCAGCTCATTTCATATTCATCGAGAAAAAAAGGAATTATGAAAAGAAACACTGAGATGGTAGAAGATGTAAAAAGAACATCAATTGAAAGCGCAAAAATGACCACCATTTAACAGGCTTTATTTTCCTAAAGGAATTTATTACAAGCTCCAGCAACTGTTCTATGATTTGCAAGTTTGGTAATATATTTTTACTTTAGTTTTCTTATCTCTTTATAAATATCAAATGGAATTCCGGCTTTCACGTCACCCTGTACTTTGTGAAAATTTTACCTGTCTGTTTTTGTAATCTATGTACTTACCATTCTCTTGAATAATAAAGATGATGAAATAAAATCGAAATATTAACAACACCTTACGGTGTCTAATAATAAACAAGCTTTGCAAACCTTTGATGAAATCCAACTGACCATACAAATGATCCCTACAGATATTTTTATGTGCATCGTTTACACATAGGTCACTCTATATTTTGCCAAAATGGAAAGCGGCTGTATAAATTGTTTAAGTGGTAGGACAATTTATTATAGTTAACTATTAATACTTACTTTTTTTGGTTTTTTTTCCTGCAATAGAACTTATATTTAGAAATGGTTTTATATTCTATCTATTAAATGAAAATTTACCTCATCAGCCATATCTTTAAAGGAAATATCAACGAGAGTATATCTGAATCAAATAAACAACTACACTGATCATCTGCCATTTTATCATCGGTTTATATATAAACACGTTTCATATCAATCAACACTAAGACATTTCCAAATCACATCATCAAAACGATATACTTTTTGCCAATTTCAAATACCATGTATAATTATTGTTCTTAATACAGCACAAGGTCTTTCAACAACAATGTTTTCAATAATTTTTCCTTTAACTTCCTTTAGCTTTCCTTTAATGCAAATTGAGAAGAGGTAGTGGCAGCTTGTGGGTTTTTAAAGTGAGAGGGCTTAGAAGAAAATAGTGCTGCTGAACATTTTGTTTGCTTTCTCCTTTCTCCTTTTTATTTTTCGTGCTATTGAAACCCTATACCGGAGGTAAAATATATTGTTTTGCTCTGAAAAATTGTTTACTATGATAAATACCGGAAGGGCGCCCAACGCCTTCCCTCACGAGCCACCACTGAAAACAGGGAACCTTGATTTTTAAAAAGAGAACATTTTAGAAAATTTGGTATACGATGTAACGAATAAATTGTTTCAGTTTATTTGTGTAAAAATCACATGCTCTGATAAATTTATTTAATTTATTTATCCTCGGGGTGCTAAGGATCATAGCAAGAAGTTCGCTAAAACCAGAAATAATGAAGCACTTCCAATGAAGAAAGCATGATCGAAATCACGGATCTTGAACTGGGTTATAGCCAATTAGATATTCGAGATATTGTAAACGTGACTGAAATATCATTTGGATCCATTCAATCAATTTTGAAAAAAGAACACCCATAAAGTAATTTTTTCCTTAAAAATCAAATAACGAATAGCAGAGTGCGACTTATATTCTGTTCCCCCGTTGAAAAATCTTCGTGGATGCAATTTGGAGTCCATTGAAAGCGGCAGTTTTTCATGAAATATCAGATTTCTAATACGGTAATCCCTCATCAACAGCGGGGGTTCCGTTCCGGAGGTGAAAGACCGCGGTTGACAGACACATACACATGTTTGAATTCTATGTTATAAATATGTAGATACGTATTAAATTTGTTATAAACGTAAAACATTGTTTCGAAAATAATGCAAAATTGTTGGCTGTTTTAATTATTTTTGTGAGTTTCTTTTGGATCTCTCTATAAGGTTGTAGTGACCCATTCAAACAATTTGAAAACTTTACGGCTTCTTTCTATTGAAGGGTCTTTATCTTAGAGATCTTATAAGTGTTGTGAGGTTAATACATTTTTTTCTAAACTATTTAACGTTAGGGGGTAGTAGACATCTTAGTAGTCGTTACTTCGTCGGCGATTTCATCGTCTCTATGTATTTTCCAGAATTTCAAACCGTTCTGTTTCTGATAGTTCGTTATAGTATGTTATATTTTCTTCAATGCCACTTAGTTGCAACTCATCGAAACCATCGCCACGAATTTGGTGTAATATTCTTTCAACAATACAATCTCTGGCCATAACTTTTTCCAACAAAAATTCAATGTTGATGAACAACTCATCAACTGCTTATTTGATAAATGTTATACAATGGGCATTATTAAAAGCTTTCCAACTATAAGTAAGAGTGAGAACAGGACTTTATTCCATGCTATTCAATACATAACTGAAAGTTTGCTTGATATAATATCTTTTAAATGCTAATATTATTCCCTGGTCTAATGATTGTATCAGTGATGTAGTGTTAGGACGTAGGAAATAAACTTCTGTGCTTGGAGCCGCAAACTTTGGACATTCAGAATGACCGGGAGCATTATCAATAAGAAATAAAACTTTGAATGGTAACTATTTTGAGATCAAATATTGCCTAACACAGTGTACGAAGCAGTTCAGAAACCTCGTATATAGGCTTGTATATGAGCAGTATGCCTTGTTACAAGACGCATTAAAGCAAAAGAGAAGAGTAACCCCATCCTTTGCAGCTTTAAATCTTAGCGCGGATCTTTTAATTTGAGATACAAATGCTCGAGTAGGCATCCTCTTCCAAAATAAACCTGTCTTATCGGTGTTAAATACATGATCTGGTTGATAACTCTTTGTTTTCGATCAATTGTTTGAATTCAATCGGATACCTATTAGCCGTCTCGTGATCGAAGAGAGAAGTCGAATCCCCAGTAATTTTTACATTGTGTAGCAAAAACGATTTTTAAAATTTTTAAACCAACCCTTATCGGCTTGGAAGCTTAGAGTTTCCTCATCTGAATTTAGAATCTCGAAAAGAGGCCTAGTTTTTTCTTGGATAATTCGGCTACTAAGAGGGACCCTTTTCCCTTCAAATTCCACCTTTTCCATCGTCAAAGGTCGCGAAAAATACTAACTTTATTGTTGGTACTAGTACTGCAAAAAACTCTGGCTCGAATGGATTGCTCACTCTTTTTATTATTCTTATTGTGGATTCATTCACTTTAAACTTTTTCGTGGCACTCGCATACGTTTCATCTGCAGCAAGACAGTCTAACAATTGAATTTTTGTATCAAAAATTATTACATTTTGCTTCCTTTTTAGAAAATTTTGTCTTGTGGAGGCTATTAGATTTTAAAATTAGGACATGTACATATAACTATGTAATTAAACTCAAAAAAATGACAAGATTTTCCCTAATCATCAACTTTGTTCGAATAATGATACATACAAACTATGTAAATGCGTAATCAACGGCCGTGCGTCAAGCGAAAAAGGCAATAAAACAATTCCTGAAAAAATAGAGTGGCCGTTGGCACGAGATTGCGACGAAAACACACACCGCTACTACATTTACTAGGCGATTTCGCAAGACAAAACCTCGGTTAACGAGGGATTACTACATAATAAGTTCACGATTAGGGTAAGTATATTGCACTGACAGAGAGTTAGAACATAAAACACACAACATAACTTTCAATGAATAATTAAATATTATATGTTTTATTTAGAAAGTCACGTTACTTTTTGATCATTGTATTTTTTTTTGTAACAGGGATCTCGGTTTAAAATAAGTTGTAATGGAGATGAAGTAACTAAGCAGAGGAAAAAAAACATGTATTTTATTACAACTAAGTTTATTGAAGACTATAATGTTGCTCCGGATTCATGGTACGTATAAAAATGGAAATATTATAATAAAACTGCTAATGATATATTGATCAGCCAATCATTACTGCTTTAAATTCTGCAAAATAGAACACAATTAAATATAAAAATTAAGCTTTGAAGATTGTTACTTATACCTTCCCAATCAACCGTTCCCGAACCATCAGTGTCGATTTCTTCGATCATGTTATCCAAATCGTCCTCGCTCAAATTTTCATCCAGCTCCTGAAGAATTTCCCTCAGAACCTCAATTGTTATAAATCCATTACCTACACAAAACGATAAAATATTTAAGTAGTCCAAATAAGTTTGCCGAGCTATAACTAAAAAGAATAAGCGAGTTTGCAAAATAAAAAGGTCACTTTTTATGTGGACAATGTCACTGCGATCAAAATTATCTTAAATTAAATGAATTGATATATGACTTATTAAATCAACCACCATATTAATCGAATTTCGTTTCTTCTGATTTTATTTTGTGTTAAATCGAAACAAGAAGTCACGGAAGCGATACAGGAATATTTTACAGTATTTCCAGAAATTGTCTTTTTAATTTCAGAATCATTAGAGAAATTGTATTGAAATGATAACAGGCTATTTTGAATATTAAAAGTAAATTTAAATAGTAATAAAAATAGAGAGGAAAGCTCTGTAATAAATTTCCAGTTAATAAGAAGAAATCTGTATAACATACAAATTTTGATTTTATTTGAAATCATCCAAAAGTGAAGGAAATGGTGACTGAAAATCGTCATTTAAGATTCAGAGAGATAACTGCTGATCTTTTTGTGTATCACGAATCAATTCGTACAATTTTAAGCGATTGTTTGGGCATGAAATGTGTTGTCGTTCGACTAGTGCTGAAAAACATGAATTTTCTTCAGAAACTCAATCAAGTAAAGATCGCTGAAGCCATGCCAGAACGAGTCAATTCCGATCCCACATTCATAAAATGCATTGTAACTAGTGATGAGACATGGGTATACCAGTTTGACATACAAACCAGTCAACAAGCTTTGGAACGACGCCTTCCAACTGAGCCGAAACCGAAAAAATCACGTCGATCAAAAATTATTGCCAGAAGATCAGCCGATAAATAAAGAATATTATCTAAATTCGCAGAAAAAGGCCAGATTTGTGGAAAGAAAACTCTTGGATTTTGCATCACAACACACCATCTATCAGTGTGAACGAGTTTCTGGCCGAAAACCTAACAAACACCATAGTTTTCAGTCGAGAGAAGACATAAAAGAGAATTCGCGGCGAGAAATAAAATCGATTCGGGAGTGTATTATTCAATTCTTCTATTGGAACCTTTGGTGTAAAACACTAAACTTGAAGAGTTTACCACTAAACACCTAGATTGAATCATCTCCTGATGATGCTAACATGGTTAGCGAAACGTGCGTCGAGAAGTTCAAAAAAGTGATTTGGTGTTTAGTGATAAATCTCTTCAAGTTTAATTGGATTATTTGTTGGCATAAAGGGCCTACTTTGAAAGCGATACAATAAATTCGGATAAATAATAAATATTTTTAGTTTTACTGACCAATTCCCGGAACTTTTTTGAAATAACGTATTTAACATTTCCACTGCAAAACAAAACAAAACATTACGAAACTCGAGAATATAAATTTAAATATCCCCCTTTCTATAATATTTTAAGGGGCTATTCTAGTCTAGAATTTGAAAAAAAAAAAAAATTGTATATTCTGAAAGTATACATTTTTAAAAATATGTCCTCCAAAGGAAACTTGAAAATATAACATATTTACGGAGTTAAAGCAATTTTAGTGATGCGACAACTACAACGCACCGGAGCAGGTACTGACAATAGGCGGCCGATAATGCCTAGCTTCTTAGATCTATACCTAAGTAATGTCTGTATGATTGTGGCGTGTTCATATATTTTTTTGCCCCCTTTATTTGGGTTTTTCGCCACTATATAAAACTCAACAAATATCAAAAATACCTGTTCTTACGTAAAGAAAGAATCACTGGGTAAAAACAAAAAACCAAACGGAGACAAATATCTCAGTGGTTCTTTTTTGTAATAAATTTGCCTAACGAACAAAATTTTTAAGATCTAAAAAGGTTATAAAAAATTTTACAAAATTTTAACGTTAACGTTTCGGAGGGTCCTCTCCCCCCCGTTTTCAAAACTAAACTAAAAAATAAATTATATTATTTTGTAATATATAAAGTAACGAGTGAAAGTAAATATACTTTTTTGTATATGTCAGCGATACTTACATTGACAACAATAGATTTTCATGACAGTGACACACTACCAAAAAATATATATATAAGTAACGTTTGTTGTGTGATTGTTTATTGTACTGATTGTGTATTCAAATATTTAAATGTGTTTAATTGTATCCTTTAGAATCGGGAACCATATTGAATTTAAATCTACCGAAGGCATAACAATACAGTTATTTTTATTTAAATTAATTATAGCGGTTTCTTTTAATCTTCTGTATTTTGTTACTGATTCTTTTAATACCGTTTTGGAATTATTCCAATGTATTTTATGACCCGATTCCCATGCGTTTTGACAAATTGTAGATGTATTAAAATCGCCCTTTCCAGGGAATTTTATAAACCACATTTTTGGTATCTTATGTTGTATTTATTTCCTACTCTTTTAATTGTGGCAGAAATACCAATTTGTAATTGTACAGTAATAACGACATTTTTACTAATTAGGAGTCTGCTTTAAAATTTTGTTTCAGATGAACGAAAAGGTGGCCATCATGCCAAACAGCTTACCCCCTCTTCTTTACACCCCCCCCCCCCCCCGTGGGCAACTCATTCTATTTTTTTTTCATCGATTTGTTATATATTCCTAAAATCCCAAATTTCCGACTTTTCATGTTGAATTGAACGAAATTGAATGAAATTAATTGTCAAGACTGTGATCGAAGGTATAATGGGCAAACAAAAAGATCCATATTGATAAGATATAAAAAACATATTGCCCACATTAGATATGGGAGAAATGAAAAATCTTGTGTTGCCCAACATGAATCGAACATGACCACAGTTTAGATATTAGTCATTTAAAACTAATTAAAAGTGTTAATAATAATAGGACTTCGGATGCTTATGAAAGCATTCAAATAGAAAAATGTAGGAAAATCATGAACCGAGATAAAAGACCTAATCCATTCAAACTTTTCCAATTATTAATGTAAGGTTCAATAAACTTTACGGTTCATGATTTTTATAAGACTAGTTAGGTAGGATTTTCATATAAATAGAACAGTTTAGTTTTAGAATTAGATTAAATCGTCTCCTGATGATTCTAACATGGTTAGCAAAACGTGCGTCGAGATGTTTAAAAAAAGTGATTTGATGTTCGGTGGTTGAAATCTCTTGAAGTTTAATTAAATACCTCAAAAACGAAAATACGCATATTAAACCATAGTAGTTTTGAAAAACACCCTTCGTGTTAACGAACAGTAGAATAAAAAGTATATAATAATTATATACAAAGAAAAACATATAAAGTTTATTTGATAATGGTCCGACTAATACGCGAATGCTGCTGGAAACCAACAACGATTAGCAATCATCTATGCGCGAAACGATCAAAATCTAAATTTACATTTAACGGCCCGAAACGTACCAAATCAGCTACATTGCCTAAAAATATCTCATCCGTATAATTCTAATTAAAACTAATAAACCGTTGGCCTTTTGTGAGTAACAGCAATGAAGTGGTACGAATATCAATAGCTGTTTCCCTATATTTAGATTTAAAATGTAATGGTAACTTAGACAATGATCCGAATTACACCGTAATGCATAAATAAATGCAAATAATTGTTACTAAATTACTTGCATTTAAGTTTATTCTAATAGGGACTCTAAAAGCAAGCAAGGAAGAAATTGCGAAAAAACGACCCCAAATGAATAAAAAAAGTGCCCTTCAATCGGGATAATTCACCGTGTCACAAGTCGCTTTCAACAATGGCAAAATTGTGTGAATTGCTTCCCCATTCACCGTATTCTCTGGATCTGGCTTTCAGTGACTACTACCTGTTTGCAGATCTAAAAAGAAAGCTTCAGGGAAAGATATTTGCCTCCAATAAAGAAATGATTGCCGAAACTGAAGCCTATTTTGTGGATACAGATAAATCGTTGTACAAAAAAGCATCGAAATGTTAGTAAAGCGTTGGGATCAATGTATTACGCTTGAAGAAGACGATGGCGGCGGCACTGGGGTAGAGTGAGAGGTACGGACGCTCTCGGCGCCAAAATGCCAAATGCAAAAAAATAATTTAGGGCGAAGATTAAAATTTCGATGTCGACTTTTGACAGGCGCGAGGCTGTTCCGAATCAAAATTAAAAAAATGTCTATTACACAAATGTCAATTTGTTAAAGAATACAAGAATATTAGCTACCCATCACCTGTAATCACAGCGAAAGACATTTCTGGAAAAGCTGATATTTCACTAGTATTTCAACAAACATGAAACAGAAAAAACATAATGTTTGATTATGAATCTCAAGATGAAACTCCAGTAGACTTTGAACAAGATTACAAGATCACCGTTTTCTATTAATTGGTTTTCAGCAGATTGTCTAATTTTAATTTAATTTAAGTTGGTGTTTCTTGTGTGATTTGAAGCGACCGGTTGATAAGCTTGAATTAAAGCGATGGTGCTTTAATTTGCAAAATATTTTGACACCGAAGAAATACTAAGCCTGAAGCAATTTTTAAATGCAGACCAAGGCCAACCGAAAGATGTTGTCAATGTATTGAGCAAAAATGATCGGTTCGATTTGTTTCCAAACACTTGAACTACTCTTCGGATATTACAAACTATTACAGTAAGTGTCGCCAAGGGTGAGCTTAGTTTTAGTAAGCTAAAACTAATAAAAACTTAAGATCGACCAGAGCTCAAGAAAAAATATCTAACCGGGCAATTCTATCAATTAAAAATTATATTACTTAATCTGTACCTAAAGAAAACTATAGGATTGCGAAATTTGCCAGCATGAAAGCCAGAAAACTAAAGTTTGTATAAATTGATTTAAATTAAGATCGATAAAACGAACATGATATTATTTATGTTTTGTTTTTATTATATATATATATATATATATATATATATATATATATATATATATATATATATATATATATATATATATATATATATATATATAAATATGCGGCGAGAGAATGCTCATATATGCTATTTTGGATACGTCTATTAGTTTGACCGATATATGACTGGGAGCAGCCAGAACAAGGAATCTCATAGATACCATGTGACTCACTGAATATTATCCTTCACTGGTCTGAGGAAACTGGATATATTTCTTTCTGTTGTAAATATCGTTTCGATATTACGGGCTCTAAATACGTGGCAAATTTTATCAGTCATCAATTTCATCACTCCTTTGATGTAAAACAGAAGAACTTTGAGATATTGGGAAAATTCTCTAGTAGATTGCTTGGTATGACCAGTTGCCTGAATTTTATTAATATGCCTTTTTATTTGACGCATGTCATAGCAGTTTTGAATTAGTGCCGTTTCTAATGAATTAAGTTCTGTTTGCCTATGTTCCCTATCCGACAATCTTAGTGATCCCGTGACTAAAGTTTTGACTACCGAATTTAATTGGGATGGATGATGATGTGAGTTCGCATTTAGATAACGATTTGTGTGGGTGGGTTTACGATAGACAGAATAGGAGAAGCTTTGGTCTGGCCTTTTTGATATTAAAACGTCAAGAAAATGGAGAGCAGAATGGTTTTCAGTCTCCATTGTAAATTGAACCTGGGGATGTATACTGTTCAAATGCGAAGGGAACAGATTTAAAGATTGTGGTCCGTGCGGTCAAATGACGAAGGTGTCATCTATATATCGGAACCAGAAAGTAGGTTTCAACAGACTGGTGTTAATGGCTTGAGTTTCAAAGTGTTCCATAAAAATATTGGCTATACCCGGAGCAAGAGGGGAGCCCATAGGAGCTTCACGAATTTGTTTAAGGAATTTATTTTTGAAAATAAAATATGAATTGGACATGCGATTATGTGTGGTGTTTGTTTTTTTGAATGTCTAGAGTTTCTGGAATTGAAATGTTTGTAAATAACGAGACAATATCAAAACTAACCAGAATGTCACTTGCGGATATACTGTTCCTTTGAAGAAGCTCAATGAAATGAGAGGAATTTTTGATGTAGGACGCTGATTTTTCCACGAGCGGCTGTAGAGTTTTCGCAAAATATCTTGCTAATCTGTGAGTTGGTGAACAATATGCGCTGATGATGGGACAAAGAGGATTGTCAGTTTTATCGATTTTTGGAGGCCTTACATTTTTGGGATACGAGAAGATTTTTCGCGAGGAATTATAGCCTTTTTATCATCTGAAGGAAGATTAGAATTATTGATGACAGAACGCGTTTTCTTTTATAGATATGTTGTAGGGTCGTTAGGAATTTGCTTATAGTCTGCACTCTCTAATAGATCAGACATTTTAATTTCATAGTCAACAGTTTTAAGTTTGACCGTGGCAGTCCTTTAGTCAGCTGGAAGAATTGTTACGTCTGAATTTCTGCGTAACTCAAGTAAGGCACGCTTTACGGGGTTTGGAACGACGAAGGATTCTGGCAATGTTTTGGCGTTTCCCCAAAAACACCAAGCATCTTCCGTTTGGGAAATTATCAAACTAATAGATTATCAAACTAACAGATAATCAAACTAATAGATAATTATCAAACTAAGAGACGCATCCAAAATCGCATATACGAGCATTCTCTCGCCGTCCGAAAATCTGATCTCTCCTCGACTTTAGCAGATCATCATCTTCAAACGGGTCAGAAATAGATTTCGACAAGGCCAAAGTAATCGCACCTATATAATCCTACAAAACCCGCATAATTCGTAAAGCAATTGAGATCGAAAAACGTCCAGACTGTTTAAACAAGAGGGACGACGGTCATAGAGTTCCAAATACATGGAAACCACATATTTCCAAATTGCCCATCCAAAACCTTTCCAGTCAAACGTCCACCTCCCGTCTCACCCCCACGCTTCAACCGAGCGCCCCACCTACAACTTCATCTATTAATACAGAGGTCGCGCCGTCCACGTTATTTTCTGGTTGTGAACTCTGGGGAGTAGGCAGATTGAAGCCTCGAAGTAAATCAACCAGATTCTCTTGAAAATGGCTTCAAAGTGGAAGCCGAAACTTCGAGATTTTATAAATCTAAAACGCGGTTCTACCCGAGAACTTAGTCATTCTAATATTACCGACCGCAGAAGGCTTTCCGAACATATTATATATATATATATATATATATATATATATATATATATATATATATATTACCGACCGCAGAAGGCTTTCCGAACCTATATATATATATATATATATATATATATATATATATATATATATATATATATATATATATATATATATATATATATATATATATATATATATATATCCGCAAGTGGCATTCTGGTTAGTTTTGATATTGTCTCGTTATTTACAAACATTCCCCTTCCAGAAACTCTAAACTTAAAAAAAAAAACAAACACCACACATCAACGGATATTTTTAGTCTTATAGAACATTGCATGTCCAATACATATTTTATTTTTTAAAATAAATTCTTTAAACAAATTTGTGGAGCTCCTATGGGCTCCCCTCTTTCTCCAGTCAGAGCCAATATTTTTATGGAACACTTTGAAACTCAAACCATTAACACCAGTCTGTTGAAACCTACTTGCTGTTTCCGATATATAGATGACACCTTCGTCATTAAGCCGCACGGACCACAATCTTTAAATCTGTTCATTTCGCATTTGAACAGTATTCATCTCCAGGTTCAATTTACAATGGAGACTGAAAACAATTCTGCTCTCCCTTTTCTTGACGTTCTAATATCAAAAAGGCCAGACCAAAGCTTCTCCTATTCTGTCTAACGTAAACCCACCTACACAAATCGTTATCTAAATGCGAACTCTCATCATCATCCATCCCAATTAAATTCGGTAGTCAAAACTTTAGTCACGAGATCACTAAGATTGTTGGATATGGAACATAGGCAAAAGAACTTAATTCATTAGACACGGCACTAATTCAAAACTGCTATGACATGCGTCTAATAAAAAGGCATATTAATAAAGTTCAGGCAACTGGTCATACCAACCAATCTACTAGATAATTTTCCCAAAATCCGAGTTACTGATACATTTTGCCACGTATTTAGATCCCGTAATATCGAAACGATATTTACAACAGAAACAAATATATCCAGTATCCCCAGACCAGTGAAGGATAATATCCCACCAGAGTCACATGGTGGCTATGAGATTCCTTGTTCTGGCTGCTCCCAATGATATATCGGTCAAACTAATAGACGTATCCAAAATCGCATATATGAGCATTCTCTCGCCGTCCGAAAATCTGATCTCTCCTCGACTTTAGCAGAACATCATCTTTAAAAGGGTCACAAAATAGATTTCGACAAGGCCAAAGTAATCGCACCTATATATTCATACAAAACCCGCATAATTCGCGGAGCAATTGAGATCGAAGAACGTCCAGACTGCTTAAACAAGAGGGATGACGGTCTTAGAGTTCCAAATACATGTAAACCGCTTATTTCCACATTGCCCATCCGAAACCCTTCTAGTCAAACGTGCACCTCCCGTCTCACCCCCGCCCCTCACGCCGAGCGCCCCACCAACAACCTCACGTATTAATACAGAGGTCGTGTCGTCCACGTTCTTTTCTAGTTGTGAACTCTGGGGAGTAAGCAGATTGAGGCCTCGGAGAAAATCAACTAGATTCTCTTGAAAATGGATTCAACGTGAAAGCCAAAACGTCGAGATTATATATATATATATATATATATATATATATATATATATATATATATATATATATATATATATATATATATATATATATATATGGTGGTGGCTAGAGAAGTAAAGCCGTTACATTAAAGACACTGCTTGGCAAATAAAGTTGTAAAAGCATACTCAATTAGTACAACTATATAAGTATATAACAAAAAAGGCGAAAACATAATATACAACTTAGTTTTACAAAAGTACTGTAAAGATAATATTTAATACATGTTTAGAAAAAAGAACCTAAAAAGTGATCATAAAAATAGAGCCATACAATTTATAAAGCAGTAAATATAGTTTCTTCACGTTTTGCTGTTAGTTATCGACACTTTTTCTTTTTTTTTTATTTACCTAGATAACAGATCAGATTTTTTTTATTAAGTGATTGGCTTTTTTATTTAGTGAACACTAAACACTAATTTAAATGTATACCAGTAAGGTCTTTATTTACATTAAAGCATGAGTGTAATAGAGCATATAATAATTAGAGTTGAATTTAATAAGTGTTGATTTAAAAAAAAAACTTGATTTGTAAAAAAGTCGATAGTTATTAATTATTTATCGTAAAAGCGTCGACCAAAGGACGCCGAAAGACAATTTCGCTCTGCCCTGGTCAATGGCTAGGGCTGGCGCTGTAAGGAGCATAGTCTCCTTACAGCGCCAGCCCTAGGTGAATAAAGTAAAATTTTGCCTAAAAATTGTTGTTTCATTAGTCATTCTACCCACTTATTGAGTGAGTAATAATCTAAAACAAAGTGGACGTGATTAGGATCTCCAATAAAGTGTGTGGGGTAATCAAAGTTTAGATTGTATCTAAATGGCAAAAATACGCAGTTTGACTTTCTAATTTTTATATGACGCCAAATATTGTCCTCTGTGACGTACTTGCCCGCGATAGTGCCTTAAAGAGATAAAGTATTCGGGATATTTTATTTTCACTATAATTAGATCATGCACTCCTTTCCTCATGCACCTCATGTGTAAATATGTGAGTGTGCGACCATGCACTCGCATGAGTAAATAAAACTTAAATTACCTTCTCTGTCGTATAGCCTGAAAGCTCCTTTCAATTCCATCTGAATGGCATCAGTATCTTCGTCGTCTTCAATTAAAAAACGCGCCGCTAAATTTGCAAACTCCTCGAAGTTCACCTCTCCATTTCTATCTTCATCTATTTCACATATTACACTCTAAAATAACAGTACCATTATTCTAAAGATATAGGGTGATTCTTTTAATGCGCCCGATCTTTAAATTCAAATAAAACGACAACCAAATCAGATCAGAAATCAATCAGAAATAACATTCAATGGCATTAATGTTTGAAAATAATTTCGGACAAATGTCCGCTGAGGCTAATCACCGTTTGTACGAGGTGTGACTATTAAATAACAAGACTGACTTTATAAAACATCTTATTTTGATTTCCTCCTACCCCGACAATGCTCCATTCGAATTTTCCATTGTTCTAAACAGTGCTGGAAATCTTCTTGTATCAGCTCCTTCAGAACGCATGCCACTTTCTTGTTCACAGCTTCAACAGACTCAAATCTTGTTCCTTTTAATGCAGATTACCCCTGAGGAAACATGTAGAAGACTTTGGGATACTGTACTTAGGTAGAAACCTCTTGACAGACAATACGGTATGAGCAGGCGCATTGTCTTAGTGCACAATCCATGACGTCCTTCCACAATTCTCATCGTTTTTTCTTTATTCATTCACAGAGTTCAGCAAGAAGGTGATGCTAGTAATGCTGATTAATAGTTTGATCTTCAGGAACCCAGTGAAGGTACACAATCCCACGAATTTTGAATCACTCTGTGAATTTGCATGGATTGGCACATCGTTTCAAGATCATAAGTAAAAAACATGTTCAATAATCGTACGAATCTGACCCGACGGTCAAATTGAACCAGATTAGGGTTCCCCGGGCGTGGATGATATTCAGTGTTCTCAGTTTCAAGTGAAATTTCACAATAATTCATTGCTCTGTTGTTACACTTAACATTTTTCCGGCGAAACAAAAAACAAACAATGCGAACGAAGGCTACTGTTACACGAATTTGTTTACAGAAGCGAGATCTACTGCATTCGAAAGAGAACGCTTTAGGCTAAACAGCTGTTGGTCGCTGGAGTTTGACGCATGTGTCCTTCTTCTATAGCAGTTCTTCCTTCGTTATTTGATAGCCACACCTCCTATAAAAACTATATTAAATGAACAGCAACAAAAATATATAGAGAAAGTTCAAAAATTAGGGTCCCCAATATGGAAAAAAAGACTTGTATGTATTTTGTTAGACTAGGTTAATGCTTGTTGACTTGCAATAATACACTCATTTGGTAAAGAATTCCTTAAAAATCCCAAAAAATTGTCGAGAAAAGGACGATAAAATGGGCTGAAATATTTGTGACGGCAGGGAGTTTTCACGCCACTACTTTTGAACCTGTTCTACAAAGTTATCCATTTCGTGGTTCGGAAAATACAACCTTGTATTTTGACAACTGTCATATATAAATGTCATCCAAAGTGTGATTTGTTTAGTTTAAGGTATCTACGAACCATTAAATAACGTGTTATAATTGTTAAGAGTTCATACAAAAATGGTGATTCTGCCGTAGACACGTTTCGCGCCTTACGGGCAGAGTATGGTTGCCATAATCGTCCTTCTGACTCCAATACAGTTAAGAAATTTTGAAAATACTGGATCTGTTGCGAACGTGGTATATGTGCGAAGACATATACATTATTGTAACGCTCGCTCGATGGAGAATATCGCTGCGGTTAGTGAAAGTGTGACTAAAAACCCAAATTTATCGAAATCCTCGGTGTTCACACTCTGTGGGCTTGTCTTACGGTACATTAAGGCGTATTTTGCCTTTGGACTTGCATCTTCATACTTACAAAGTTTACGCAATAATTGAAGTCCGCCGACCACGGAACGCGCCGAGCTACGCCAACTGATTGAACAAATGATTGTGGAGAGTCCTTTGCATCCGCAAAAAATGACTGGTGTGCGTTTTGGTCTGGAGTGTCATTGGCTCGTACTTTTTTAAAAACGAAGAAAGAGTGACTGTTAACGTCAATTCTGAGCGCTATAGTCATATGATAACTGATTATTTTTGGCCATAAATTCAAGATTTCGATCTGAGCGATATGTGGTTCCAACAGGACGGCGCCACAAACCGTACAACATGACCAATTTTGGCTGTATTGGGTGAAAAGTTTCCAGGCCGTGTAATTTCAGAATCTGGTGATTACATAGAAAATCGTCAAGTCTTGAGCAGTTAAGAGATACCAACCGAAATGTGCGAAAGGATCATCAAAAATTACCTCAAAACGATTGAGTCGTGCAAGCGATCATTTAAATGATGTTGTATTCCACACTTAATGGCAAAGTCCAAGTAATAAAATTAAAAAAAAGTCATCGAGACCTCAATTCTTGGTGCGTTTTTTTTTAATTTTTACTTTCCGAAGCATAAAATGGATAAACTTTTACTACGATCAAAAAGTAAAGTGACTTTTGATTTGAAACGTCGTGAGTTTTACGAGTCGATACTCCCTTTTGTTTGTTAGGTTGGTATGACTTATTTGTAATTGTTAAACATTAATCATTTTTGCTGATGAATTTTAAATATAAATAGATTTTGTAATGCAAATAATTTGTATTAGATTTTGTCTAAAAAACAAAAATTTTTGTACCGATGCTTTAAAAATTTGAAGAAAGTGTTACGGAGAAGAATACAGATATAAAAAATTACAAGTATAATGATTTTAATGCTGTTAGATAAGTAGTTCTTCTCAGCTTCCTAAAACTAGGGAAAAAAACATGTTCCCACCCCCAAATGTCACATCTACACCCTATTTAATCCGACCCATATCCCTACCATCATCCAACCCGTCTGGCCAGCGAGGAAAATTATAGTAAAAGAAAACTCGTACAAGCAAATGACGAATATAGAAAACAATGGATTTTGTGCTTAGGTGGGTTGACACAATCAAGGAAAGCTGAGGGCGGCAAAAAAATCGTTTGCTAAACCAAAACATAAATCAACACGACTCCTACAATGTTATTCCTACAATGCTAGAACTTTGTCATCAGAGGAGAGAATGACGGAACAGGAGGAAAAACTCAGAAAAGAAAAAATTGACGTTATAGATCTCAGCGAGGTTACAAGAGAAGACCAGATTGCTCTTTATTCTGGGAATATATTCCACTACTAAGTCACAAAAGCAATATCTGAAGACGGCGTGGATTTCATCGTTCGCAAGAGACACCTTAAAATATAAAAGATATAAAGAGCACCAGCCCAGGAATCATCTATTTAATATTTGGACTAAATTAAAAAAAAAACAGTTTAAAAATTATCCGACGAAGAGATGTGGAGGCGTTATGGAGAGAGGTGGTAGATTGTTGAATTATTTACAACATAACATTTCGTGATTTTATTTAGGTATTCGTATGGTATCATACGACATAAAAAATGGTAAAAAGAAGAAAAGAAAACAAACAGTGCACACAAAACATCCAGTCGTACTAAACATTAATATGTAGGTTTCCAGTCCATTACATTACTACAACTTGGACCCTCATAAAATGATTCCAGCTCCCTGATAAGATTGTAGGGGGCATTCTCCACTAATATGTCTGATAGATTGTTTCAGTGCACCACCGGTACAACCTCGGAGACTCCGCTATACCCCATTTATAGAGTGAGTCAATACATCGACCACATCCAGTGCGGATTTTATATAATTTGATCCACAGTTTTCTGTTAAACTCAATGCCCACAGTATCACAGTTGTATGTATTTTCGTTGTATTTGTTTTACTTTTATTTATATCACAATGCGTATGTATAGTTGTATTTTCTTGATGAAATATTTCTTTACCAAAAAAACCACAAAATATATGAACGTGAAGAATGAAATTGACTTTATGATCACAAATATTAATAGTCCATAGCGTCTCGATACTTAATACATTTACAATTGGCAGCGATGACTGAATGGTGAGAGCTAAGCTAGTCCTAAAACATAAAGAAAGAAAGAATGAAACTCAGCCAAGACTGAGTACATAAAGTGGGTATCCCTTGAGAATGTGGAGTTTTACCTAAATAAAATTTGATAAGAGAACTTGGAAAGAATAAAACACATGAAAAATTAAGCCATTCAAGCACATTTACTAACCGTTTTGAAGAAAGCACCTGAAGCCAAGTATATAAATTAATGTCTGAATGATTGTGGCGTGTTCATATAAACAACATGATGACAACAGTACAGTAGAAACCTCAAAAAGTTATAGGGGGCAAAGAGAAAAAACAAGTGGGTATTTTAAATAGTGGTGAAAGTGATATAAATGCCACAATGGTTGCTTGTGCCAGTGCATCTGGTCAATTGATTCAGCCAATGACGATTTTTAAATGAATGCGAAATGCGAACAGCTAAAGGAGGAAGCGTCAGCTAGGAGTATTGTAACAGTTTCAGAATCTGGTTACACAAATTGTGAACTGTTCAATCAATAACTACAACATTTCATTTCTGTGATCAAACTAACAAAGAAGATAAGGTCTTGTTACTACTGGATGGTCATACGACTCATGGAAAAAATTAAGATGCTTTGATAGCTTGTGACAATGACGTTATTGTGCAACAATTATCGGGACACACCAGTCATATACTTCAACCATTAGTTGCGTCGTTTTTTAAGTCCATAACCACTTACCACACGCAATCTATCGAATCTTAGATGCGAACAAATATCGGTATTATTAACCTTATCAGATTAACACAGCTTATGAACGTGCAACCTGTATCAGTAATGCAGTGAATAGCCTTAAAACATCGGGCAATCCTTGCTTGTTACCGATACTGAAACTAACACGCCATCCTTTTCAAACTTTCCTCGCCAAGCTCAACCTTCCATGCAATCTGACACAAGTTACAATGCCTTCCATATTACAGATTACCACACAATACCCAACGGAAGCTATATCACCTACTTCGCAGTATATTGAGAAATTAGATTTCGCCAAACCATCCACATAACAGGCTATTGAGGTGAAACGTGAAAAAGTACCAGTCTTAACCTCCTCTCACCACTACCAAGGACCAGGCAATCCATCAAGAATAGAGGTTATTGATTGATTTGTCCGTTACTTTGTGATAGTTCATTTTTTAAAAAGGAATAAAACAATTTTTTACTTTATTATCTATCACTTTGATTTTTAAACAAAATTTGTGTGACTATAGTTTCGTAAAACGATTTTACATTCTCAAACACTACTTTAAAACAAAGGCTTTACAGCTGTTTATTCTATGTACCTAATTTTATACTTGTATTGGGGTTAATTTTTTAAATAGTGGGGAATTTTGGAGATTCGTCTGATCGTTTAATAGCTGTCTAGATGGATCTTTATTATATTTACAAATTTCAATAGCTTCTAAAATGTTTATTTTTTTGCTTTTGGGCTGTACGTAAAATTTTCAAATTTGTAATCTCGGGAAATATATTTCCGGTATCTATGAGCTGCATCTAAATCTGCATACATATTAAACAAACAACACTCTAATTTTGCGAACCATTTCATAGATACCGGACATATATTTCCCGAGATTACAAATTTGAAAATTTTACATACAGTGTCCAAAAGCAAAAAAACATGTTGTAAAACCTTAATTTTAAAGTAGTGTTTGAGAATGTAAAATCTTTTTACGAAACTATAGTCACACAAATTTTGTTTAAAAATAAAAGTGATACATAACAAAGTAAAAAATTGTTTTATTCCTTTTTAAAGAATAGAGGTGCTCAGAAAGCTATTGAATTTACCTCTAGTCCGTACAAGAATAATTTAGAAGCGTTTTAACAGAAGCGAAAACCAATTAAATTAAATTTAGACAAGAAAAATAATGAAAAATAAACGAAAATCTCTAATAAATGAACAGAAAAAAATAAAAAACAAAATCCACAAAACAAGAATAGAAAAAGAGAAAAATCAATAAAACTGACACTGAAGAATCCGACGATGAAGCAGAACTAGTAGTTTTGAACGATTCTAATAGCAGGCTAAGATCAAAAGACAAGGAGAATAATGTGTAAAATGTAAAATATATTACTACGATAAAAATACTCAAGTTTATACTACAAAGTTAATTAGATATAGTGTGTGTACTTGTACTCAGAATCCTAATATTTGCGATGATTACTATGTAAAAGGCTTAAAGTATTTAGTAGGTATGTTACCGAGACTATTGAGACATATAATAATTATGTTGATTAATAGTTAATAAATGCAAAACCTAATAATTGTTGTTTCAATTCCTACAATAGATATTTGTAAAAATATTTATTCAAAGGGCCTTTGAACAAAAAACGGCCCAAATTACCAGACTCTCCCCTATGAATACTATTGAAAGGCAAGAATGTTAACTGTTAAGAATAAAAGTTACCTCTAGTTCTTCTCCTATAAGCTGGGTTCCCAACATATCCAGTATAGTACCGATCATGTCAGTGCTTATAAATCCTTTTTTATCCACGTCGAAGGCATCAAACGTAGATTTTAGCACTGCATTTTATAAAAATCAAATCATCAATAGAAATATTATAAAGTAATTTTAAATACTCACTTGAAAGCTGCTCTCTGTCCAAATCATCCTGAAACAAGACAATACCAATATTATCAAACAGCTCATATAATTAAATGAGTCATCTCACCATATTAACGACACCGCTCTCATCAAAGCTTTCAACAAAAGACATGACTTTCTGCAAAGAAAGCTTTCTAGCTGCACTCATGACTATTTAGCGGCCTAATCCCTGGAGGGGATCTCTAGAGGAAGCGCAAAAGTAGACGGACTTCTTAGTTTTATTTCGTGGTTTGGTATCCAAGGAATTCCTTTGAATATTCGGTGCATCTTTAATTGTTCTATATCGGGAACAGGAGCGTATTGAAATGATTCTGTTCGACAGTCGATTTTGATCTTCGATAAATCAATTTTAAATAACAAATTGTGGATAGCTGATAGGTTTCATGCTGATGGAATGCCTTGTTTTTAATATTATAGTTTATTTCAATCTATAATACAGAGTGGCGTCAAAGAAAGTACCCCATTTCAAATTAAAATATCTTGATTTTCTTTTAACATTTTTTTTTGGGTTTCTATCTTAGAATAAGCTAAAAACTCAGAAGTTTTGACAATGGTGCGGTATTTACACGTAAAACGAATACAAAATGTTACAATTAACTTCAATTTAGTACCAATTCCGACCAATTTTTATCGTCAGATATATTCAATTGGTAGCCAAATTTTTTGAGGTTGGGACTGGGAATGACGATAGAAGACAAGAAAACGATCAGCAAAATCAGCTGAGAACGTTCAACGTGGAAGGGTAAGTGTCCAGGAAGCTGTAGAAACATGAACCCGATGATGCTCTGTTCAACTGGGGATAAAACGACTATCCCAACAGCGTATTTTAAGACAATATACAAAATCCTGCTAATGCAAGCGCTTAATCTGCATGATTTCCAGGTGAGTGATTTCACACCCTGTACTGTACGCCAAAAATAATTGGGTTTTTGAATAAAAAATAATTCTCGATTTTTTTACTTTAACACTTTATTATTAGTAATATTGATAATCGATCCGATAAACTGCAATTATTAATTTAATTATTATTATTATTATTCACGTATGTACCCTGGAGGACCACGCGAAATACAGCGTTTATTGTTGTTAGCTTTCCTTTGCGCCCACACTGATTTAATTCTCTCACTATGACATTTTTTTCCTTTCGTCAGACCAAGCTGTTTCGGTCTTCTTCCATTTTTCTCTCTGGCGAACCTCCCAAACGTTACCCTTGTTTCGGAAACAGTTTCTATCCTGAATTTCATTCACAATAATGATAAGGGTAAGGATTCAGTTCCGGTTTGCGATTAATTATAAATGAATTAAAGTGAAGCGTCGTGATTTGCTGACGTGTTTCTGACGTCATAATGTTAAAATGTTTTCACGTAAGTACTGTCAACGGCTTTATCTGTATATACGCTGTTAAAATTTTTGAAGTTTAGTGCAAAAAATATTTTTGATTACTAATTTAATTCAGTAATTTGTAACACAGGACTCATAAAAGCCATGTCTGATCATATAGCTAGTGTGAATATTTTTATTTTTATTTACAGACCTTCTCAAAAATGACGTTCAGTGTAATTCAGCTGAAGTTCGAGGTGCTAAAGTGTCAATTTGAATTTTTTGGCACGAAACAGGCACGATGACTAATTAGAGTTGACATTTCCAATAAGTGTATCAATACATTGATTATAATATCAAAAACAAGTTCATTAATAAATAAAACTCTCGTATTAGCTGTCTGTAATGTTGAAGAAAAATAAACATTGTGTCGTCAAACGCGCTCGGGTTTTTTCGGTAACTCTCGTTACTAAGTTCAAAAATGTATTTTCAATTTGATATAACTTTTTAATTAAAAAAAAAGTTAAATATTTTTGTTATAAACCTTATCAATTATCTTTCCATTTATAACATTTTTTTTGCTAAAGAACAAAAAAATGGTTTAAGAAATAAATTTAAAAAACGAAGAATATTCTAGCAATCTGTAAATGTCACTACCGGTGTCAAAGTATCCACTCCTCATCAGATCAGCTAATGTCCATTTACCATAGTAACAAAAGAAAACTCCATACGCAACAGGAATAGGGGACGAGATATAGATATCAACGCCACCTAGCAACTAGTTTTCTAATTGGGCTTTTGAACACTTTTGTTTTGTTGGGACCTGTATTAGGTGGGAGTTTGTGCAGTCTCCTTCTCTCCATTGTGATACCCAGTGTTCATTGCAGCGGAAGTATATAAGCTGGTTGGCGGTTGCCACGGGCGGGTGTCTCATTGGCCTTACATCTGTCAAATTGTGACTTTAGAATAGCTAAGCGTCTGGTTTGAGGCGTTATAATGTTTCTCAAAACGGGCAACCATTAAAAAAGGGTGGTTTGTATGGTTCCAGATAAAGCTCGCATAACCCGATTCAGTTGCGTGTCAGAGAGTCTGATGATGGTGACTTAGAATCATAATAACTTCAGATATCCCCATAGATAGGGAAATTAGCTAGAAGTAATAGTATAATAGCATTGTAAATGTTACTATACTGTTACTTCTTATAATCTGTTTTCCTAAAAAAGTTTTTTTAGGAATTCACCTGGTACAGTATGTTTTTTTATTTTGATATTAGAATATTGCAATCTTCAGGGCAGAAAGAAAAGTAGTTTAAAATATACGAAATGTTTAAATAGAGTGCTATTTTTATAGCTCTGAAATAAACACTATAATTTGTTCTAAAAACCTGTATATTTAAAAACATTTATATTTTAAGACAATTAAATTTATATTGTGTGTATTTTGGACTTTTTTAGTTCTGATGGATGATTAGGGGGTAATGGGGGAGCTTCATAGATTCTATTATACTTGTTCGCCAGGGCTTTTCTCACGTACTCCATATCTTCATAATTTCTATTATACAATTGAGCAGAATACTTTCCATTTTTTAATGTCGGCGTTAAGTATCCATCTACGTTGGTTATAAGAGACTGATCACTAGGTTTCCGATCACAATAACGATTAACTTCAGTAGGCTCCAGAGGTCTGGGCAAAGTATTTACTGATATCCAGGTTCTAGGTCCGTCCTTTCTTTTCTTCTTATGAACTAATTTTGGAATATTTTTAATGGCACAATAAGTTACAATGATACTGACTAGTATAGCTGCAAAAAACGAGGCACTAGTAACTAAAACAACTAAAAATTTTTGTTTGTTGGAGAGCCATGTTTGCTCTGACCATTCAGTAGGAGTGGAAAAAGCAGTACAATCTTCAGTCACCATGGAAGATTCTTCTTCTTTTTCACCAGAGGCAAGGCAAACTGTATATGTACTACCAAAGGATAGTTGCATTTCAACTGGACTGTTGATGTTGTAAACACAACCGTAATCTCCATCGTTTTTTACGTTAATCCAGATTAGACGATCACTTGATTTCAAATTACCTGTTAGGTTAACACTATAAGTTGGATTATCATCTACGTTGGAAATAGTGTACTTAATATTTCTACTTTTTAGAACTGTCTTTTGCAAATTTGTCTTCGGATTGACACATGGATCATCCATGCGTCTCGACGGATTGGAGGAATTTCTACAATAAATAGTTCGGAGAAGGTATCCACTGTTATCAGGTAATATTTGAGATGATGTTGTTGATGTCGTTGTGGTAGAAGGCAGTGTAGACTCAGTTGATGAGGTAGTATTTAAATATTCAGGACAAAATTCAAAAGTCTGCATGTTCTCCCAACTATCTTCTTCTTTACACTGTGGCCAGTATTCAATAACACGATTTTTTAAAAACTTTTGGTACCAGATTAGATCACAATCGCACCGCCAAGGATTACTTAATCCATTCACCCTGACTGAAGTCGGTAAGGGATCGAAAACTCCCTCAGTTAAAGTGTTTAAATTATTGCTGCTAATATCAAGCAGCTGTAGATGATCCAAATCTTCAAAAGCAGATATATCAATATCTCGTAGACCAGAAAATGACAAGTATAAAGCAACCAGATTTGGTGTATTGGCAAACAAATATCCATCTAAATATACCAAACTATTATATTGGAAATAGAGAGCTTCTAATTGAGGGAAGTATGAACTTTTCCCTATAAGATTTTTTAAAGCATTTACATCAGTCAGTGAGTAGGTAAAAGAAATATACTTGAGCAAATGATCTGTCGAACTCAGTAGATCTTCTTCGATGGTTACTCCTGTACCCAACGCAAACATATCAAAAGTGAGCGAGGCTAATAAGCTTCCATCAAAAGATTTTTTTCTCAGCTGTTTTATTTTCGTATCCTTAAAGATCAGATTAATTGAAGTGGTATTAAATGGAATTCCAGTAAATGCTTCATCACCCAATTCTTTAAGATCCGTCATGGAAATTTGGAGCTCGTTTGGCGTTATTGTTATACCACTTAACCATCCAGAGTTAATTGTATTTGATGGAAATTGTGTCCGTAAAAGCCTGATAGAATAAGTTGAAGAACAAGTGATCTAAAACAAATCAAAAACTGTAATAAATAAAAGTTGAACTGGTTTTGTTCCATACGTTCGTTCAAATCGATAAAAAAATATCAAGGACCTCCGTACCCGGGGCTTTGGTTCTACTGTTTTCCGCGCATAGGTGAAACGGTAATTGTTGTTTCGATGATTGCGCGGTTGATACTTGGAGAAACATATTAACAATGATAATAATTAAAACACTTGGTATTTGTTTCACAATATATTCAAAATATTCTCTGACATGTTTCGCCCTCACGACCAAAGTACTATTAATGGAGGTTGGTTTTATTGTCTCGTTGACACTTTCAATAATTGGGGTATCTCCTAAGTCTAGCTGGGTGTTTATTAGGTTTTTACCATCCAATATGGCCTTTTTAATTTCGAGAATTTACAAATAATTTAACAGCCTGCTTTTATTGCAACTATGTTCTATACAATGTTCGGCAAAGCCCGCTTTTATTATTTATGTTTTTTTTGCCTATCATATATACATATATATATATATATATATATATATATATATATATATATATATATATATATATATATATATATATATATATATATATATATATATATATATATATATATATATATATATATATATATATATATATATATATATATATTTATATATTATATTGTCATTTTCAAGTGTTATCCGCTTCGACTGAAGACTCCAACTGGTCGTTGTGCTCGCTTTTATAACCGGCCGGCGACTGCGCAGATTATATTGGGATAGTTCGGGACTATTTGCGGCGCTCGCCAACGCTGTCGGGCATCCAGTTATTGATTTTTTTACCTCGCCGCCACGTTGCCGCATTTCTTCTTTTTTCAGAAGGGATTTCCATACTTTTGGAATGTTGCGAGCGTCGTTCGCGTATTTAGCTCACCCCTTACTTCTATTTCAAGAGCTTCTCTGATTGTAGGACTTTTCGGACCTTGTAGTTTTCAATATTCGCTATTTCTTTAGCTTCTTTAAAATTGATTTTATGTCCTGTTTGTAGATCGTGCTGAAACAGAGCGAAAGTGGTTTGTTTGTTTTTTAAGTTGTTTTTATGTTCTTGTATTCTAGCCGATATCCGTCTGTTTGTTTGTCCTATGTATGTTCTGTTGAAATCGGAACAAGATATACTATTCACCCCATGATTTTCCATGTTCTGATCTTATGTTTCCTTGGTAGTCTGACTATCCTATCTGTGATTCCTTTTACGTATGGCAGTAGGACCTTTGGTGTATTTGGTTCATGATGCCGTATTGTTCTTCGTTTCTTCTGGGTTTCCTGACGACAAATGGCCTTCCTGGTCCAATTTTCTGAATATCAATTTTGTCTAAGGGCTGTGGAAATATTTTTGGTAGTTCTTCGCTTCGTGTATCTAGTAGTGTCAGCCGGAAGGATCTGGAAATCAAGGTATTCGCTACTGCTTGGATTTGAGAAGAATGATGATGGGAGTTAGCGTTGAGGTATCGATCGGTGTGAGTTGGTTTTCTATACACTGTGAATTCGAGAGTTCCAGAAAGTTTCCTTGTGATGAGGAGATCTAAAAACGGCAGTTTTCTATCCTGTTCGACTGCCAGAGTGAACTGTATTCTGAGGTGGATTCTGTTTAACTGGGTTAGGAAGTTGTTTAGAAGTTCGTTTCCGTGAGGCCATATTATAAAGATATCTATCTATTACAACTATTCACGCAAGTTCAAATCAGTCATGGAATGTAAAAATGTTAGCTTTTCATGGCATGACCCGTAGACTTCCAGGACTCTAGGAATCCTAGGATTTTAGGAATTCTAGGAATAACAATTCCACTGAAAAAATACAGCTATAAAGAAAAACAAGGTTAAGAAAAAAAAGAAGGTTAAGAAAAACATCAAAAATTTTTATGCAGCAACACCCGAAAAAGTTTCTAAAAAATGGCATGCTATATTCATAAATTAGGTTCCAGAGGCACAAATCATTTTAAAAAATGAAACATTAATTATTTTATTAAGAAACATTAAAAACCTCTGTTAATAAAAATAATTTTGCATCGATGCTAAATAATAACAAAGAAGAAGCAAAATTTTATGACAAATCTGGAGTATACGAAATAAAATGTAATATATATATATATATATATATATATATATATATATATATATATATATATATATATATATATATATATATATATATATATATATTAGGTATTCCTAATGTTGCCATTTTAAAGATGAAAATGTATTAATATTTTACATACTTTTTATATAGACCGTATTTTCAAAAAATTCACAAAAATGTTATTTCTTGTTAATATAAATTCAACATTGAATATTTTATTGTAGTATGTAATATATATATATATATATATATATATATATATATATATATATATATATATATATATATATATATATATATATATATATATAATTTGATATGTTTCTCGACCGTGCAATTTATAGTTTTTTTCTTGGGGAAATTGGTTGTTTTCGGGCTTGCGGTCAGCAGTAAAACAAGTGTTTAATCGTCTCAATATTTCGTCATTGTTTTGATGACTTCATCAGGAGACTCTAAAATTATTTTTTTCCTTTTATTATTTAATAAACAATGAAATAGTATAGAACACCAACATGTCAAAATATAAA